>OY292464.1:11672500-12000000 GCA_958496255.1 Camptogramma bilineatum
ATAGCTTCCTAGTTCTTAGCCCATCTGTTTCATCGTAATTTTATCATTGAGAGACAATGAGACACATCTTACTTGGAATTGACGGGAATTCTTGAATTCTTGTTATGTCACAGCATACTGTACTACTAAAACTTTTTTTAGGTAATATGATACAACAAATGATTTTATTAGATACTAAGATTAATATTGAGGCTGTTAATCATCTTTGTTCGGCCACAATAATCTAACTGCTGGCCAAATGTATCTTAAAACGTATGATCGCAATGAAATTACGAAAGCAGACCAAAGATACCACACATATTTGTTTTTGAATATAAAGTGTAAACCAGTGCTGTAAAGTAAAAGTGAGTAGGTAAATGAAAGAAGTTCTAATGCGAGTTAATAAATATGTAAGTCTTGATATTAGAACAACCTTTACTCGAGTTTTAACGACAGTTTAGTAAAAACTTCTACATATTTTTGTACCCAACGTACTAGTACCCAACGTAAATAGAAAAGAGTCATTTTTTCAACCATTAATGAATGTAGTACAATAGATATTGTACCGAAACCCACGTAAGCATTTCTTTGTCTAGAACGGGGTTATCGGGTTATTAAATCGGTAATCATCACGTGGGAACTATTCTGCAAACAATCGAGATTCGAAAGCATAGTGTCTAGTGTCTTCCGTGGAATAATTTCATCGAAAGATCATAATTATAGATCGAATTGAATAGTTACTATAAGTAGAGATTACTGTTCAGCATTGTTCGGTAATCCTCATACATAAAAACGCGCGCTCTTGACCCTTCTCACTTGACTGTCAGCAGGGATTCCAGACTACTATTCTAACATAACGTTGTTAAATCTGACAATTGATATGGTCAACAAGATCACTGATATACCCATGCAATGCAGCTCAATAAAGATTACATATCAAAGTGAATTTGATAAGATTACAAGATAAGGACGGCAAAAACATACCGAGAGAAACTAAACAATATTAAGAAGATAACTCTGCGACTGTCTATTTAACATTTAGTAATAATATTATTAGGTTTTTTAAGTACGAATATTAGACGGGCATTGTTTACAACTTTTTATTTTTGTTTAGCATTAAGTAATTGTTTTAGTTTTTAGTACCAAGTAGCGTGTGAATAAATTCAGCGTCAGATAAAAACATTAAGTGTAACATATTGATGGTGAACACAAAACTTTGTTTTCGTAGGAAGGAATTTTAACATACTTATGTAATACAAAACAAACCAAATACATTTTCAAAAGGGAACAAACTATGTACTTTAGTGTCATGTCATGGTCTACTCAAACCGTAACTGAGTCGAAATTACCATTACTATGCCGAGTACCAGTTAAAGACGAGACGCCAATGAACACAGCTGATCGAGGCGCAAGTATAAACAAACTTACCTTACAACAAACATCGACGCACAAAACGTTCGATATGGCACTCAAAACTAACCCGTGCACTAAACTGGTACACCACAGAACCGGCACGCAATTTCCGAGTACTAAAAATATTTAAAGATTTAAAAGGGGGTTCGTTTGACGGCCGGAGGACAAAGGGCGACGTGCGTCCCCGACAACGGTCGCTCGAAGACTGGCTGGGTTAATACGAGTGCGAAGCCATCAGGTGGGACGAGGAGCCACAATTTGAGTGGCAGGTTAATTGATGCGGCATCGCGAGACACAACTTGACACAAGTGAACACATCTGACAGTAAAAAGCGAAAAGACGGATCAGTCAAAGTTTTACCACCGTTTAAATCGCACACTTCGCGTCAGCACAATGCAACGGTTCCAATTTTACACCCGGAATTCTACAGTAAAATCGCTTCTAGTAGTTTAATTGTTGGAGTTCGTGGGATGCCAGATGCTGTATCTATGTCAACGAGCGACTGAGTCAGTGCTAATACTTCACAGCAGCTTATTGCCTGTTCAAGAGATTTATTGCTTAAGATATTTCGGCGACATTGTGTGTCGATAAAGCCGTTCTTGTTAATTGATAAACAGATTTGATTACAACGGATTAGCGTAAGCTGTCCTGGATAAAAGCATTTTACTTTGTAATTTTATAAACAATAAAAAAAAATCAACTCATTCATTACGCTGTTTTACTTCGTAATATTGTGGTAAACACAGGTAGCGATGACTAGGCACAAAGTAAAGCTACGTTTTTTATGTTTTCACGTAAACGTTGTGCTACCTTGAGCCAACGGATCTCGGCATTCGTGAGGTTGGCCGTTTCGATGCGCAGTGCAACTTTTTCATACAAAATTTTCTACTGCGCAGCGAAAAGCCTAACTTCACGAATGCCAAGATCTGTTGGCCCTACTGTACGTATTTAACGATAGAATCTCACACTTAAAATGCAAAGAAAACAAAACAATCATTACCTGAGAATCAAATAGCAAATAGTTTAACGTTAAGTGGATAACATTCGCAGACAAGTTAGCCGAGCTTGGCTATAGAGCAGCCAATCGGAAATACCTTGGATAGGTTCTAGTTAAAATGTATTTACCGGCTGCATCCAGGGGTAGAGACAGCCAATGCAGGAATGCAGAAGCCACCGTTTCATTGATAGAAAATGGGAGAATTTAACAACCGGAGTTGGATGCATTTTGGATAGTACATAGAGTATCGAACTCCTTCCCACCGGACAGGACAGACCTACTTTAACACATACTATTATACTAACAAAATCATAAAAAAATTATCAATGTAGTAACTTTGGATAATGTTTTTTTCTTTTCACTCTCATGTCAATTAAAAGAGACGGCGACAGATTTTACATATGAGCTAAGGCTCGTCAATTATGAATAACAGGGTAAGACTTGAAACTTATTCGAAAGTACATCTTGTTGCACAACTTTTTAGAGTAACTTTATCAATACATCTGTTACAATATTCAGACAACCTTCGTCAGACAGTTCATTCACCAGAGCCAGAGTCCCAGACAAAAGACATCGAACCTCCTCTATTTATTCAACTATCAGGACAATCACACTAATATACATGAGAAAGTTTGTTTTTATGTAATAGGCTGAAAAGATTTAGATTATCCCATAGGGTGTGACCTGTGTAGTCTTCTTGACATATAAAATTTCAGTTAACGTGTGTTCGTAATTCTTCTCTTCTTAAACGGCTCGACCAATTGTATTGACTTTTTAACCGATTTCAAAAAAAGGAGGAGGTTCTCAAGTCGTCAGTATCTTTTTTTTATGTATGTTCTCCGATTACTCGAAGACGCCTGGAGCGATTTGAAAAATGATTTCTATGTTTGTTTAACTTTCCGATTGGTGCCACAAACGGTCATATCTAAACTATCTTTTATCGATGCCTCTCTAGTCAACGTGCCTCCAGTGGTTAGTGTATCGAACAGAACTGACCGACCGTCGGCAGTCGACTGCGGCTACTCTCTAACCAGTTAGCTTATTTTATTTTTATCCTTATAAATGGAGATTTGCGTCTATTTCTGGTAAGCGGGTGATATCTTGAGTCGCTGCAAGAAATGTTAGACAGCAGACTCAGAGATACTTCCAAATATGGACCATGAGTTATTTATTTATAGAACTTGCTTTATATTTTAGGATAACTCATAGTTTCTCAATCTTATTTTGCCCACCGCCCACTTTAACAATTTTTTTTTTCAAGAGCTTCCCCCCCCCCTCATATCTAAATGCGCCATCTCAATGCCCTCTAATTTTCTCCGGGTCTTCTTCCTCCCCCCTGAAAGTCTCAAACGCCCACAGGGGGGCGTTATCTCTCACGTTGAGAACCTATGGCTAACTGGATCAGCGAAAGTCTCTATTTCTCTATTAATGAGGAATGACGCATTACAAATTGCGTTGTTTTTCTTTCAAGTTTTCCTATTCATTATTTGCTTACATGAAACCTGCATGAAACATGTTAGCCGTATGTCAAATCGTAAATCTTATCTTCAAAACAGACATGCGCATGTAAATCATACAAAGCGTTCACAAGCACACATCGTGTTGTCAATCTAGGACAGTCTTCAAAACATTTGTCACAATAATAGTCATCTGCAGCTTCGGTATTGCCGTTATCTAACTAAGTAAATTTATGGGGTTCTGCTATCAAGTAAGCTAAAAATAACAAGCGTTGAGAACATTGTTGGTATTGGCTACTATCTTACGAAATAAACATCAACCAGCTGGGATATTTTGCTTCACACGTAAAATCGCTGACTCGGATTCGTTCAAACAAATTGATTTTTTACGAACAACATTAAAGTTATTTAATGCAAAATTACTTTACATATTTTACACAAACATATCTATCACATTTTTCAACCATCTTCTGCCATTTCAAAGTATTCATCGTAAAAAAACAGTTTTTGTTGGAACGAATCCGAGTTAACGACTTTACGTGTGAAACAAAATATCCCAACTGATATCCTTATTTACTTCTATGATATTTTGTGACGCTTTTAAATCAAATCAAATCAAACATGATCACGACTGTATCCCCAGACGCGGTAGACATTCTCTCAGATCTTTTTAGGCATCTTTAAGATCCTTTGAAGATATCTAAGAGGAGTCAGAGGTATGTCCATATACATATTTAGTACACGCCCACATTTTGCAGAAGTTAGCATTCCATACGTGACAGGTTGCAAGCCCATCGACCGACGCTATTAAAAAGCTATCTGGTTTCCTCACGATGTTTTCCTTCACCGTTTAGAGCTCGTGTTAATGCGCATATAAATTTTTCGAAACGAAAAATCCGTGGATGCACGGCCGGATTCGAACCCACGACCTTCGGATTAAAAATCGAGGCACTAACCCACTTGGCCAACACTGCTTAAAAGGAGGTTTTAAACCAATTAATTACTTGTATTACTTACTTGAAAATAGTCTCCTAAGAGCTCCGTTTTCGAAAACATTTTCAACCCAAGCACAGGCACTTTCAACCAGTAATATCCTGGTTAACGGTATTTGTTCAAAACTTCACAGGTTCAGAACTTTAAAGTAGCCAATCATTTCTGACCGTAGAGAAACTTTAGTACACAAAGTGGTTGCTTTGTAACTCCGCTCCGTTACCAAAGTTGGAGCGACAATTCGTATCAAATGCATTCAGGCGAAACTTTGATATCGGTTTTCAAAGTTTTCGACCAGTAAAATACTCCAGCGATTTGTGCATTTACAGCAACTGGATTGTTTTGTAGACTGCAGGATATCAGACTCAAAGATAAATATAATAAAAATTGTATATTCAGGTCTTACTTTGAACACGCAAAAACCTAATTTACTCGATGTTCCAGTGGAAACGTTGAGTACCTTGTTCTAACTAAAGGTCGCTGCATACGTAACGGGATAAAACCTCGGACGGGACGGAGACGTGACATAACATCGTCCTTAACACAGAACACTAAGGTCCATACGATGTTTTTTCACCTGCCGTCCCGTCCCGTCCGATTTCTCGTTACGTATATTTGGCTAGGTACTATATTTTTATATGAAACGATGTCAAGAAATCGTCACTTTCCGTCTGGGACGAGAAAAATCACGTTACGTACCTATGCAGCGACCTTAAGCTTATTGTTTCTTTATGAACACGGGAGATCGCATCTAGTACCTACATTTCGTATTGTACAGACGTCTTAAAACAAACAAGTACAAAATTAACTAAGGTCATCTAAACATCATGTATTTAGTTGAAAAAATAATTAGAATCCTACTGCTATTTATCACACTAATCAACTAATATTATAAATGCGAAAGTTTGGATGTTTGGATGTATGTTTGTTCCTCTATAACTAGACAACCACTGAACTGATTTGACTGAAATTTAAAGTTAAATGACGGGGAATAGGACATAGGTTACTTTATATCCGGGTACCACGCGAGCGAAGCTGCGGGCGGAAGCTTGTACGTATTATAAATGCGAAAGTTTTAGAGGATGTATTAATGTTAAGATGTTTGTTGCTCTTTCAAGCAAAAACTACTGAACGGATTTTAATGAAACTTGGAGACATAGTTTATGACCTGGAATAATAGTCTACTTTTTATCCGGGTAGGTATCACGCGAGCGAAGCCGTGGGCTGAATCTAGTATCAGATAAGTTAAACCAGTTATGTTAATTTTTTTGTCCTAAAAAATATTTTCAACGAACAACTTTATTTCATGAAATATAAAGCAACATTGAAATGACAAGTTGTAAAGTTGTCTTCAACTACTGAACAAGTTTGTCGTTGGACATGACCTAAATAATAAGCGTGCTATTGTTTCTTTGTGCTTGGTGCATGTGGGATGAACGAGCTCTGTGCATTTTGTAACGCTTCTTTTAAAACGTAACCGGTGTTATTCAATGCAAAAGAATGACCTAAACATCTTCGAAGAACACCGTAATATAATAAATAAATAAATAAAAAATAAATAAATAATGATTGCAATGAAACTACCCATCACACATCAGTCTACCCGTGACCACGAGAGCTGTAACGCACTCGAAACGTCGGGAAATAATAAACAAAGGTAATCACGCGATAAATTCCCGTTCATTTGTTTAAATTATGCAATAAAACTTTTATAAAACAAGAATTATGCCGAAAAATGTATTCCTATACCTACTGTGTGTTCTAAGCAATATTAATATACTTTTATTTAATGTTATATTAATAATAAATAATGTTTTATTTAATTTACATCTTATCTAAGAGAAATGTCTACTGCGCCTCGGGGATATCGTGATCATATTTCATTTTTAATTTACCTTTTATATTACCTAGATCTTAACGGATAAAAACAATAGTAGATACTATTGTTATTGCTGTAGATACAGCACGTAGTAATCTAGGATGTTGGTTATAGTTTATTAACACGTTCGGTGCGGGACCGTATTTGCAAGACTTTCAGACAGTGCGATACAGGACATTTATGGTAGGTACGAGAGTTACTCCTGGTGCGGTACATGACATATATGTCCTGTATTATGTTTTTTTTGAAATGCCTATAATTTAATGAATTTCGTAATTTAATGTTGTTTTTTTTAATTATTTGGGTAGATTATAACCTTATCTAACATATGGTAAGCCAGGACGGGGATCTGGTGAATACTTTAGAAGCTATACCTAAAACTAAATACCCACCAAAATTGTCCTGTACCGCACTGAAAATAGGGTCAAAACGTTTGTCCTTTACACAAGTTTAGTGATGTTCTAACCGTATTTTGAACAATCGATATCGATAAGGAGCATTTATTTCTCTGAATATGAACAAAACTTCATTTACTTAAATTACAAGCTAAGTTAAACACCCCGGCATGGATTTATGGTCCTGGTGGAAGTATATGCAGGACTCATTTTTGGTGCATCCTTGGTCAATTTTGTTCGGCGCAGACCTCCACCGCAGACTTACAAATTTTTAATTTATAAAAACTTTGTCCGTACATTTACAAACAAAACAAAAAAGGAATCAGTCAAATCAGTCAAGCCGTTCTCAAGTAATGCGGGAACATACATGCGGCAATTAATTTTTTTAATAACTGGGTTAGGATGTTGATGATTTTCAATCCTCAATTAAATTGCGACCATCGATAACATTTTATGAGATCGCTTAATTTTGGCGTTAATGTAATAATCGACAAATGACGTGCTAATAAGATAGGGATTGCTCCGCCCTACTGTAAAAATCAGCGCGACACCGGGTTTGCGGATACAGGACATATATGTATGGTAACGCACAGAATTACGAAAATTGCTTTTAAGTGCGTACTACCCATATGTGTCCTGTACAATTTTATGGCAAATTTTGCTTATATTTTTAATAAGCTACAGAAAAGTATACTTGACTCTTTTTTACATAAAGGATTTCGTATAGAAATAGCCCCCGCACCAGCGGTAAAACTACAATTCTACCTTCCGCACCAGAAGAAAGTCGCGTACAACCCATATATGTCCTGTACCGCACTGAACGTGTTAATCACAAATCCGTATTCATCGATATTGTTTCATGATCTGTTCGCCTGGTCGTGTCATCGTAACTTATCTGAGTAATCGCAACACGAGGTGTGGCACGTGAGCTAAGACGTATTGTTTTACTGTAGCATACTTCAATGTAAAAAGAGAAAATTCTGTTGGAGCTTTGTCGAAGCTATAAAATCCTTGGGTGAGTTTTACACACATATCAACCGTAGACGTATGCTAAAACAAATGTTTTTTCAACGTCCGCCAGTCAAATTACTGGACGGTCAATCCATTATTTTAAATTAAAAGTAAACATTGCGAGACAACGTTTTAGTTTAATTAGTCTAGCTAGACCAATTAATTTAAGAGTGTATTTCATCTATTCTATTCTTTCTATATACTTATAATAAAACTGTAACAAATCAAATTCTTGAAGAATCATTGAATATATTTTGAAAATTTTTTTTGGAGGGCATTCATTTTTGGTACTAGAACTTCAGAGTTACTTTATAGTGAGTTTTATATACCTACTACATACTTAATTATGACTCAGGTTTGAAAAATGGTCGAGTGAAAGATGATTATAAAAGGAGTATAAAATGAATTGGACATCCATGCATTTTGAATCATAGTTCCTAGTACGCTTGTAATTTAAATAGGGCAAGCACGAAACGTCCCGAAATAAAGAATGCCGAACATTTTGTTGGGACTTCCGGGACACACGCAAACTTCTGTGACAAGCTTGCCTGAATTATAATTTTATTTTGGCTTGCTTGAGATTTTATTGTATTTGTATTGTTTTCAATCAAAGTACTACATAAATCACATCTTCCATTAATTTTCTCATCACTAAAATATTTTTTACATTATTACTAAACTATTTCTGGATTAGTACTTAATCGTGCACAGCGGCAATTAAGTTTTAATCCAGAAATAGATTAGTAGGATAGTTATTTGCATTAAAATTATCTCTCTAATAATAAATCTCTTCTGTATAAACGTGGCATGCAGGGATATCTAGAACCACAGGCACAACAAACCTCATATTTCAGAAGCATAACGCAGCAAAATACCCTAAATTATTCCCGAGTACAAAATAAACTACAATTGCTATGGATGTACACCAGAGAGCAGAGACAGCAATAAGCCGGTAAAATATTCCTTGTCACAGAATTAAACGTTTTTATGCACCAATACTCAAATACTCTCAAGCATTCACAGTATTCAAGTGGACATTTTGATCTAAATTAATTCCTTTTGGGTTCAGAAATGCGCTTATCAAATTAAATTTGGCAAAAAATAAAGCTAAAAGGTTCCTGAATTATAAATTACTGTGTATTATTATAAATACACGTGAATTATAAATACACAAAACATCAAAGATGACTATTTTTCGATTTGGAAGTAAGTACATTGTTCGAAGTTGAACCCTTGGGGAATATGTTAAAATGAAACTATGGCTTACTATTGTACATGTAAGAATACAAAAAGTATCAGTCAGCGTGACATAAAAATAAGCGAAGATATTTAAAAAGATCAATGGTCTCTTCAAAATTCAATTTCCCAAACAATTTCAACATCGTTTCGATAATTTCTACGAAGGATTTTATTTTCTGTTACGAGAATTGATCGGAGAATAAAATTCAAACGTTATTTCTTTAAGCAAACAGCCTAGTAATATTTGAGTAGTGGGCTCATTTAACATTAAGCCAATCCATTCTGTATCACTTGATGGATAGAAAAGCTCTTTAAAGTTTAGTAGCCTTGCTAAGTAACTAGAGTTTTAGTTATTTATAGATAAATCGTATGGAACGGGTCGTTTTAAACTGTTAAAATATTCATTCACTCTAGGTTTATAGATTCTAGCTTAGTCACGCTTAGTAAAGTTTAAGAGAACCTATGATTTATAGGACATAATATATTTAGTACTGATTAAACTTTACTTAGGCCTATACATCTTTACGAGTATTAGATGATTTATACAGTGTCAGGAGGCAATCTTTGACTATACTTAAAGATATACTTTAGTGCTTAGGACATTGTTTGAGATGGAGTAGGCTTGCCACCATCCTCTCAGCTTAGCCGGCCATATAACATATAACATATATATATATATATATATATAACATATACATATAACATATAACATATATCTATTTGAGACGTTCTTACACTTCAGAATCGTGTACAAAAATGACAGTTAATGTCAATGACAAGCACCACTTAAAGTAAGTTGCTTTTCAGTATTCGGGTGTTAATCTGTTAATTTTTTTGTCAATAACATAAAATTACTTAATTAAGATTAATTTCCCATTCAAGCCTGGTTGTTGCTAACTAAGCGGACAAAAAACACTCAGAAACAATGCAAAACTTTTACCCAAACAATACTAACTTAATATTAGCTTGTCATGTCCAAAAACTTGTTTGCTACATAATGGATATTTACTGAGCACAAACAGATTATATTTCCCACTTATTTATCATCCAGAATTTTGTTTCGGCTAGACAGCTCATCAAACAGTGTCTGTTCAGTGGAAAACCAGCCTGCCCATTGATGAGAAAAACAAATACCTTGATTGCAAAGGCATTTGTTTTTCATTTATAAAAGCTCAAATAGTTATTCACAGACGAATGAACAAAACGGATTGAGCTAACTCAATTTTACTGGACCGCTAACAGACAAACAATACATTTTTCATAATATTTCTTGCTCATTCAATATATGGAGTTTAAATAGAATAGCATCGGTAGCTAAAAGACGTTCTCTACAATAAAGAAACATTACATTTTATTATTATAGATAGTTTAGAAACTTTGTCCATTCTTGCAATCACCACGAGCATGATATGATGTTATATTTTACACAAATGCAATTGTTCTCTATGTTCTGTGTTCTATGTTCTCTGTGTTTCTCTATTGTTAAAATCCGTACCCATATTAGTGAAAGTGTGTTTATTTGTTTGTTTATTTGTCCTGCTTTCACATCAAAAGAGAGCGACGGATTGACGTGATTTTTTGTGTGGAGATAGTTGAAGGGCTGGAGAGTAACATAGGATACTTTTTATCCGGGTACCACGCGAGCGAAGCCGCGGGCAGCAGCTAGTATTTATAGGCAGACACTTCACAGGGACTGAAGTGAAAAGGTATTCCTGCCATTGGACGTCTTAGGAATTTTTTTAACTAAACCAATAAACTTGGATGGCTATTCAATAGTAAACAATCGAATACTCATTAAAAATCTGCCACTAACAAAAGAGCAATGAAATTGTTGATACATTTGTATTGCAAATACTAACCCCGCATCCACACGTTGGGGCCAACGTTGGTCCCAATGCCTCTCACCAACGTGTGGTGCTGACAAAATAGCTTGGCGCCAACGTTGGGGCCAACGTTGGGGCTTGGCCGTGCCGTGTCGGTTTTATCAAAGGAAGTTGGCGCGCCAACGTTGGGGATCCGTCCACACGTTGGCGCTATGCTCAGTCCCGTTTCGACGCGCATCGTGAGCGCACGTGTCGACTGACGAGCGAGAATGTCATCGTATTCCTTATTTATTGTGTTTGTAGGACTATCGGGCTGAAATTTTGCACACTTATAGATTCTCGGTGACAATGAAATATTATGGTATCAACAAGCTGATCTGATGATGGAGTCAAGAGCTGTTCAACAGAACTCCTCAGTAAATAAGCCGATTGAGTTGAAACTCGGCATATTTGTCAAGTTCTGACTACAATGTAATAATATGGTGACAGCGAGCTGATCTGATGATGGAGTCTACTATTTTTTTTTTATGTTACGGGAACCGTGCAATTTTTTGGGATAAAAAGTAGCCTATGTCCTATTTCCGGTTATTATCTATCTATATTTTAAATATCACCCATATCGGTTAAGAGGGCTCCGACGCTATGCCGCTCGTCAGTTTTAGGTATTTACGGGCGGGAAACGTAGCGCTCAAGCTTGTGTGCGTAGAACGCACACATTGAAAGCGCCACGCAGTGCGGGCCGCTCTGACACAAAGCGGTCAAAGTTTCGGCAAACATTTTTTACGTTTTAAAATTTATAACTTCATAACGATTTTGTATTGACATCTATACCAATCTAATACCAATTCTGTAAAGCGAAAGAGTTTGTTTGTTTGTTTGAACGCGATATTCTACAAGTCAGATTTGAAAAAACTTCGCATCTTATTTATTTATTTATTTATTTATTTATTAGACAAAATCCACAGCTCTTAGTAGTAATAAATCGACTTATTTATGTTTCTTACAGCCAATGACGGATTTACATTTTTTAGAGTAAAACATAATATTACGACAGTCACTAGGTATTTCACTTTCAAATCTAAACTAAATCGACGATAATTTTACGTGAGTAATTCCCGTGTGTTAAATAATGTCTAGTCACTAGGTAGTATAGGTTTTAGAGAAAAGTAAATAACAATAAGAATAAAAATAGTTACAACCAAGCACTTTCGTGGTATGTGTGTGCAGCGTGTGTGTGTGTGTCTTCGTAACTTCGCAACTTCGCATCTTCGCATCTTCGTATCTTCGTAACTTCGCAACTTCGTAACTTCGTAACTTCGTATCTTCCTATCTTCGTAACTTCGCAACTTCGTATCTTCATAACTTCGTATCTTCGTAACTTATCAACTTCGCATCTTCGCAACTTCGTATCTTCGTAACTTCGTAACTTCACACCTTCGCATCTTCGCAACTTCGCAACTTCGTAACTTCGCAACTTCGCAAATTCGTATCTTCGTAACTTCGTATCTTCGTATCTTCGTATCTTCGTAACTTCGTAACTTCGCAATTTCGTATCTTCATATCTTCGTAACTTCATATCTTCGTAGCTTCGCAACTTCGTAACTTCGTATCTTCGCAACTTCGCACCTTCGTATCTAGAAAATATGAAGATACGAAGTTGCGAAGTTGTGAAGTTGCGAAGTTGCGAAGTTACGAAGTTACGAAGTTTTGAAGATACGAAGATACGAAGTTACGAAGTCACGAAGTCACGAAGATACGAAATCACGAAGTTACGAAGGAACGTAGATATGAAGTTATGACCATATGAAAAACTTCGTATCTTCGTAACTTCGCAACTTCGCAACTTCACAACTTCGTATCTTCATATCTTTTAGATACGAAGGTGCGAAGTTACGAAGTTACGAAGATACGAAGTTAAGAAGTTACGAAGTTATGAAGTTGCGAAGTTACGAAGATAGGAAGATAGGAAGATACGAAGTTACGAAGATACGAAGTTGCAAAGTTACGAAGATACGAAGTTACAAAGTTTTAAAGATACGAAGATACGAAGTTCCGAAGTTGCAAAGATATGAAGGTAAGAAGATACGAAGTTACGAAGTCACGAAGATACGAAATCACGAAGTTACGAAGGAACGAAGATATGAAGTTATGACCATATGAAAAACTTCGTATCTTCGTATCTTCGTAACTTCGCAACTTCGCAACTTCACAACTTCACAACTTCGTATCTTCTGATCTTCTAGATACGAAGGTGCGAAGTTGCAAAGTTACGAAGATACGAAGTTACGAAGTTGCGAAGTTACGAAGATAGGAAGATAGGAAGATACGAAGTTACGAAGTTACAAAGTTACGAAGTTGTGAAGTTGCGAAGTTGCGAAGTTATGAAGATACGAAGTTGCGAAGTTGCGAAGATACAAAGGTACTAAGATACGAAGATATGAAGTTGCGAAGTTACGAAGATACGAAGTTACGCAGATGCGAAGTTACGAAGATACGAAGTTGTGAAGTTGCGAAGTTGCGAAGTTATGAAGATACGAAGTTGCGAAGTTGCGAAGATACGAAGATACAAAGATACGAAGATACGAAGATACGAAGATATGAAGTTGCGAAGTTACGAAGATAGGAAGATACGAAGTTACGAAGATACGAAGTTACAAAGTTACGAAGTTGTGAAGTTGCGAAGTTGCGAAGTTATGAAGATACGAAGTTGCGAAGTTGCGAAGATACAAAGGTACGAAGATATGAAGTTGCGAAGTTACGAAGATACGAAGTTGCGAAGTTACGAAGTTACGAAGATGCGAAGTTACGAAGATACGAAGTTGTGAAGTTGCGAAGTTGCGAAGTTATTAAGATACGAAGTTGCGAAGTTGCGAAGATACGAAGATACGAAGATATGAAGTTGCGAAGTTGCGAAGTTACGAAGTTATGAAGTTACGAAGTTACGAAGATACGAAGTTGCGAAGATGCGAAGATGCGAAGTTGCGAAGTTACGAAGATACGAAGATACGAAGATGCGAAGTTACGAAGATACGAAGTCACGAAGATACGAAATCACGAAGTTACGAAGGAACGAAGATATGAAGTTATGACCATATGAAAAACTTCGTAACTTCGTAACTTCGCAACTTCGCAACTTCACAACTTCACAACTTCGTATCTTCTAGATACGAAGGTGCCAAGTTGCGAAGTTACGAAGTTACGAAGTTGCGAAGTTACGAAGTTACGAAGTTACGAAGTTACGAAGTTACGAAGTTGCGAAGATGCGAAGATGCGAAGATGCGAAGTTGTGAAGTTACGAAGATACGAAGTTACGAAGTTGCGAAGTTGCGAAGTTGTGAAGTTACGAAGATACGAAGTTGCGAAGTTGCGAAGTTATGAAGTTACGAAGAAACGAAGATGGTCAAGTTCCGAAGTTGCGAAGATATGAAGGTAAGAAGATACGAAGTTACGAAGTCACGAAGATACGAAGTCACGAAGTTACGAAGATACGAAAATATGAAGTTATGACGATATGAAAAGATAAAGATATGACGATGACGATGATGATTGTGTTTCGCTCATCAAGCCCTTTCATTTGATACCCATATAAAAAAAAAGTTCCATGGAATGGAACAGGTCCTGCCTGACTTCATCATCAGAACAGCATGGTGTTTCGCTCATCAAGAGAACAGCATTGTGTTTTGCTTACCAAGCCCTTTCATTTGATACCCATATCAATAAAAAGTTCCATGATCATCATCATCATCATCAGCATCATCATCAGCATCATCATCAGCATCATCATCACCTAATCCAGATGATAAAAACATAAAATGACTGTAAAGCTTTCTATGTGGATGTGCATGCTTCTGTACGTATACTTTACCTATAGGCACCTAGGTACTTACTACTTACCTATGCTGTTATAAAATAGTCAATTTTTATGCCAGGCAAAATCTTTATCAAAAGATGCCTTACATACTGTAATCTGATTTTATCGAAAATATGACATAGCACGTTTACGCGACCGCTTCTCATGTAAGAACACAGTCACGTGACGTCACTGGCTCTGCCACAGCTTAGCTAATAGTATTTACGCAATGTGACGTGCTCCCAGCTCCAATGGCCGCGGCCGTCTGACGATTTTTGGCAGTGAATCGTCCTTTTATTCATCGTAGCTACTCCATAGAAAAAATGTATGGAGAGTTTTATCTTCAACTTTCTTGCCTTTATTGTGTTGAATATAGCTACACCTACGAAAAAAAAAATAGCTCACAGGATAGATAAAATATTGAACTTGTTGTTTTCGTATTTTTTAATTCAATTGAGTAATTTAGTGTTCGGTCAGGCTTAAAACCCCGCGCTCATATTTTGTGTACTTTGTCCAGTAATTTATTAAAAAAACACATAAAATATTGAAATATAAAATAGCTCACAGTGTAGATCAGTTCATTGGTAGTATTTAGAGTATGTTTTTCACTATCTTAATACGATTTGCTTTAAGAAAATCTTTAAAACGGTAAACCTCTATTTTGACAAATTCACCTCAGTTGGCCCTTAAGTGGTTGTCGTGTTAGAGAGGAACAAACATACATCCAAACATCCAAACTTTCGCTTTTATAATATAGTGTGTTGTGTGAAGTGTGATAGTGACATGATGTGATGTGATTGTGATAAAATTGGTATTCAGTAATGTAAAATCACTTAGAGAAATTTCAATTTCTGTATCGGACGCGCAGACATCGGACGTCTGCACGTTGGCTCTGACGGAACAAGACTGGTGTATCGCCAACGTGTGGATGGTTCACGAAATCTTGGCCCCAACAAAGAAAGTATGGAGCCGGCGTAACGGGTCGTCTCGACCGCATCGGGGTCGACGACCGGCCGCGAAGGCCGACGCTGTGACGTCACTAATTCACTATGCCCAAATAGCAGCCGACGCGGAAACTGCACAGCACCCTTTAGCTCCTGTCAAAGAACTGTCGATAGCACAAATAACTTTTTAACAGGGACAGATTTATTTCTTACTAGCTGCTGCCTGGTAGCCGGATAAAAGGTAGCCTATGTTACTCTCCAGCACTCCAACTATCTCCACACAAAAAATCACGTCAATCCGTCGCTCTGTTTTGACGTAAAAGCAGGACAAATAAATAAACAAATAAACACACTTTCACATTTATAATATGGGTACGGATGTTATCTCTAAGGAAAGTTTTGATTCGTTACTTCCTATATAACATATCCCATATAGTTACAGGGTTGGTAAACATAACTCATGCAAATGACAGCTGGATAGTGCGCTGCAGTGTGCACGGTACTACACAAGGTACTTTACGGTAACTGACAGCCAGATAACTTTAGAGCTTATTATGGAGATGGTTAAATAAGCGCTCAGTTTGGAAAACTATTTCGCTGAATATAAGTCAAGTGGATATGAATGTGGAAGGATACATAGGTAGAGGACGGCCAAAGAAAAGATGGATGGATTGTGTGAGAGAGGACATGCGTGTGAAAGGAGTGACTACTGAGATGACGAGTGATAGGAAGGAATGGAAGAGGAGAACATGTTGTGCCGACCCTACCTAGTGGAATAAGGGCAAGGAGATGATGATGATGATGATGATGATGATGATAAGTCAAGTAGAATAACACAAAACGTTATTACAGAGTGGGTGAAATAGATAGGCTTGCACTGTCACGTGGTATATTAAACGCTTGCAAATTCTGGACCTGTGCCAAACGTATATAAGTCGCTTCTCTGACTATGACTACCCTCCTAGACGTTTCAAAAGATCTTGAATGTCTAAAAATGTTAGTAAATATTTATTGTCCTTGAGTAAACAGTTATTGAACATGTTTCTTTCATGGCGAAGCCAAGACAAAATCGCAACATTTGACTTAGGCCGGGTTGACGCGATCAAAGTCAGCTTTGACAAAGTGCAACTTGGATGACTCTGATTGGATGCCGTCGGACTCACGGACTCACTCGGACGACGGCGTCCAATCAGAGTCATCCAAGTTGCACTTTGTCAAAGCTGACTTTAATCGTGTCAACCCGGCTTTACTTTATGGCTGGAATACACATGCTACGTAGTAGCACATAATAAGCACAACATTATGTAACATAAGCAAGCAAGCTAGTTTCGAGCAGATGTTATTTAGTAGAATACAATTAGCATGAGTATACCTACATACGAAAAGAGTATGCTTATGAATAAGCACGCTACGTTGTAGCAAACAAGCTTTTTAGGCATTATTTGACAAAATTTTACAGTTCAAAGTTGTACGCTCAATGTCAATCCCAATGCGATCTATAGATTGTGTGACGTCAAACTGATCAACTGTGATCTGTGATCCATTGATTGACGAGTTGGAATTTGATTTGAAAGGTCATGATCTAACGGTCATCATACTATCAATCTAATTTTATGATCAAGGTGATAGATCCGATGCCAGATTGATCATTGATCAATTTATAATTATCTTACGTGTTGCCAGCGTTAATAATACTAAATTATTAACTATGCTTACTGAAGACGCAGCATAGTCGAAAATGTATGCTTAATTGATCTTATATGACGTAGATAAAATAAACAGGCTCACGACAGTATCTCCAAGTTAGTAGACATCCACTCAGACCTTCAGACATTCAAGATAATTTTTCGTTTAAAATATACATAAATTATGTTCACTTAAAGTAAGCATATTACTACGTAGGTAGTACTAGTGTTCTGTGACATTACGTGACAAACCTCTTACCGCTTATTAGAAATGTTAAGAAAGATAAGATGTTTTCCTTCACTGTTTATAGCTCGTATTAAGACGTAGTACCTACAATTTTCAAAACATTGTAGAACGGCCGAAATCCGAGGTCTTAAAAAGAATTCAATAAGTGTTCACGTAAGATCGCTCGGTCAGTTTAAAGATTTGAAAAAGTCACGTTCTTCGAACACTTACCCGATGCATTTCACAAGATAGTTCATTTTAAAATGTACCTTGCTAAAATAAACCTTGGAGAACAAGCAATAAAAGCGGAAGTATCTTCCGACACGTGGATGCAGTGACCAGCCATACCGACTGAACTTTTATACAGGGCGTCTTGAAACTGCGTATCGGAAGATGTCAATTTTTGTTTATATTTCCTCCATTGCATCGATTGCAAGGCTGATCTTTACGCAGAACCCTGGATTGTCACAATATCCTCCAACGATTTGCTTTCTGCAGAGATGGTAACAGCAGTTCTATATAGGTATATAACTTGTATTACTTGCTTGTGTGATAAGTTCTTGTTTAATATTATGATTATCAATCAGATTGGTAGATAACGATCTTTACCCGGAATCTCCAAAATGAAATAACGACTTGATTCTCCATCTCTTCTATGATGTGGGTAAGCTGAGAGAACTAATGACTACGAGCTGTTACGCATACCAAAACAAAACGCATTTGAATGTACTACATACATTCTGGATGTGCGAAAGCTTTCAACAAAAATAACCGGACTTCGTGAAAAAGAGCAACTTTAAATTGGAATACAGATAAAAAAAAATTTTGCACCGACCTGTACAACTTAGAAACAAAACATCAAATGGATTTAAAAGCACGTGCGCTATAAACTGCTCCGAGTCCGTGGATAAGTGTATGAAACCAGTACAGGCGTGAGCAAAACTTCAACCTCAAGATAAGGCGAAATAAATTACATTAGGGCTCAAACACGGCTTTTTCAGAAGAAAATTGTTTACCGGAATACACTGTTTTATTAGGAACATCGAACACTTTGAGAAGGTAGGTGAATTTTATTTATTGCTTTTTTATAAAGGCAAACCAAACTTGCAGACTCATACGGACTTATTATAACGAAGACTAGATGTAGTCCTGGTACAGTAATGTCACCAAAGTGAGAAATAAAAAAAATATGTTTAGAACTACTCTATAATTATATGTGCAATCATTGATCCACGGCTTAGTAATAAACATGTTTTTGTACTAACATTTTGGTGTTATTTCTAGTGTTATAAAGCTTGACTCAGACCAGGACTAACATTAGTCTTAATTTTACAATAAGACAGATAAAGTCACATTCTACAAAAATTTAAGACAGCAATTTAGTAAATTTACTTTGCGAAGAAGATAGTACTTATATGACTTTAACCACGAGGTGCTAAACGTCGCAAAAGACACTTTCCAAATTGCGCCAGGTTAGTCTGCCGAGCGAGTTACTGCTAAGTGAGCAAGGCTGAACTACTTCGGTGCCCCATTTCGTTCAAGATATAAAACGACCGGGAACGAACTAATGATGTGACAAGTTGTGATCTAATGATGTTTTATTATCGGTGTAGGAGTTCAAGCGCAGGTATAGCGTCCTGTCTGTATATCGTCTAGCTAGAGTACCTATGAGTTTACCTTTACCTAACCTAATCTAAGTTTTATTTATCAAAAGTACAAACATACTTAGACCAAATTAGTGCCATTTTAGAGATGGTAAGCGGTTACCGTAGCCTATGGACACCTTTGACACCAGAGGAGTCACACTCGCGCTGCTGACCCTTTAAAAGAGGAATCTCTGCACCGACAATACAATGGACAAGATTGGTCCAGCAGTTGTCACCGCAGCGCTTCCTCGCAGAGCCTCACCGCAGGAACACAACACCATTCGATAAGAATGATGTTATTTGGCTGCGATATTCTGTAAGGCGGACGTAAGAAGAATGGAATGAGGCGAAAAATGTGTCAGAATTACGATCTTCCTCCTATAGGATGTCGAATTCTGTGGTGACTTCATGTATGTTTTTAAAAAAGAACAAACCTATTGATATTGTAAATGAATCAGTCTTTTCATGAGCTATTTTATACTAGCGAACGCCGCGTGGACTACTATTTTTTTAACCCACTCTGGAAGAACCGCACATTTTTCCGAGATAAAAAGTAGCCTATGTGCCAGTTCAGATTTCATCCATATCTGTTCAGCCGTTCTCGCGTGATTGTCTAACAAACATCTAAACTTTGACATTTATAATATTAGTATGAATAAAAAATTTTCAAAAAAAAAATACAACCGACTTCATAAAATACTTTCACTAAAAATCGAAAAATAAGACTACAAACAGATTTATTTAACTTGTTATTTTATATTTGTATTATGTTGAAATCGGTGTGCATAAAATATAGTCATTGTTTTACTTAACACCGACTTCAACATAATACAAATATAAAATAACAAATTAAATAAATCTGTTTGTAGTCTTATTTTTCGATTTTTAGTGAAAGTATTTTATGAAGTCGGTTGTATTTTTTTTTTGAAAATTTTTTATTTTTTCATTTTTAGTGTTGGGGTTTTTAAGTAAGTACTTGTTTCTGTTTTTTTAATTTAGAAAGACGTCACTTTACTTTTTATTGTGTTCCGCTCATCAAGCCCTTTCATTTGATACCCATATCACTAAAAAATTCCATGGAACAGGTCCTGACTCCATCATCAGATCAGCTCACTGTTTCCATATTATTACATTGTAGTCGAAATTTCACAAATATGCTGAGTTCCGAGTTTCAACTCAATCAGACTATTTATTGAGGAGTTCTGTTGAGCAGCTCTTGACTCCATCATCAGATCAGCTCGTTGACACCATATTATTACATTGTTATCGGAACTTGATCGGTATGCCGAGTTTCAACTCAATCGGCCTATTTACTGAGGAGTTCTGTTGAACAGCTCTTGACTCCATCATCAGATCAGCTTGCTGATACCACTAGTAGTTCGCCCCGAACTGAGATCTCGCGCACCGTAGATGGCTTACATTTGGACTTTCTTCTGACTACCCCTATAATTTCAAGTGCTACTACTGATACTGCCGAGTATGCCTATTGCGCTAGCTCTTCATGGTAAAAAATACTGGCATGCATGCAATACATAATTTCGTGTCTAATTTTTCATTTAGGTATTTCATATTTATGAATTCTCGTCGTATTTCTAAAAGTATACGTCCTAGAATAAAAATAATAACTATTTTGGAATGTACAAATAAAGACCTTTCATTTGACAGCCCACTCAATATATTTGTTTACTTAACTTTTTTTACCCCAATTATTTTAATTCTTTATCAAAATTTTTTTTATCATGAAAATAAATCAAGTAGCATCTAAAATCATTGCAAACCAAACCGCAACGATGCCACTCTCTTTTTAAGACCGACCAGTCAATGAGCTACGAAGTCATCGAAACTCTATGCAACGGGAGCTCTTGCAGCTCTGGTTTCGTAGTTTTTGGTCTTTGGTCGTATTTAAAAAACTATACATCCT
The DNA here is from genome assembly GCA_958496255.1 of Camptogramma bilineatum. NCBI lineage: Eukaryota > Metazoa > Arthropoda > Insecta > Lepidoptera > Geometridae > Camptogramma > Camptogramma bilineatum. Next base: position 11,693,956 of record OY292464.1, read on the forward strand.
AGATTAAAAATAAAAACCATTTTGGAATGTACAAAATAAGCCCTTTCGTATGACACCCCACTCAATTTATTTGTGTAACTTTCATAATTTTTTACCCCCTTGGGAACCCAATATCTTCACAACCCCTTCATCGATTAAGCTCATATGCTCCCCCGTAAATTTCCTTACCACAACCTATTGACCTACCAAGTTTCATGCAGATTGGATGAACGGTTCGACAGTTATGCTCGAACAACAATTCGTGAAACATACAAACATACAAACATACAAACATACAAACATACAAACATACAAACATACAAACATACAAAGCAAAATCGCCCAACTTACCACTAAGATCTTCGCTCGCTTCGCTCGCTCGATCGATAATATTTCATTGTCACCGAGAATCTATAAGTGCACAAAATTTCAGCAGGATAGTTCCACAAACACACAAAAAATTTGAGGGTTTCCCTCGATTTCCATGGGATCCCCTCATCAGATCCTGATGTGGTGACGATGGGACCACCTCGGAAGTATACCCTATGTAACAAAAAAAGAATTTTCCAAATCGGTCCACAATTGACGGAGTAATCGATGAACATACATAAAAAAAATAAAAAAATAAATAAAAAAAAACATACATACAGCCGAACATAGAACCTCCTCCTTTTTGGAAGTCGGTTAAAAATTAAGAGACCGAAAGTTGTTTCCTAGTGTGCCCTTCCCTTGGTGAATCTTCTCAGAGATCGATGACGTAACTATTGAAGAGACCATCGATTACATCATCTCATCTCACTATCGCCCGTCGGAAAGGTTTTCTCCAACATATTCAGGAAATCACCGAGCATTCATTTCACTGAGAGTTCTTGTTGAACTAAAAATTAAAAGTAGCTTTTGGGTTATTTCAACCGTTTTCTGCGAAAAATAGGTTAAGTGGTTCACGAATTTAGAAACATTAAGATTCTTGTTACTAGATCTCAGTTTTGTTTTTCGCAGTTTATCGTCTGCTGAACTTTTAAATCAGTTAAACTTCTTGTTAACAGTGATTGCGATTATTGGATTAGTCTTAATTTTAAGCTGCTTAAATAAGCTACAAACTTTCTCAGTTCCGTTTGTTAGCTTCAAAAATAAAACACAATTCAGATGTTTATTTTCGAGACTGCAATAAAGTATAACAAAAATAGGTGAGCCAAGACACACAAGTTGCCGTTCGACATCAAAGTATGCAATTTTGTAATACATCGGTTGCAAGACCGAGAAAAGGGGGTCACCTATATCTCGGGCCGCTATAAAAGTAGGATTACAGGACCGAAGAGACGGTTTGGTCATTACCTACAACAAAGTACCTGAGAGTTGACAAAGCTCATGTGATCGCCTATTTATAAAGCGTTTATTTTGCAAAAACATCTTATAAGCTTGTTTATTAAGATTCTTCATTCAATTTTTAGATAAATATTCTATATGACCTTCAAGTACTCAAGTGATCCTTTGAAGATATTTAGGGAGCCTTTTAGAGAAAAATATTAATTGGATGTATGCCATCCATCGCATCAATATAGCGTTCACTAATCATGCAGAATGTTTTAGGAAGAACAGATCACACAAGCTGCCAAAGAAATAAACGGTAAAACCATCCGTGCTAACTAGATTGAACGAAATGTATTTTGAGCTTTATGATGAAAGGAGCAAGAGATCCTTCGTCGAAGCGTAAAACTAACTTCTATTCTGGTTAGTTGTTGATGGCCAAAGTCAGGATGCATGATCCGACTAAATAATAATGATTACTGGCCTAGTTTACACAATTTTAGCCCATTAAATCATCATACTAGCAGCGCACTCGCGGCGTTGCCCTCGTAGTGATGGTATAGTGATGATGATGAATATAACCTTCCGCAAGAGTTTAGCTATCAAATGCAGAAGTATTTTTTTTAATCGGACTGGTTGTTCCTGAGATTATTTATTATATTAGTACCTATAGATAGATGATAGTATAGATTGGACACTCGGTGCTAAAATTGTGTCTAAGCCATGCTAAGTACAAGTATGTGATCAATAGGCACGCGATGTAGCAAAAATGCATCAAAGAGCTTAAATTTTCCGCAAGTTTTGATGTGACTTCTGGCCTAGTTTAGCCTCCATATTTAATACGGTTCGTACAGTAATCTAGCTTTTTCTCTCCACGCTATAAACTATGGTCGGACCAAAGGGCAGGCCATTTAGTGCACTGCCGGATGAGGAATTGTGCTCATTTGAGGGAACAACGATGCTGTTATCATGGCGTAAAGCGATGTGGAAAAATCTGAGCTATCCGGCCTTCGTAAACGAAGACTATGTCATACTTTTGCTCCAAAGAGACTGACCTTTCAGAACAAAAGTATGTGGGAAGCTACTAAGTTACTTAAGAAATTTTTCTTAGTTTTGATTAACTTCTTGCCCTTTTCTGTCAAGCAAAAAACGCGCATCTTAGTAATTATACCTATAGTCGTATTGCTCATTATACGGGCTAAAAATATATGAAAAATGACATTTGTTCCTTCAATTTTAGTCCGATTTTAGTCCGTATAATGAGCAATACGACTATACTCAATTTTGGTAGATAGGTACCTAATGTTTGAAACACTTTTTTTTGTTTTCTTGACAGGCGTGATTTTATGTATGAATGTAGGTATGTATTTTCAATTCCGACGGGATTCGAACTCGCATTGATTCAAACTATCCTCCTCAAGCCGGAGTGCTTTATCCAACTCAGCCACGGAATCCTATGATGTTGAATTTCCTTCGGAATTAAAAATTTTGATAAAATTTTCATTTTCTATGAAAGAATACCTAAGTGTGGTTTAACACTTTAAAATTAGTAAATACTAATACTAATGTATTCTATGTTTGTATGAGAATCGTTCGTAACCATATATTATTTAAGCCGAACTAGCCAAAGCTTATATTATAACGGATAAACAAAACTGTATTACCACCTACAGTAATTTCGTGGACTATTGAACGCATAGCTGAAGTAATTTCTATAATACCAGGTTAATAGAATTCTATTACCACTATTACAATTATGTAATTGAAGTCGTTGAACTGGACATGGGCGTCAAGACGTATGGCACAGTAGGTCAGTTAAACATGCCGGGTTCCGCAGTTTAAGCCACATGTGAGATATTGATTGGGCATTTCAGACTAATGATTCTGTAATTTCTGTAATTTAATGGAATTTAATGGTTTTAATGAAGGATTAAAAAGAAAACAAAGAGACCCTCTATCATTTTACGCATTTTTGTAACAAACATCAATCTCTTCGAATTTATCGAATTTATAACATTAAAGGCTTGCGCATACAACAGCCGTGACGGGCCGCAGCGCGCCGCAGCGCAATTCTTTTCTATGAATACGGCCCGATGCGGCCTGCCTGTAGTGTGCTATAGTCTTATAAAATGTACGAAAGTGATTATTGTTATGCGATGCGGTGCGGTGCGGCCCGCCATAATGTGTGCGGGTCTTAATTGAGGAAAAGTATAACAAAAACATAGGTGTTTTTTAGGAAAGGCCTGATCGAAAGCGCCCTAAAGCGAGCTTGTGTGAAGAATGTAATGAGAGTGAATGAGGCGAAAAATGTAGGCAAGTTTTTATGTCTCTATGGTAAAAAGACGTTTAATGTACTTATATGTAACAACATCAAAGCTTCTATCCAGCTGAAGATCATAGCATAATGTAACATGCAAAATCAAAAGGGAAGTAGTTTTGAGTAGGTACCTACAGTTAAAATATAAAAAAACTCGTAATGTATGTTCTACTAACCATTCATACCCATATTATAAATGTGAAAGTGTGTTTGTTTGTCCTGCGTTCACATCAAAATAGAGAGACGGATTGACGTGATCTTTTGTGTGGAGATAGTTGGAGGGCTGGAGAGTGACATAGGCTACTTTTTATCCCGAAAAAAACGCAAGTTTTCTGTGGGATACAAAAATTGTAGTCCACGCGGGCGAAGCCGCGTGCGTCCGCTAGTAATAATATAAATTTAAAACTTGCCCACTTTCTAGCAGTTCAGAGGTCTAACAATTTCAAAGTAAAGTCAGTTTCCTAGCCAAGTTTCCAAGAAATATAGAACACATAGTTTTCCTAGATACTGATAACTTTAAACGATATCACAATATTTATTAGACTTGTGAACGTTGAAATATAAGCAAAAAATTAATTTGATAGTTTACAAGCAAGGAAATTGTGGAAAATGTAGAGAGATTGAACGAGGAAAAACATGTGTAAAGATCGTAGTAAGAGAAAATCTTTATAGTAGTTTATTCTAATTCCCAAGATACGCACTGGTTTTCCTTATCACCAATGATTTTCACCAATGCCGGTGGGAATTCATTATTGGTGTATAACGGTCATTGACCTAGTGCAGTAATAAGATGAGTTGTGTTAGCAATGCGCTCACGAAATTAATTCTGGGAATCTGTTACCAAATATTTATATTTCTAGTAGTGAACTAAATATTTTCACGCGAAGACAAAATGTTTATAGCATCCCACACAAAGATACCACCATTTATTGTTCTGTCGTAACTTTTATAGTTTCCTGTCAAAACATCTATACAGAATAACCATTAATGTTTATATGCAGCTTATTTGAATAATTAGATCGGCACGTGGACGAGTCTATTTGAACGGTGACCGACCGACCTATATAGGTCGGGAGACAGAGGGGATTACCTAACATCATAGGATTACGAGATGTTGTTCTAAGAATTCCAATAATCCATTGGTTAGTAGACCTCTTTGACGATCTTCTTCTTTCGTGTTAATAATCAACCTCAAACAATGTCTTTCCAGAAACTGGGCACTTCATTGGCCCCTTTCGTATACTCCATGAGGTCTTGAGGAGTGCATGGGACCGGACGGGCGTTCCAGCAAGTGTAGCATAGTTTGTATTTTCACCTACCACACTTACACTGGGTTATTATCTATTCTAGGACTGGGTGTCCAACTCGCCAAGCTTTTTATCGATTAAGTGATGGAAGATTACACCGTTTGCTCATAGTTACTCAGCTCATTTAAACTTAACGGAACTAATTGATGATTAAACGTCTGAGATTAGTAACCCCCACCCTCCCGGCCCTTTGCATAGACTCAGGAAATACAAGGGCCCAGACTCTCAACTAATGATGCGACCGGGTGAGCTCGGCTTGCAGGAAAACAAAGTACCCACATAAAAAAAACTCTCAATGTACTTCCAATGAATGGTGTCACGTAGGCGTTACTACAAAATAGTATCATACTAATCGATTCTCTTACAGGTTACGGAAGTATAATCATCATTAAAATAATTGAATGTATGCTACGTGGCAGATAATTATCTAATTTTTCCTATGTTTTGATCCTTATTATATCACTTCATTGCAGTATTTTAGAACTCAGGCAGCATTTTTAACCCGCGGCTAAAATCTGGACGCAGACTGAAATCCAAAGTTAACTCCTAAATCACTAAGATAAAGTTCAAAGTAGTATGTCTCACCGAAGTAGGCAGAAAGAAATTTAACGTGTCAAATTAGATACAATAGCAATGGAACATCATCAACTAGCTCTTACGCTAACCTATTTGACGCACAGAAGACGATCATATTGATAGACTAGTGACATAATTGATATACTAACTCATGTTATTAATAGTTAGGTACATTATAACACCAGCTATAGGCCGAGTTCAAATGTCTTAATTGGTACGAAGGTGAAATGATTGCCCTAATTACAGTTGGTTGTTTGTAGTTTTTTACAATTCAATGAATCAATTATGATACTGATTGAAGAGTCCTTATAAATAAGGTTTCAAATAAAAGCAATCAAAAATCGTAATTGAAGAAACGAAAAAAAGTAAGTTAGGTAAGTTAATAGCACAGAATACTAGTACTACGTTAATAGTTGTAGAATAGTATAGAAATAACATAAAATAAACATTGTTGTTATTTCTCATAATGGATATAGTTTTACTAAGTATATTATAGTTTTTCATATACTTAAGTACAAGAAAAAAAAATTACTTATCTTGTCCTTGCTAAATTGTCCCTTTTTTGTGACACAATAAAAATATACCATATTGTAATGGTGGAAAACATGTACATTTTACACGCGACTTATGACAATGGATGCAAACCAGTGTTTTTTATAGTGACCCTTTACAGTACAACAAAGGCTTTGATTGAGATATTAATGACAAACACATAGTTGATCATATTTAGATCACGTGTTGTCACAGTTACGCACGAGTTCAACTATGTGCACTGAACGTCACTATTCGTTTTAATATTAAATTACCAATCATTCTTAGTTAATTAATTTACTAAACAATTTCACACTATTGAATTTTTTTTAAAGATAATTTACTTTAGGAAAGTAATTCCTCGACAACTGGATGAGAGATACTACTAAAATAAACAGTGTATTAAAATATAGTTTTTGAATTAAAGTGGATTCAGACAGATACTAGATTATGATTGCCATTGTGAATGATAAGATGGGTAAGAAATAGGGAAAAATATTCTATTTTATTAAAATAATTCCGCGTCAACTGGATGAGAGATATTACTAAAATAAAGCAGTGTTTAAATATAAATACCTATAGTTTTTTAATTAAAGTGGAATACGTTCAGATAGGTACCGAATATTGATGTCCATTGTGAATGATAGCGGAATGGTTAACAAAATGGGTAAGAAATAGCCAGTAGGCACTGAAACAACATCTGATGGTCAAGGGATAGATACAGAACTTACAATTTATATAGAAAACACTAATACGTGAAGATAGCTGTGAAACCTGGGTCTATACAAATCGACCATCGATATATTGATCAATTATCGTGGCCTAGTTTATGCCGTTGAAAATTGGTTATTACGCTACAAATGTTTCAAATTAAATGGCGGTTGAAACTGCCGGGCACAGCTGATAGTTCATAAAATGGAGTAGCAGCGAATATAATATTATCAGAGGGAAATCGGAAGCTGTACTAGTTATGTACCTATCTGTAACTAGGTAGGTATCAGCAGTGCCGGTGTTTGACCGGAAGGGCCTCTTAAGTTTACATTTATCGAGATATTGACTGACCTCTCCTCTCATTTGGTAGTGGTTCGGCCTTTTGCACTGTTCGGTGGTTCTATTCCCACCCAACGTTGTTCGTTGTGTCTGGTTGTTATAAAGTATCATAAATTATGTTTTTACAATTAGGAAATTAAAGTTTGTAACTGTGACTACCTAACATATTCTATCAGTTATCTGGTTACCATAGTACAAGTTTTGCTTAGTTTGGGGCCAGATGGCGCTGTCTGAATTGTCCATCAAGTATCGACCAATATATAAATATTGTCTAGTCCAATATCACTCTATAGATAACTTCAAAATTTTGTAGATGAAGTTAGTTAGTTACACTCTAAGACTCCGTTTTCTCACTCTACTCCGTTTTTACTCCCTACTCCGTAATATATGCATGGATTTGGATGGCACTTACTAAGTATATGAAATGGTTGAAAAGTTCGCGTGATCTGCGGGCTTAAAAAGGTCGCTAAACAATAGGGAATTGATCTATAATGCCGTCTCTTTTCACTCCCAGTCAATAAAAAGAGATGGCATATAGTTCAATTCCCTATTGCGATTCTGCAATAGCGACCTTTTTAAGCTCGCCCATATAAAATATGGGTTAAACCTTGTTTTTACCAGAATATAGGACGGCTTCTCAAAACATAAACATTGATCACAGCACAGCAATAGCCTAAAATATATCGACGAGTTATGAAATACCGAGGATGAAACCGTAGACATCAATTGGACGTGTACACAATGACAATCGATTGTGTAAAAGGATTTATGGTAACAAGAAAATTTCCATCAATCTACATACGATGTAATTTCGTTGTCAAACTTTGTTGATGTAATGATACATGTTTGGTATAGGAGTATTTGTAGTTTCTAATATCAACAACGCAGGAAATCATAGTTGCTATAGGATTAGAATCATGTATACCTATGTTGGAACGAATGGATGCTAATATTATACAAAAGCTTAGGTTCGAAAACAAAACCAAAGAACATATAGAAGATACTAGCTGATCCGGCGAACTTCATGGTGCCTCTCTTTTTCTTATTTACATATTTTTTGGGCCAGAAACCCTCGCGGGCGTTCTCAGAAGACCCTGCCAAAGTTACATCACAAACTGATCAATGGTTTAGGAACGCATAGAGGACAAATATACAAAAATGTTATTTTAATATAGATTAAACAGGATGATGACCTTTTTCGCCGTAAAAAAGAAGTCATCGACCGAAACTTTCAAGTTTCAATACAAAAGTTACTTGTCTAGACTCTTAGGACCTTAGATTTTCTGGGTGTCATCGTTATTTAGAAACATATTGGGGACAATGATCCTAGAATATTGAAAAACTTTCAGTTTACCGAATAATAAAAGAAATCAAACAATTCATTCGATTTTCAACATTTGAAGTTTCAGTATACTGTGGATGATGTGGATATACGGAAAATTTTTAAATAAACCAAAGATTGACATTGTTAAAGAGTATATTAACAAGAGAGTGATGAGTATGAATGTGACTGGGTACGCAAGTAGAGGAAGGCCGAAGAAGAAGTGGTTGGATTGTGTGAAAAAGGATGTGAATGTGAGAGGAGTGGATTCTGAGTTGGCGAATGATAGAGGTGAGTGGAAGAAGAAAACATGTTGTGCCGACCCCACTTAGCGTGGGATAAGGACAGGGGGAATGAAAATGATATTGTTAAAGAGTGACACTCTCATGATATTAGTCAAAAATTCACGATTTGACTTTTTTAGGCTTAAAAGCATCTGCCTATCGTTACTTTTATGCCAACTCTAAAGGCATCGTATGATAAAACATTATTTCAATCAACGATATTTTATTACAGTTTTATTGAAAAAACATTTGTGTGCGAAGTTGTGTATGGCCGATTGTTTTCAAACTATTGAATCTACGTTTGTTTGCTTAATCCTTAGCCCAGCTGTGTACGCGAATAATATGTTTTTAAGTCGATTCTTCTATTATTCGAAAACAAACATCTGTTATCAAGTTTAATTTTATTGTATAGGACGATAATTTATGCATGTTACTGATTTATTAATAAAAACATTTAACTTAAGTAAGTACTTCAAATTACAATTTCTGAATGATGAAAACATTTTATTAATAATAATTTAAAGGAAAATATCTACACCTCGGTGAAGACTCTACTAGTACAAAACTTTTTATGAACCACAAGCAAAACATCAACTAAACCTTAGATTTTCGACTGTTTCCTATTCTACTAATGACAAACTACTCAGTTGTGGTGACGTTTTAGCTAAGGTTTGGACTTTGGCAGAACAAATTTTTAAAAAAGCCATTCTACTATTCGCCAAATGGCTGACATTTAAGAGATCAAACCAAAACGCAGCGGAATGATTGACGTTGTCATCTAGTAGAATTGACACCCTGAACTAACCGGAAAACCCAAAAATAAAACTTATTTAAAAACCTACAAAATAAGGGCCACTTACCACCAACTTTGATAGAACCAATCTGATAGTAGCACCGGCAGATCAGAACCAAAAACAAAATCCAAGATATCACTATCGGTCCATCTTGCACAAAAAACATTTCCATTTTTCCACAAAGATATCACACGTTCTCAACAAAAACTACACGTTAGATTAACACGCGAGAAATTACAAAGTCAATGCAATTTGTAACAACAGTACGCACAACAAAGCGTTCCCTTGACTTTTTGTTTTCTGAAATAAACGAAAACAGTTTGAGGTAGACGCACGCAAAGTCATCGTTCGCGATAATGTTTGGCACATGCGCGGGAGCAGATTCCGAGATCCAAGAAATTACTACACCGTTTAATTAGTAATTTGTTTTGGATAACTTGCAATGCGAATAATAAACGTGATAACTTCGATACATTTGATTATGACGTGAAGCAATTTATTTTCTAGATTGACATTTTTATCGAAATTACACTGGAATAGTTTATCTATGACGGGTATGCTCAAGCGCTCAGACGAACCGTACCCACCGTAACGACTGACCTAACTGGCGCATGTGTCGAGTTGTCGAACGCACAATACGTGCAATGATAACTAAAATAAAACCCACCTCCCATGAAGAGAAATGGACAAAAAATTAATACACAGATTTATTTATAACTTTATGGTTCAAGATCAAAAGTCAACGAACTTTATTAAAATATTTAAAATATTCATGACTTAAATGGCAAATGTTCAACAAGTTTCACGCAGAAAGTTCAACCTGCCATATGCCACTACGGATTAGGGTTCATTTGAATTTCTGCAACATTCACGAAAATCTCAAATGTTTTCCCAAAAAAGAAATTTATTTTTTATTTTATTTTTATTTAACTGGAAAAAAAACAGTTTTACAGAAAAGTTATAAGACAATTGAGGTTAACTAGAAACCAATTAATATGTTTTCGCATTATAGAAACTACGATTTTTGTTAAACATAAAATAGAACAGAGTTTAATTAATTGTTTTTGTTCTACCTTCAAATTGAAACATTACTCGACGCTTTGCACAGAAATTCACGGATTTGCCATAACAGAAAATACTATGATTTAGCATTTTTGCTTCAAGTAAAGATTTCCCTAAGGTTGTTTTGAAATAAATAAAAATTATTTATCCCTATAATACGTGACCGAAATATAGAAATGCGAAAATGTTTTTTAATAGATGAGTATTTCTTCTAGTTCGTCATCCTACGTTGCCAGCATTTCAGACTTAAATAAGCCTAAGTAATTAACTAAAGAATAACATGATACTAATTATTAAAAGCACTAAGTACATTTTCTTTTAATGATTACAAGAAATTCTTATTAAAAGATTAAGTATCCCCATACCTAAATTAATTAAGGCGTAAAATGAGAACAATGAAAGTATATTAGATTCAGACGACATTGGATTTGGCAGCAGGCAAAGAAAATTTAATTATAAACTGATATCGCTGGAGAGAAAATCATTAGTAAATATCGCAAATGAAAATATGAATTTTTGCAAGCATATTGGAATACCAGTGTCGGATATAGTGTGATTCCTGACACCATTCTGAATTCACGAGTAGACTTTATATTATTACAAAATTAATTCCAAACCAGTTCCAAACTCACAAGTGATATAAATATCAGGGCTTCATAACTTTCAAATAAATAGATAGATAGCACCTTAAACATGAATTATCGAAAATGGTAAGAATAATTGGCGGACATATCGCTTGAAGAGATCTCTAATACTAACTAAGCAAAGGTTTTATGGTTACATGAGGCTGAGGGTCAAAAAAAAAATTACCATAATGGAAATCAGTGACCAAACGACACCAAAAATATATGAACTCGTAACAGAGAGAACAAGAAAGCATACCGTGACGATTGAATGTAACTGACGGTTGATGAATGGCGACAACGAGCAAAAAATACATGAAAAAGTCTTCAAAAGATAAAACAAACAAATGGTTATTTTCTTTGAGACAATCACAAATTACTTACATTTTATTTAATGCTCATAGTTTGATAAGTAAAAAGAAAAAGATGTGATAACACAAAATATATTTTTAAATAATATAGCTTGATCTACAAATAACAGCCTTACTTTACAGATTATTTTAAATAAGATTGATGATTTTATTTTTTTGGTTTTATAGTGTTAAGGTCGCCGATCCTACCAAGGTCACCTCTGCAGACAGGCAGTTTTTCTGCCGTGCAGCAAATTTAAATAGTCAACCTACTTGATGACCTTCAGAAAACTTACAAAACAACAAAATAAAACTTCAAAACTGGTACGGTCAAAGTGTAACAATTTGATAATAATTTGAGTAAACACTGGTTAGGCAACCACAAAACCGCTATCGCTACCAGATTTGATGTTGAATCATAAAACTTCGTACTTTATTATTCTCGTAGGCTTCTTTAACGGAATTGTCGTGTAAGGGTATAAAATCAGAAGTCAAGTGACATCCTGGCAAGCTGTTAAAAGGCATTGTTAAACTTGTGAAACCTCTTAGGGGAAAACTTTGGTATGTAAAATTGATTCGCCATTTTACCGACGACCTCTGTAGCGCAGTGGGTGAAGGCCCGCCTGAGACACCTGAACAAGAGGTTGCGGGTTCGATCCCCGCCGCGGGACAAATGTTTGTATTATCTGCAAATATTTGTCTCGGGTGTTTTTCTATGTAAGTTTAATCGATCGAGCGAGCGAAGCGAGCGAAGATCTTAGTGGCAAGTTAGGCGATTTTGCTTTGTATGTTTGTATGTTTGTATGTTTGTATGTTTGTATGTTTCATTTTTATGTTCTCGCATAACTATCGAACCGCTAATCCAATCTGTATGAAACTTGATAGGTCAATAGGTAGTGCTATGGAAATTTGCTGTGGAGCGTATGAGCGTAATCGATGAAGGGGTTGTAAAGATATGGGGTTCCCAAGGGGGTAAATTTTTTTCAAAGTTACCCAAATATATTGAGTGGGGTGTCATACGAAAGGGCTTATTTTGTACATTCCAAAATGGTTTTTATTTTTAATCTAGGATGTATAGTTTTTGAAATACGACCAAAGAACAAAAACTACGAAACCAGAGCTGCAAGAGCTCCCGTTTCATAGAGTTTCGATGTCTTCGTAGCTCATTGACTGGTCGGTCTTAAAAAGAGAGTGGCATCGTTGCGGTTTGGTTTGCAATGATTTTAGATGCTACTTGATTTATTTTCATGATAAAAAATTTTTTGATAAAGAATGAAAATAATTGGGGTAAAAAAAGTTAAATAAACAAATATATTGAGTGGGGTGTCAAATGAAAGGTCTTATTTTGTACATTCCAAAATAGTTATTATTTTCATTCTAGGACGTATACTTTAGAAATACGACGAGAATTCATAAATATGAAATAAGTAAATGAAAAATTAGACACGACATTATTGTATTGCATGCATGCTAGTATTTTTTACCATGAAGAGCTAGCGCAATAGGCATACTCGGCAGTAGTAGCACATGAAATTATAGGGGTAGTCAGAAGAAAGTCCAAATGTAAGCCATCTACGGTGCGCGAGATCTCAGTTCGGGGCGAACTACTAGTAATATTGTATGTATTTACAAAAAAAAATAATTAGTATTCCCAGTCATGTAGTTCCCATACACAAGTTCTGCTTACTTTCGGGCTAGATCAGTGGTTCCTAACCTTTTCAACCTGGTTACCCCTATGACATGTCAATAAAACAGATTTTATCCCGTTCAACTTTCACAGGTTAGGTTACAATACAAATCTGTTAAGAGTATAAAAAAACAGTTTTCTGTCATTCGTTTCATTACCCCACCAAAAAAGCTATTTTACCCCCACAGTAGGTTCGGAACCACTGGGCTAGATGATACTGTGTGAAATATCCAGCATTATTTATTTTTTATTTATCCGTCACGGAGCGGTCCCTGTTGTCTGAGTATTCGTCATAATATATTTCCATTAGAAAAGCATTATCGGAAAACGAATAGATAAATAATTTTAGATCTTACGATTTTTTTTTTTTGAAAATTTCAAAATATCTAGTACTCCTCCGCCAAACTATACCAAAAAAGATTCGTCAAAATTTTCACGCTAAAGCCACCCAACCACCCACTTTCCACAGCCTAACCTTACTATGCCAGGCTAGTCAGGGCAAATCCGGGAACAGCACCAGCGCGAAAACAAAAACAAAAACTTGATGGTCTTCGACACGTGTTTCACCCCTCCACGGGGCATCCTCAGGAAATAATTGACTCCCTCTGTGTGTTTGCGCAGACGTCTTGTCGCTTCGAGCGCCGAACAGAAAGTGAGCCAACCGCTCCAAATCAACTCTATTTATACTCTACGATCGGTTGCTAATTGGGTCATTAACTAATTAGGTGTCATTAGGATTTGAATCATCTGACGCAAATATGCGTAATAACGGTGATCTTGGTATACCTGTACTGAGCTCGTTCAACAGTGTGAAGTTAGTATTGTGTTTTGTAATTTCTAAACATTCTAATACAGACATTCTGAAGCCTTTTTCGCATATATGTAAAATGTTATATGAATGATTATCATGTAGTGTGTGACCGGATTCTATTAAATGTTTAGCAAAATTAAATGTTTTGACGAATCTTTTTTGGTATAGTTTGGCGGAGGAGTACTAGATATTTTGAAATTTTCAAAAAAATCTGAATATGGACTTCCGCAAAGTCACGCCTGAATCAATTAACTATCTTAGATCTTACGAGAAAATGAAAGAGGGGTATGGAATGTTTTTGTGTAATGTTTATTCCATGAGAGATGGGGAAAATAATATGTTTTTGTGGAAATGTTCGTGTTGGTGTTTAGGTTTAGTACTCATAACACAGTTAAGGATGACTCACGCTAGACCGTGCCGGGCCCGAGCCGAGCTTCGGCCGTAGCTAGCACGGTCAAAGAGCCGGCGTTCTCCGTTGCTCGGCCGTCACTCGGTAAAGCGTGAGTGTAACCCCGGCTCCACACGTTGGGGCCAACGTTGGCCCCAATGTCACTCGCCAACGTGTGGATCTAGCAAAATCAGCCCCAACGTTGGCCCCAACGTTGGGGCCAATGCAATTTTGTCAGCTCCACACGTTGGTGAGAGGCATTGGGGCCAACGTTGGTCCCAACGTATGGTGCCGGGGTGACTGTCCATACAAAATTAATGTAATAATTAGTTGACCGTGCTACGGCCGAGACGACACGGTCTAGCGTGAGTCATCCTTTATTTATAGTATAAGTTTCGTTTTCCGAATAAAATGTCTACTTTGACCTGCAGTAGAGAACCAGAGAATTTCTATCACACAAAAATGATTACATCATAAAAAATGCAATTTCGTGTCATCGTCTTGCTATCGGGGAACTCTATTGGGAACTGGAATCGATGCAATTCCCCAGAATCGAATGCAGAATGCAGGGTTAACCTCGTTCAACAAACTTGCTGAATTAAATACCTTGACCTTTGACCTCCAGTCGGGAGCCGGGGTAAAGTCCCTGAGGTCACTCGCGAGACTTCTAGAAATGGAACAAGGCCCCGACCCTTACCTGGCTAGTCCTTGTTAAACTATTTTCTAGCCTTCTAGAGAAAATAGTATTAATTTGTCAGATAAAACAAACTGAATATCTTTTAGGACTGAATTTTATTTTACTTTACAACTAGCTGACGCCCGCGTGGACTACTATTTGGTTTATCCCACGGGAACCGTGCATTTTATCGGGATAAAAAGTAGCCTATGTCCTATTCCCGGTCATTATCTATCTCATTATGTTTCAAATTTCAGCCAGATCGGTTCAGTATTTACGGAGATACGTGGTTACAAACATTCTCTCACACACACACACACACACACGGACTTTCAACTTTATAATATTAGTAGGATAGCTTTTGATATTTATATTCTACTTTAATGTTACTTCAGTCAATTTTACATGAACTTAAAAATAGCAAAATTCTGCTGCGCAAAATTGTTACGGCAACTTTGATAATGCAAACAAAGAAACGGGCACAGTAAATTATGATTCGCGCATTTCAAGGAGTACCCCTTGTATTAAAAGTTTCCGGAAAATAAAAAGCTTTTTTCTTTCAACGGCTTCTTTCTCCTTGAAAATTCAATGAAAATAATTCGAGGACATGAATTCAGAGTTTGTGACATTACGTAGCATAAACGGATTGTATACGATTTTCCACATAAAATTGTTTATTTTAATGTAAGTATTTGTACAAAGATATACAAGTGACCTTTCGAGTGTAATATCGTTTCCAATCAGTCATGCAACAATTTTTCTATTTGAAAAACGCCACAAAACGTTAGTACTGCAATAAATGACTATAAAAACACTATCTCGTGAATTGTGCAAAATATTTCAAAGGTAGAATTTGAACGTGCTTCTTGCAACTATCTTTGGGTCTACTTTAGACAAGGAGACTGAATGCCTCCCATCGAACATGAGTCTACTTTAGACAAGGAGACTGAATGCCTCCGATCGAACATAATGTCTAGCTATGTTGCTTCCTATGATCTTTATGACCCTGCTTAGTTTCTGTCCTTTATTGAGACAAAGGTATTCTTTAAAAGATAGTATTGGATCGCTATCTATCTGGGCCACGTCTCGGTCAAGGTCGAGATACTTGAGGAGTGTTTATCAACAAGTATCAGATATTTACCTAGAGATATAGATGATTATTAGTTATTTGTGTTCTTTTTCTTAAAAAAATGCTATCTCACATTCAAGGTTAGTCAGTTGAGTTTCTAAAGGTATTATGATGAAAGAATTGATGAGTTGATTCATAGATTTTTGATCTCGTACTAGTTACTAAATGGCATTGAAACTAATAGGTACTTGTTTAGTTTTTTATCCATAAAACTGGCTCTATTTGGTGGTTTTTATTTGGTAGTATTCATTGTACTAACAGTTGAATAAAAAAAAATATCTAACTCTGTTGTCTAGTACCTACTTATAAAAATACTTATAAAAATCTTAGTAGCTACACTCATTTTATCGTACAATAAAACTGACCTTACAATATAAGTAATAAGGTCAACCAAGGACCAACATCCAAGTACGTTTGAAGGCAACTATAACTATGAGAGACTTCTAACTTTTAATGTGACTTCAAGCTACAGCCCCTATGTCACTGTGAAGATCATTTAAAGCAAAATGAATTTTACTAAGTACGTGATTTAAGATACAATTGATCTGTGACCTTCACGGGGCCACCACTCGGTTTCTGCCTTCGTCCATCTTCCGTCTTCCCGCCTAGCCAAATGCCCCGCCCATCTCCACTTCAGCTGGTTGATCCGCTTACCCCCGTCTACGACCTTGGTTTTGCGTCGTATTTCAACGTTGGGTACGCGGTCCAGCAGCGAGATACCTAGCATGGCACGCTCCATTGCTCTTTGAGCAACTTCAATTTTGTGTACGTGCTCATTTGTGAGCGGCCATGAGCCACCAGCCAGATGGTCTGATGACCTTACACGAGTTTGTGGCACGCAGTGGATGCAAATGGCGCAGGACCGGAGAAAGTGGCGAGATAACGAGGAGGCCTATACCCAGCAGTGGGTGGATGTGGGCTGAAATAGATATTATAATTCGGTACAGAACTAAAGCTTTACTGATTCGCGCTTCTTTTTCATCGCATTGGCACAATTATGAGCACTATTGCAAGTCTCTAATGCCTATCAAATTATAATAGTACCTTAAATTCCTTATGAAACCCATCATCAGCACTGGGGTTAAAACAAGTGGCTAAATTAAAAATTTAAAAAAAACCGACCTCAAAGTTCAAGCTGAGCAATTTTCTGCACTCTCGATGTGAATATCTGTTCATAACTCCGAAAATCCTCGACTAATCCTCACCAAATTTTTGTGGCACCAATCGGAAGGTTTACCCTTTCAAAAAAAAAATTGCCATTCGGTCCAGGCGTCTTTGAGTAATTGGTGAACATACATAAAAAAAGCTAAAAGAAAAACATTCCGACGACTTGAGAACCTCCTCCTTTTTTTGAAAAAGGAGGAGGTTCTCAAGTTAACAAGCAATTTATTCAAAAATAAAAAAACCCGGCTAAACTGAAAAGTTGGAAACAGCATTATCTTATCAATCACAAAACAAAATTAAATTACAATTTTATTATTATGTAGGTATCTAGGGTTCGATGCCGTACGCATTTTCCTAAACGTTGTTGTCACAATTGACACACAGATGGCTCTGTGAGTACCTAAATTAAATGCGTAAGTTATTTCTTAAATATGAGATATCTCCTAAATGGCTAAACCAATTTCGATGCAGTTTGTTCTAAACGTTGCGTGTGGCTAAATAGAAAGTTTTAGTTTGCGTTTCGGTTAGCAATTCTATTTAGGGCAAAAAATAGATTTTCAAAAATTTTGAGACTCGATTTAGTCTTCGAAGATGTCATGTTAGATTTTTTAAAAAATTATATTTGATATCAGTCCACCAACCTCTTGATTTTGACATGGATTTTGATATGATAGCGTGATTTTCATTTTGAAAATTCACACATTGTTGCATTTTTTAGCCGCACTATTTGATTTATCGAAATAAAAAGTATCCTAGAGCACAATCGAGATGGAGACGATTCTAACGATACCTCATTCATCAAAATCCATCCAGCCGTTTAGGAGAAACGTGGTAATAAAGAATATTACTTACATACGAACGAACCCACCCACATACTTACATAGAAACGCGCGATCTACATAACCCGGGTGACTTGACAGTCAGCCGGGTAAAAATACAAAAACCAACTCTATGAAATGGTTCAAGAGCATGTTTCTTTCGGAGAGAAATATTTCCAGCTTTACCGCTGCGCTCATATCAGTGTTTGTACCGTATTCACTTTGAGATGACCTGTCAGAGTTCACGTCAAAGGCAGTTGCTCTTTGCTCTGCGAAGTTGTGTGGAAATATGTTCGCAGATTACAGCGTTTGAGACACTGAGTCTACGCAGAGGGTGCATGATTCATTCACCACAAGTTTTCAAAAGAAACTTTAAAAGCCTTTACGCACTGACGACTAGCCTCCGGCAACTGAGTTGCCAGCAACTGAAGCGAATACCTAATAATTATCTATAGCATGTTGCTATCTGACACCGATTGATTTAAATACAGATTTTTATAATATCGCTGGACATTTCACACAGCGCCATTTAGCCCCAAACTAAGCAAAGCTTAATGATAATTATTATTACGGGATTTTATCGCGTAGGTACCTTTTATTTATTTTGTTTCCCAAAAAAATTGTTTGTTTTAAGCAAAGCTTGTACTATGGGAACCAGATAACTGATAGAATACTTTATACGTTTTTTGTTTGTAAATGTTACGGGCAACTTGATTAATCGGGCAGTATTCATATGGACCGGTCATTATGCATAATGACCAAGAGCGTCGGGCAGTTTGATAAATTTATTACTTTGACCGGTCCATATTCATAATGCCCGACGGCCCGTGGTCCATTTAATAAATCAAGGCTTGAATTTATCACTTAGACCGGTCAGTATGAATAGTGCCCTACTTCTAGCCGGGCAATGTGATAAATTGGATTAAAATCTGTAGGTTAGGTTATGTTAGGTTAGTAAAAAAACTACGCGCGAGGCGAGCGTAGCGTGCCGCGGTAGCGGCCGCCGAAGCGCCAGAAATGTAGTAAATCAATTAAAACACTGCAATTCATCTAATTTATTACATTGCCCAAGATAGGGTGGTCATTATTCATAATGACCGGGCAAAGTGATTAATCATGCAGTTTTTATCACATTGCCCAATTGACCCGGTCATTATGCATACGGACCGGTTATTATTCATAATGACCGGATTTATCACATTGCCCGTAACATAAATACATACATAGAATACTATGTAACACCCAGACACAGAACAAACATCAATGTTCATCACACAAATGTTTGTCCTGAGTGGGAATCGAACCCACGGCCTACAGCGCGGAAGGCAGAGCTACTACCAACTGAGCTAAGAGGCCAGTCAAATCATCATTTGGTACATTCCTCCCACATTTTGCAGAAGTTAACATTCCATAGGTGACAAGTTGCAAGCCCATCGACGCTATTAGAACGCTAACTGGTTTCCGTATGATATTTTCCTTCACCGTTTTAGAGCTCGTGTTAAAACGCATGTAAATTTTTCGAAACGAAAAATCCATTTAGGCACGGCCGGGTTCGAACCCACGACCTTCGGATTGAAAGTCAATGCACTAACCTACTCAGCCAACATTGCTGTAGATAAGTTAATATAAATGATCTCAATTTCTCCTCCGCATTTTTCTGTTAAGTTGACCTTCGAGTGTGGCATTAGGAGACTCATAAAACTCCACTCGTAAAAGAACTGTTGAGAAGCACATTTACGACATAAGTATTGCATTTGTTTTATTTCTTTAATTTTAATTTTAGTTTAATATATTGTGCTATGGTGTGCTATGGGTAGTAACATTTTTTCATGTTCATGCCTGAAATAAACAAATTTTATTTATTTTATTTATTTATTTGAGCTTTAGGGTTGAATTGCGAAGGAGATGGTCATCTTAGAAATTATTAGATCATCTTTTACGTTTTTACATAAACCTTGGAACAAAAGTAATAGAATTCAGTAAGTACCTAACCGAAATCAAAATAGTATTTATTCTAATATAATAAAGCGGAAAAGTTTGTTTGTTTGTCTGCATCTGATAGCTAAACTCTGGAGAAAGGTTATAGGCTTTTCATCATCATCATTACCATTATACCATCACTAGGGAGGCAACGCTTCGAAGGCGCTGCTAGTATATTTATATTCGAATGAAAATTCATTGCACAAGCATTGTGTTTACAAAATATATTTTAATAATACCATGTTTGAATTTTATAGAATCAGTTTGTTAGTTGAAAACAAACTAATTACTTACTTAGCTATTTAATTTAAGACTTAATAACGATGTTGACTGAAGTCATATTCATAAAAGGACTCCATCTTAAGCTAATTAATTAGGTACTCTTGTTGCTTGTTCTTTTGTAAAATAAAGTTTATTCGCCTCTGTAAGTAAGTATATTAAATTCTAGTAGTTAATATTATTAATATTTTATAATTTAATGCTATAGCCCGCGATTTGTCCGATCGTTATCTAGTGTACAGGATAGCCTTTCGGATGTAGTTTTCAAACAGTTTTTTTAAATAACAGTCACGGACGTAGTTTTAATTCAGAAATTACGAGTTCTTGAAGAAATATTTGTTTATCATAGAAACATTTGTCGCGCCGCGAGAACTTTCAAAATTGCTCAACGCTCAACGTCCCACATTGAAATCACAGAAATATATATTTTTAGAATCAGTTTAGTGGTCTTAGAACTGATCTCCACTTTATCAATAAAGTAGGTATATAAAGTATAGATACGCCTAAAAAGCCTTTCTTATTTTACTAGGTTCTCCGAAAAGAATAAACCAGTGTCCCGCAAAGTTTTCTTTTAAAATATGATACAAGATTGAGAGAATTCAAAATCCCCGCTCCAGGCTTTAAGACAGCAAACAAACCGAACGCCTTCATCCATTATACACGATATGCAAACTAGTCGTATGAGCTAGAAACCACGTACACAATATTTCAAGCTCCCAAGACTACATTGTAACTATTCAATTATTCACGCCCACCAACGTCAACTTAGACCTCCGTTCGACTTCTGCTCGCCTGGTACTTTACCTGTGAATTGAGGACATTTATCGTTTCTAAGAATATCATCATCATTCACACAGCCCGATTTTACCTACTGCTGTTTACTGCTGTTTCATAATGTCAGTCTTGTCCGGCCCATGACTAACTTATAACATCTGCCCGTCTCGATGCCGGGCGACCAACATTTTGGCATCCGTCTCTTGGTTACCATTCAGTTAATGATTCCATCGGTCATCAGCTCGGCTCACAACGTGCCCTGTCCAACTCCATTTGAGGTCCATAATGCGGATCCCATTGTCTTAAACTAATATGTTTCGAATCTCTATATTAGGAACTCGATCTACAAGTCGGATAACTGACACAACTTTTCGAATAAGGTAAGTAGTTGAAGAATGAGCAAGAATGTCCGGAAAGCTACATCCATACATTTTTCACGGTAGTGGAAAGTGGCAAGTCTTTAATCCTAAAGTCGCGTGTAGTCGCTCGACTGATGGCGTGCATCAGTTCGTCCAAGACATTGCCATATTTCATAGCAATGGCTAGCAATCTGTCATTCTGTTAAATGTAAATGAACTAGCACTCTGTCAAGAACATATTAGAATCAGCAGTGAAATACTTATAGGAAGAAGGAAGCAACTTCAGCATCATCGATTTCGATACAATGTTTAATTTCACTTTTTCTAGAAATGTGCATGTACAGTACAATGTGATAATTGATAGACTTGGAAGACACGCACAGATCAATTTTGTTTTTAATTAATTGATGTTTCGTATCGTAAAGAACATTTTCAACGAAACGTTCTATTAGACGGTAAATAGGTAATTTATTTAATTGGTAACATAAATTATGAACAGTATAAGTACTCTCAAATTGGTGTTACCTGCGACTAAATGGTTATTTCTATAATGTTTGTTGCTCGTTATTTTGTGGCTTTATGTTACGAAGAAAATTTTAATGTTAATCTTGGGCTTATGACCCGGGTATAAGATATTTATTTATATTCGTAATTTCATCCAAATAAATTTAATTTTCAGCAATTTTGGGAGATAATTTTGAGAGCAGCTTAAGTTTCAAATTTGGTACAATATTTTTCAGACCGGTTTACACTTTACTGCCGTTATTGGAAAATAAATAGTTTCGCAAACTTTAAAAATACAAATTGTTTGAACATAAATCACCAATACGAGTTGCCAGTCATTACAATATCGATACCTTATGATAAAGAGTTTATAGAGTTCGGTTCAGAGCCTTTAGCAGGAGTATGCACAAGTTTACTATTCGATCCGTGACTGTAGTATAGTCTCTCAAATGTATGGGATTCCGGTGCAGCGCCTCCAGTGGTAACTTGACTGAACTAAAATCCCAATACATTTGAGAGACTATACTACAGTCACGGATCGAATAGTAGACTTTGTGCATACTCGTGCTCGAGGCCCAGATGTGAGAAGTACCTAATCTACGAAACCATTCATCCGCTTTCAAAAAAATTACGGGTAGATAGCTATAGTATTCCTGAATGTGGCTGTGTTGGTACGTAAACATGTTAATAAAAGTAAGCTAAAATAGGCATAAAGAAAACATAAGAGAAGCCGTGAGCAGGTTAATTTATACAACAAGCATTAGATCACAGAATCGAGTTAAATAAATAAATAAATAATGCTGGACATTTCACACAGCATCATGTAGCCCCAAACTAAGCAGAGCTTGTGTTATGGGAACCACATGACTGATATACTACTTAAATACAAATTCTTTTTGTAAATACATACATAATATACATAGAAAACACCCAGACCCGAGACAAATATTTGCAGATCATACAAACATTTGACCCGCGGCGGGGATCGAACCCGCAACCTCCTGCGTCACAAGCGGGCCTTCACCCACTGCGCCACAGAGGTCGTCAATTAGGTCGTCAGTTAAGAACAGACTGATTATCTCTCCTCTATAGAAGTTACGTAACTCGATACTAATAGGTTATTAGGATCATTAACTTCACCAAACGGGAATACCCTATTTAGATCTAATTGTGTAGAACCACGGATAATAGGCTTATGACGTCACACGTTTATAGGTCACGTTTGCCCTAAAAATGTTCGGAAAGATGAGCAGGATGTCTTCTGTTTATCGGTGTTTTATGTTTCGGTTAAGGGTTGTGTCTCGTGAGGTTTACGCGCTTCGAAACGTAAGACATTTCGGAGCGAGTTTTTATACCTACAACCATCGGAAGAATTATTAGAACATGCTGTTTTCAGAAAGTCCAATGAGAGTTGTAGTGAATTCGTTTTTGGATTAGTTTTCAAGATTTTTCATTACATTTTTTCAAGTCTTGATGATAATAATAGACCACTTTAAAATACAGTACGTTTCTGATATAATTCAGAGCCTAAAATTAGAATATGATTGCAGCATTATAAATAAGGTTTACATGCAATATGCCCGTATTATGATTTATACAAAAAATATAATAAGTATTTACAAAATGAAAATAATTTAGTTGAAAGTCTTTTAATAGAGTTATCATTTCTGCATGTTCTTGATCGTAATTCGAATGCCTATAAAGGAACCAGTGACTCAAATGAACTAATTATTATGTAGACGAAAGACGAGGCTAAAGTGCTGATTGGCAAGCACGTCAATAATACAGTTGCGTAAGAGATTAGCGGTCAATGTCAGGCGAGAACAGATTAATTATAGACAAGGGTTAATCCACGTAGAAACGTAGATAGAGATGATTCGATGACCAATATTACATATTTAAAAGTTCCTCAAGAAAGTATAAATCGCTTATAGAAGCTTGATAGTAGGAGTCGATGAATTATGTACTAAAGGCTTTAGCTAAGCTGTTTTGGGGACAATTAAAACCAATTTGAAAAGTTGTTTTGGTTAGGCGTGGCGCGGCGGCAGATTCGACTGAGGAAGTATGTATGTACGATAGGGTTTATATGTTTAAACCTTTTGGGGTTTAGACACTGGGTCAGAGGGGTACCGGGGTCCATTACGTTTTTAAAACCTTTCAGGGCGTTTGGGTCGAAGCCACGCGTGATCAGAGGTCTGTCTGGTACATATTTGGCAACAGCGGGCTTAAGGCGTCACTAAAGCAAAATCACAATAGGAATTGAACTATTATGCCATCTCTTTTCACTCTCAGTCAATGAAAAGAGACGGTATATATTTCAATTTCTATTGTGACTCTGCTATTTTTAACCTTTTTAAGCTCGCTGATCAGCATTGCCATTCAGCACGGTAATGCTGCCAGTGTCTTGGGCACGCTTCCGACTGACAGTGCCTTGGATCAGTTGAGTTACCTTTAGATCGTTAACAACGATCCTTGGATAGCTCAACTGGTACTAATTGTATTTTTTAAAGTTACGTAAATATGTAGTAGTTAGTTTAGTTTCAGTAAATAATTCGATAAGATATTCTTTGTATAGTTCGCCAAAAAAAAAAAATAGCTACGAGTATAACAAACAAATATGTATGGGAATCCAATATTCGTACAGGAATTTTAAAGGTAAAGTTTGTTAAACGAGCGCATTTTGAAAGTGGAAAACTGCAGAACGGAAGCAAAAACGTTTCGAATAGTATTGAAAATCCGGACCAACATTACTTACTAAGTTGGGAATTTGTATGCACATAGGATTTAATGTTTATAAATGCCTCATTTAACACGCTTTACTCATAAAAACAGATTTAGCATTATCTTTTATTGCTAGGAATCTAACAAATATCGTACTATTTTCTTGACCAATAATGTTTGTGCTATATTGACCTTATAACAACTATGTAGTCAACTATCTAGTACTTAACTCTCTAAATATTCAGCATCATTGTGGTAGATACTAACAATGTTTTTTTTTTATCAAATTGATAAAAATATGAATAGATCCTGTAGGCCTAGCATGTGCAATATAGAAAGAGATATCTCGACTCTCGATGTTGCGCATGTTAGACCATTTTTTTTTCAATTTTTTTTCCCTTCTTTAGGTACCTTATAAGATAATAAAATGTGCTTTTCCTACAGATGTAAAGATCTCAGTGGAAATAAAATGCAAATGCTGGCTGCATTTGCATTTTATTTCCACTGGGCATTCATTGAAATAAATGGTGAGAAAAGCCAATTAATACTTTCTTTCCCCCCTTTCATTTTAATATTCTTACTTATTATGTGGGTTGGTATTATTTTTCATTTTGAACTAGCAGACAGCATAAAACGCTAAAAAAAAAAATAGATTAATACTAAACTATTTTGTTCTATCATCTACTTACCTATATGGTTTTGCTTAATGCATTAAGATACCTATTTGACCTTGTTTGTAAAGAAGTAATATCAAATAAACTAAAGCAAAATCACTGATAGATGGATTATTTTTTCTGGCCTATAAAGGTCTGTTTTCGGACTAAAACTTATTAGAGTCAGAACTAAAATGAAAAGAGCCTGTGATAAAACACTTACCAGTGACATCGTTGACAGTTGCCACCACAGAAGCAGCAGGCGCTCGCTTCGACGTGCTCGCAGTACGAGAAGGCTGCACGCGTCGACATGGAGCCGTGCACTCCGGTATCGAGCGCTGAAAGAACACGAGGATATTAAAACTAAGGCACACTCCGGACACTCGACGAAATCTCTATGCAAAAGCGGCGTCTAACTACCTATTTACACAGACACTACACAATGTAATTTTTTTACACGCGCAACTGTGTGCGTGAAGTAAGGTTTTCACCGTATGAATAATTACTGTACTCTGTAGTCTCGGTCTTGTCGTCGTGTCTGCGCGCTGGGCGCGTCCCTAGCTCAAAGTCAGCCCCTCGCCAGCCCGAATTCGGTCGCGCGGTGAGGAAGCCCCGATTGGTGGGGGGCTGGGGGGGATAGTGGCCATTCTATACGTAGTATTATTATCTATTCTATGACTTATGTTTGAAACGAAACAACAAAGTATTATACTTAAGTATATTGTATGCTTTCGGGCATTTAGGATCTAAATTCAGGATCTGTTACTTTTCCATTATCCCAACATTGCGCCTCATAATTAATTCCATTCCTTCTAATTTTAGCCACTCTTTTTTTAACTTTTGCGCAATAGGTTTGAATTTTAAAACAGACTTAACCTTATTTAGTAAGTATCTGTTTAGGTACGGTAGAGATTTACAATGAGTATGAATATGGCATATCTTTAATATAAATCTCAGATTGTTACAAAATAAACAGGCTCTAAATTGTGTTACCATACGGAACTCTATGATCTTAAGACACTCAAGATTCATTGACGATAAGTGTAGAAAATAACTAAAACAAAATAACACTTGAAACCAGTAACAATTCACTAACTTATCTTACCCCATCTGCAATTTACATAAGGGATTTATCTCATCTAAATTAGAGAAAACACTTAGCTAAAATCAATTACAATTTCACCAACTCCCTCAGAAATGCGAGCCCGCTTTAAATAGGTCTAAGCAGTAACTGCTTAGGTCTAAGTCTGCGTCTAACTATTCCATTCTCTGGAACTAATTACTTGTGAGACTGACTTGTGTTTACCAGTCTTAGTTCTATTTGTTCGTCTATTTTCATTAGGTCATTCTGTATTGATCGAATTTGCTTAGACTCTAAGCCTTAGAGGGGTAGGATAAGTTCTCCTTACAGAAACGATACTAGTATGTTGGTGAACTTTTGGATTTTGGGGCAAAAGGCACACGCCTGTAGATGTTGGTTCCTTAGATCACCATTTTTATGGGTAATTGTATTCACCAGAGTTTTTATGGTAACCATGCTGGAGCAAAACTGCTGTCTTGGGTCATGGAATTTATCTCAGTTTACCCTTATCATAGCTTTTTATGCATCCCATCTTATTACAACCGTACTCTTAAACCGTACAGAATTCTACCTGAGCATATTGATGACCGTCTTTTGGTATCTCTGCTCAGTTTTTGGAAATAGCCGTCTTGGAAGGAAAAAAAGGATATCTAGTATACGAAACTCACCACTTTAACATTGTACTCCTTGAAATAAACACGCATTTTGATACACTCATGAACTTTATGATGTCATAGAATTATGAGTATTATTCACTGACAACTTATCACTTCACATATTCAATTTTCATCAGTTTCCAGTCGAGAGAATTCTACGTAAGCGTGCGAGATTTATGACTAAGCAAATTTTAAGTTAACCCTCTATTGCATGGGAAGCCAAAATTGGTTGTTAAACTTCAACTTTTTTTTTCTCTACTCTCCGTTTATATAAAATTGATAAAACTTTACAAGCATTGTTTATTACTATGTTGTTTATCAAAACGTAGTTTAATTGACTTATTTAAGTGTAATATTTGCCAACTTATCTAACTTTTACCAACGCGTGCGCCGTTTGTTGCACTTAGTATAACTATGAGAAACATTGGAGGTCTACAAATAGGTCAATAAGGTAAGAAATCTCAAATAAAAAATATGGAATGTAATCATCTAATGCTCTTTTTTCTTTAACCGTTTTAGTTTTTTTTACGATATTATCTTTTCTATAACATTTCCTTACTTTTCCGCGGAAGCCAATTTTGGCTTCGTATGCATTTACAGAATATTCTAATGGCTTTTCAGTATGGATCTTTTTTTGCTTTTATAGGGACATCTAAGTATAGCAATGTTATTTCTGGGGATGATTTCATTGCTTCGATGACTCTACACCTTACGCATTATCTAGTGTCCGCAAATCACCTATTATTATCCCTAAACCTGATACAGAACCTTCTGAAGATAATCATTAAACCAAAACTAAAATACGGAAAAACAAAACAAAAGTAAAAGAAAGATATTAAAGATACCTGCAAGAAAAAATACCTTCATGCGACGAGAAGGAAATAAAGTTCTCTGGTAGCCAGGATTTGCCAGATTTCATAGAAATCTTAGACACTTCTGAGGAATTTTATAAATTATTTTATCACCAATGATTTGATGGATTTTATAACTGATCAGTCAAATTTGAAGACCATTTAGACCAATGTAAACAAGTCAGCTAACATTACAAAGGCTGGGTCATGAAAAACTATTCAAAATAAGGCTTTCAGAATTTTCACTAGGTCATACTGAAGTATTTTCTGTGCATGGGAAGCCAAAAATGGCATTGCATTCATAGTCGTTAGTGCATACGAAGCCATTTTTGGCTTTGAAAATTATTTTCCATACTAATCAAAATATATATTATTTTTCACCTTATATTTCCTAATTAGCCCAAATATAACAGCATAAGACAACAAAATATTTTTTTTCTGCCTCTCTTGATAATTCATGCAATAGAGGGTTAATGTGAGACTCGATAAATCACGCGAGACAAAAACTTAGATAAACTTTACAATATTTGTGAATAAATACAGAAATATCGTCAACGCGGTAGACCGAGACGAAGACGAGATGAGCTGGACTCTCACCTGGAGAATTGTTAGTGGAATGGAGTTTAGTTCTGCACCCCTATTTTGTAACACACGGTAGGTAGGTAAGTCGCTAATTCGGATTCGTTCAAACAATAATTGTTTTTTTACGATGAATACTTTGAAATGGTAGAAGATGGTTGAAAAAAGTGAAAGACATGTTTGTTGTGTAAAATATGTGGTAATTTTGCACTAAATAACTTTGATGTTGTTCGTAAAAAATCTATTTGTTTTAACGAATCCGAGTTAGCGTCTTACCGTGGGTTACAAAATAGAGGTGCTGATCTAGATCAAACCGAGTGGAGAAGGGGAGGGGCCTTCGCCCATCAGTCGAACAGCACAGACTGACAATTCATAATAAAGGGATATCTATCAGTGAACAATACTGTGAGACTAGCGTAAGCTATATCGAGAGACAGCGTAATCCCAAATGCACTTTAGTTTACGATACCGTATAAAAGACGAAGGAACGATAAGGTCTGCTTATGCAAGCGACTTATTACTCACTTGGCACGTGATACTGTTCTCAAGACGAAAAATTCGGAGCCAACTCACTGTTGGAAGAGCATTTGACCTGAATCTCCGTTGAAATAGCATTGAAAATTAACTGGCCATTTCGGAGGACCAAAATTCTATAAGAACCTTTTCGACCCTTTCCGAACTTGCACAAATAAGTCTAGCAGATTGGTTGTATCAGACAAAATATTTAATAACAGCAAAAGAAATGTAATTACAACGTATAGCCAATATACGAATAGTTACTAAATGTATTGGATTATAATTTTAACCAAATATTAATTATCTGACACGTAAATTGTGGAATATGTTGCTTTAGCAAGTTTAAATTTTAATAAATAGTTGTATCTATTATATTTGGCGAGTGTCTCAATAGAAGGGAACAACAAAAACATTTCTTCGCAAATTTTAACAATTAGGTCAGAACAAAAGAGACCAAGGACTATCATGTTCTTTACATACAAAAAACTTAGGCTTTTTATATCTTTACTAGATGATTTATACAGTGTCAGGAGGCAATCTTTGCCGACACTCATCGGGACACTATAGTACCTGGGACATTGTTGAGATGGAGTAGGCTTGCCCAGCACCTACACCATCCTCTCAGCTTAACCGGCCATATCCACAGGAAAGACATGGTCAATACGATTGATACGTTGTTGTGTTTACACACAACAACAATGACAATCCTTGTTAGAAAATAAATATTAACAAAACAGAATTCTTTAATCTAAGATCAACCTTGAAAAACAAACAAATCTCAAACATGAGTCTAATAGATTTTAGGTCACAAGTACAGCCTTCAAACAGCAGATAGAATGTCCGATCTAAGTAACCTAAGAACCTACGCAATGTAAATTTGCTACACTATAAATCAGTCTAAGAAAACAACAAATACTTAATAGCAGCAATAAATAACTAAACCAGAGCTTTAAATGTAACTTATGAGGAAACTTTTTTGCATACCTGTGTAATTTAGTCTAAAAATGAGTACTTACCTACTATTATTTATTTCAATATTTATCATATTTATTTCATAAATACATTGTTACATACACACATAGGACAAAAATATTTTAAACAAATAGGGCAAATAATTTACAAAGACCCCGCACTAGGACAAGCCTGTATCGCGGGAGTCAGAGAAAATACCTTACAGACTACTAATATAATACAAAGATTATAAATAAAACTATGTATGTATGTATATGCCTGGAAGTTACTTGGTATTTCTCATAGTATAGGTACTTATTGGCTTCGTATTTATTTTTATGGTAGGGCTAGTAGATTTTATAGACTCGCCAGTTTATTTCTAACCGCTAAGCCAGTATTCGACACAAAACTTATATGTAGGTATTTAGTTATTATGTAACCTATTCGAAATCCTTTCATCTTTGTTTACAAACAAAACCATTCATACATGCGTAAGGAAAACGCTATTCAGAGCAGACAGCCAAATGTTCTCACTAAGACGACGAAGGGTATACAATACACGGTCCACTTAATAACGTGCTCTAATTGACGAAAAGCTGTTTATAAACCAATGATCTTCTATGTAAACTTCTATATAAATATACCTTCTATATATTGAGTATCTCATTGATATAAACTCAATAACTCAGTAAGAAAACTATATTATTATATATTATTATATAACTATTTATTTTAGTTTGTCGTGTATGTTTTCCGCTCGTTGCGTCACACCGGTCCAGGTTTAGTCTGAAAACCAGCGCTGCTTCCATTTCATGGGAGTAGCATTAATGCTGAGACTGACCTATTTGGTCATTATCACGCACAGGGGAGGGGCTAGATATTTATTCCGTCGGCTAGGTAGACATATTTTATAGCTGTAGGTACTTAGATATTTGTTTCTTTCCTGTCAGTTTGTTTGTGTTTTCAGCATCTAGCTCTCACTTATACTTACCTATTTATTTACCTGTTTGTCTACCTAAGTACCTGTGTCTTTTGTTTGTCTACTTATGTACCTGAGTCTTCTGTTTGTTTTTAAATATTATGTACCTAGCTATTTTCCTGTGTGTGTGTTTTTACCAAATAAATGTGTATCTATCTATCTATCTATATATAAGTAAACAATCCCAGACAAAATCCAACCCTTGAACAATTAAGCGCAAATAAATTCGACCCAAATTGAGAGTACACGAAAACAAATTAAATGGATAAATCTTGCACGGAGACTTCGATCTCATTTGCAATCTGATTGATGAGAATTCACATCACTCACTTTATCCGGGTTTTGTGTGGAAGTAAACGCGAACACTTCAGTGTCTGTAAATCGTTTACAAGAAAATAATTACTTACGTGAGAAGTTACTGCAACGGAAGGTCGTGATGCGGTTTCGACTATGTTTGTCTTAAGGACAACTTCAATTTTGTATATTTTAGTGCTACACAACGTTTTTCGTAGGTACGCGCTTGACACAAACGCGCGTTCTCAGCGCGTTTGTGTCGATACAAACGCGCTGCGAACGCGCTGCTCAAATAAGCGCGTACGAAAATCGTTTCGGAAAATGTCCTAGGTAACGTAAGTATATATAAATAGCACAACCTCTAAACGGTAAAGAAAACATCGCGAGAAAACCAGTTTGAGAAAACCATAATTACTTACAACTACTTAAAAATTGGACTTATGTGTCAAATGTGTATTTGGAGTTTGGACGTATCTCTTTCTTAACACAATTTAAAATGAATGCCTGAAAATCGAAATAAGTAAGTAAGTAAGTAAATAGGAATGAATGTCTAATTTGCCTTGAGCATAGAGGTGTTAAATTATTTCGTTTTCCTGTTTATTTATTAAAGATTTCTACATACCACCTAGTATTCTGTGATACCACTTTTACTAGAGCAATTTCTACTATCTCAAGGACGAGTTGCGATGTATTAGTTTAATCCGAGGTTTTGTCTCTGAGTAAACTTTCAGTCTAGACTAGACAATACATGTCTGCAACTTTAGTAATTCAATAACTCAAGGAATGTACGCTTTGCTGGTGCCGCGATTTAAACATAAATTAAATAAACATGTAAGCAATATCTAGCGTTTACATCTGAATGATAAGGACACAGTAACCTAGGCACGATAGAAACCAGGTCTCGACCTAACCACATCAAACGATCTATTATGCATAGGACTTGGGCAATTCATCATAGAATAATAGAGTATTATCTATAAGCAAAATTTACCATAAAAGTTGCGAGGTTACAGATACTTCCGACATTATGCACCCGTATTTAGATTAATTCAATGTCACTAAATGTTGAGCCGGAAACCGCAAGATTATTCACACTTCATTGAACAATGGTATGAAAAAGGTTTTAAACATAGACGGTGATACAACAAATTCAGATGTTTTAGGGAGTGACCACACTGCGTTTTCTGCAGCGCGTTTTTGAGCTGCGCGTTTGTATCGATACAAACGTGCAGCTCAAAAACGCGCCGCAGAAAACGCAATGTGGCCACTCCCGGAATACCAAAACTGTGTGAAAAAAAGTGCAATAAATAAAATCCAATAAGCCTATCATCACTTAGCTAAAGCAGTCACGCTAAATGAGCACAGAATATAGAAATCAATTAAGCCATAAAAGTAAAGTGTAGGTGTTGACGCCAACGAACCATGCCATTCATCGAACCAATAAGTAGTTTTCACAAACAATCAACTGTTAACATACAACACAAATACAAATCTCAATAATAGATTCTAGTAAAATATCCCTGTAAAAGTATTTAATTCACAGAAGGTTAAAATGCAGTTCCATCTCAAGACCAATAGCGCGATTTCTTGTTTCCAAGAGCCAACGAGCAAATTTCAGTAGCGATCTTAATAATTCTACAGCTTCACTTTTGCCTATAACATAGACACTGAAAATTTTTTTTTTTGACAATATTTTGCCTACTTTATTTACACATCTGTCACAGAGCACATCCAAAACAAACCACCGATCGTAGACCCGAGCCGTAAGCCGGCGGATCGCGCACTAACTCTACCGAGAATCGGCTATGTCGTGCGCCCGCGCAAGTCTTTCACTTTTGCTGAATTCGGCACGATATCAAGCCTTTGTAACTTCTATGTTGTTGCCGACTAAACTAGGCTTTGTTGTGTTTAGTTTAGATTCAATTTGGAGAATCAGCGCGGAGAACCATAGAACAATTTGATGTCTTGAAATCTATCTAATGCATGTGACTATCAGTTATCCGTGGATACATACAGTGAAACGTTTGATTGATAAAACATTCAGTACTATAACAACCTCTGTGACAATATCTCGTAACGTCTCGTTACCATTCAATTCATGGTAATTTGATTAATCGCGTTTTTACTGACGTTTCTTGTTATTTCGGTGTAAGAAATCGACCACTTACATTGTGCATGTAATACGCACTTTCATTCTTTTGCTACAAAGTAATTTAAACTTCATTGTTTTAGTGCTTTCGAGCTATATAATAAACAAGTTTGTTATTGTTAAAAAATATTCGTATAAGTCACGAACGTCCAAACACAGAAAGCTAGGCCCCATATCGTATCTTGCAGCCCTGATTCATGAGGTGTCGGTCGCGAAAGAACAGTAGAATCATCTAGCTCTTATAGACCTTTCAAATTGATGTCAGAGGTCTTAATTGTCCATCATGCCCCAACACCTGTACAGTGAACGACCTCATGACTGGATCGAATAATGCCGTGGATGTAGCCACCTATTGGTCTAAATGGCTCTAAAACTGTAGATACATCGACTCGATAGAAGAAGAAGTCAGAGGTCCTATTGAATAAATTTATTTTTGATTTTGAATAGTTCAGTGATACCAATAATTTTTGAACACGAAATGAAAAGAATATTTAATCAGACCGAACAATTTAAGAGTGACAAGTGACAATTTTCCCCAAACTGCACAAAACAGCTTTTATTAATCGTTAATACTTATAAAATTAAAAAGCAATGCCGAATCGTTGTCGCGAAATATTTTACCAAATATCCTTCGCAAAAAAGGCTACCTCGCTTTCCGACGCCCATATAAAGTCATCTCCATGGGGTGGCGAGGTCGACAACATACTCGTATCTATAGAACATTTAATTATATTCTGTAGTTTTTCGCGCCGACAACAATACAATCGATTACTAGTAGTCGCTACCAAAATAGGTGTTGTTCAACTTGGCCAACCATAAGAGACCCTTGGCATGTTTTGGTCAGTCCAAATTTGAGTCTTGTGTTGCGTCATTATGAGGCAATCGATCAGCGCGTGCATATTCCAGAGTTTTTTGAATACTGGTTGGGTAAAGTAAATATGAATGCAGAAGCATTTCTTGTTTTGCTCTTTCTTGATGAAGGTCCCTGAATCAAGGTGGACGAGATCATGAACAATGGTAATAAAATGGAGGAAATAAGATAATAGTTACTATCGCACGATAGTTTCACTCGGTCCGATTGCGCTACTCAAAGAGACAAAACATTAACAAAGAAGGTAAAGTACAAATAACTCGAAAAATTTTAGCAATAGGTACTTGTGTTGTGTACCTACTATTTTTCGAGTTATTTGTACTGTAGGAGTATGTACTCCTACTAATATATCATAATAGAAATGTTTGACGACTGTAAGAGATTGATCCGCATCTGATAAGTTTTGATGGAAAGCTACACTACTCCTGTTTACCGCATGCTTTTATCTCGAAAAACAATCAGTTCCTGAGGGAATCGCAATGCGGGCGAAACCTAAGATTGAAAGAGAACTATTGAATGTATAGCTATGCATTAACCTTTAGAAAGCGTAACACCCTCACAAGTAAAACCTCTTATAATGTTCACTTACTATGAAGTAGTGATTTTAAGTGATATAGCTCAGGCTATGCATATTCTTCAAGACAGCAATTTGTACACATAATAATAAAATGGCAAGATGATTGTTATTACTCGAATGAGTGATGTAAACGCTCATTAGCATACTCATCTTGATGTTGGTTTTACGCGTCGAGTAATTCGAGTGTCATGCCATTTGCGAGATTATGATTGATTTATCCAAGACGTTAAGCCATGAGGCAAAATAAATCGATAAGATAAGAGTATTTATGAGACAGGATTATTTTTTTAAATAATGATTCAATCATCTATTTATGAACAATTAATGATGTGACAGTGTATATAGCATTAAATATTTCGATTTATGAAAACTATTTAAAACCTAACGATTTTAAGTTTCTTTCGCACTAAAGCTTTATATTGATGGATTCATTTGAAAGAGAAAATAGAACGTTACAAAGGTAAATAGAAATCTCAGAAATTTAATTACAAAACAAGTACTTATTTTATTGAAAGTTTTTTTTTACAAGCTGGCATAAAAAGTTAAATAAAATAAGTAGGTATTTAAAAAATAACCGACTTTCATGTTTTAAACAGAGCAATTTTATGCACTCTCGAGGTGCATTTCTGTTAATAACTCCGAAGATCCTAGTCAGATCCTTGCTAAGTTTTTATGGCATCAATCGGAAAGTATACCCTTTCAAACAAAAAAAGTATTTTCCAAATCGGTTCAGGTTTCTTCGAGTAATCGGTACATTAAAAAAAAGCACAAAAAAAAAGAATCACACGATTTGAAAACCTCCTTTATTTTGAAGTTGGTGAAAATTAAGCTTTTAGAAGAAACTGTGAGATGTTTTAAATGAAGAGTTCTCGGATGAAACAGTACGCTGCAGCCAGTCAATTAATATTTTCATAATTAATTACTTATCATTTTTATTTGTTATAGTGTAAAACCACACTTAGGTATTTTACATTTGAAAATGAAAAATCTTATCAAAATTTTCAATTCCGACGGGATTTGAACCCACAATGATACAAGCGATCCCCCTTTAGCCGGAGTGCTTTTATCAATTCGGCCACGGAACCTTTGGTCGCCTTTTTTATTTTCATATCTTCGGAGCTTTTGCATACAGACCTCGATACGACCGTAGATGGTGTGAAATGGTGATTCGATTTACATGTAACCATACGAGTCGGAACTTGACCCGGTTTGTGATGAAACTAGCAGCGCGTCTCGACTTCGCCTGGGTTAACAAATAAACTATTTCCATCAGGAATACTGTAACTTTCAAATGGTGAAAAGATTTTATGATTAGACGCAGTGGCTCCGGAGATTATACTCTACTCGTACCTCATCATCTCCCTGCCCTTATCCCACTAGATGGGGTCGGCACAACATGTTTCCCTCTTCCACTTCATTCTATCACTCGTCATCTCAGTGATACCTCCTTTCACACACATAATATCTGCATTCACACAGTCCATCCATCTTTTCTACTCGTACCTATACACATCATATAAAATTAGCACCCTCTCTTTCTACTAATCCTATATTCTACTTCCTAATATTATAAATGCTAAAGTTTGTGAGGAAGTCTGGATGTATTTAATCTGGATGATTTTAATGAAACTTGGAATATTTATACTATACATACCTAGTTTATGACCGATAATAACACAGGCTACTTTTTATCCGGGTAGGTACCACGTGTGCGAAGCCGCGGGCGAAGGCTAGTTATATTATAATACAAGAAGGTATTTAATCAGAGCGCACCTTTTGATAATTTCAGAATATTATTCACAATTTAATGTCATGTCTTCTCAACTTGTTATAGAACAAAATCACACGTCTATCGTGTATTTTGTTTTGTGTCATGCGAAATAGGCCACCTTGTACTGTTTAAAAATTGACTGTACCTTAAAACGTGACTTTATATTTTTGGTCTTATTACGCCTCAAGGTTTTTGGATCATTATCTTTAGAAAAGAGCTTCCTTATGTTTATGTCGCTATGTTTAAGCGCAAGTTGTACCTACTTAGTTCTTTGTGTTTTTCTTGCATACATACAATAGAATAAATAGGTTTTTTGCCCATTTTTGGAAATGGTTACTCCTAGCGACATCTATATTCTATCTATTACAATAACTAATTTTAGAATTACATTTTCTAAGTATGAAATTGGCAGTCTAACTTCGTACCTCCACAGGAGTGTTTTATTCATAAGATATTTTTGGCCAGAAATCCTCGCGGATGTCCTCAGAAGACCGAAGTTTCATCATAATCTGATTAATAGTTTAGGTAGAGGTTCGTTTTTTTATTCATAGATATAAGAAAATTGGCACAATGCTACTACACACTTTGCATAAAGATTTTTCGGAAATCTAAGACTAAATAGGTACCTACTTTTCTCTAAAATTCCAGATTTTAGAGAAAAGAATTATAATAGTTATTACAATAGATTTAACTTCATAGAATGGTGTCAATACCTATGCATGTTTTGAAGATTGCTTAATTTTAAATCAATTTTATCTTCGCTATCATTTGTCAACATTCACTTAGTAAACAAATGACCGTGATAAACAATAGATCATCAATGCACCCAAACATTAATAATTCTGATAAGAGATAACAAAGACATTAGACGTAATCCAAAATGCAAAGCGATTATAGTAATCGATCATTGAAAACAAACAAGGCCACTTCGCCTGTACTGTGATATTAGAAAATAATTCGATGACATTGACATATTGTGAAAACGAAAAAACGCAATGAAATCACGACCACGTTCAGCGGGCTTAAAAAGGTCACTATCGCAAAATCACAATAGCAATTGAACGATATGCCGTCTCATTTCATTGACTGAGAGTTAAAAGAGACGGCATAGAGTTCAATTGTTATTGTGATTCTGCTATAACGACCTTTTTAACCCCCAGTAGACGTTGACTTAGATCTTCAGACTTTAAAAGTCCTTTTATTAAGACTCAAAAAAGGAGGAGGTTCTCAATTAGTCGGAATATTTTTTTTATGTAAGTAAGTATTTTCTCCGATAGGTACTCAAAAATGCAGACTGCTGGACAGATTTGAATTTTTTTTTTTTTTTGTTATTTGTGGTGCCAAAAAAATTTGGTAAGGATTTGTCGAGGATATTCGGAGTTATAAACAGAAATGCACCTCGAGAGTGCAGAATTTTGCAGAAATAACATTGAAGTCGGTTTTTAAAAAAATCGAATTTAGCTTTTGTGATGCGGAAGCAATTATTTCCACTGTAAAGTAAGTTTGTATGAGCTAGCTAGTGGCTTTCTCTGATGACGGAGTTTTTTGGCCGCCTGAAGGCCTCCGTCATGGCTTAATGACTTAAAAGCCAGGACCGACAATTTAAGCTTTCCGGAACACGGAAGCGCTCAGCTTTAAATGCCACTTGCGGTCACCCACAAATAGTGAACAATGAAAGTGTTTCAATACCTTAGAAATTACAACTTAACAGTTAGAGAAGTGACTAATTATGATGGGCAAAGTCATGGGTAACGACGCGTTGGTAGACGCAAAAAGTCGTGGTTGAGGAACATCAGAGAGTGGACATCGCCAGCGTCGAAGACCTCTTTGGTTTTGCGCAAGTCCGAGAAAAGAAGGTACCGTAACACAGTTACTACTAGCACGGGAAGTAAATCCAATACCTCATGGTGCTGATCCAGACTATTCTTTTCTTTTCTGTCTCATCTAGTTGCCTCTCTTTCTTAGGCACTAAGTTAGTTTTGTGACCCTAGCCTAAGCACCGTGAAAATTGTATTTTCTTGGAAATAAATAAATATTCTATTCTATTCTAATGAGCTGACGGCTAACCTCCAGTAGTGGAGAGCCACCGCAAGAAGAAGTTAGGGGAGTGGGCTGGCGTGGTATCGGGGTATAGCAGACTGAAGAAAAGATGAATGGACTCTGTGATAGACGACCTCAGTAAGATAATCATGAATGATAAATAAGAGTACCTATAAGAGACTCAGGAGTGAAAGTTTGTAATAACAATTAAATTGAAAAAGATATGAGAAACCTCCGAAATATCCCTTTATAAACTAGAAAAGAGCTGATGATCTTCAAACGGCTGAACAGATTCGAATTCTTTTCATGAAACATAGCTAAGAACACTCCTCGACAAAGACACCTTTCAAACAAAAAATAATAATTGAAATCGGTAACCGTTCAGGAGCTATGATGCCACAGACAGACACACAAAGCCACAGATACACAGAGCCACAGATACACACTACAAACTTAACACCCCCCTTTTTCGTCGGGGGTAAAAAAGAAAACCGAAGAGTTTGAAAACCTAACAACAATAAAATGTCTTAGGACAACGAGCTTGTGCAACGCTAAATTTTGCGTCGCTATGATTTCACTTTTTGCGCCGAAAATAAGCCAAAATACGGCTTTAAAACAGTTAGCATAAGTATATAATTTTATAATAGCAAATCTCGTTACAGACAGTGGAAAAAAAACGTAAACAATAATAAACACAGGATATGAAGTTGTGAAACAAGTATAGAAAGTTATCCACATATGCAAATGTCTCAGTGGAATGTGATTTTAATTGGTAATAGTTGTGTCTAGAAATCTATACAACGGATATTGAAATGAAGGAAAGTTTTTTTTTTGTGTTGAATATTTTCTCATCAGGAAAAAACATTTCAAAGATATTTGGCAATAGATGTCTTTGTAGGAACTATCACACACACGAAACATTATGTCTAACAAAACCACCCACATACGATCTGATTCTTAACTTTTAGGGCTAAAGAAATCAAATTATTAGATCAGCTTTAATGGTGGGTTCAGACGCTTGCGTACATACAGACATTCAACGGGTCATTTATCTTCTGTCGCGTTCGGTCTCCTTGAAATGAGAGCGACAGAGCTACTTCGTGCTTGCTCTAATCATATCTCTGTCTCGTTGAATGTATGTTTGCTCGCGAACGTGTCAACGCCGTATAACACTTACCGAATCACTTACACCGTTGATTCCATTCTCAACCAGGATATCCTCAAAGAGGACATCAGCTTCACATGGAGAGCATAAATTGCTGAGCAGCTCACTGAACCTTTCCACTTTCCTCACACACACAGCACCGAGCAATCCCCTCACATCTTCCACTTTTGGCACTACACTATTATCAATCTTCACATCAACAGCAACTTTTGCATCTACAAAACTATGACTACCATTGAGCCCTGTATCATCGACTTTAAGTTCAACGCCGCTTTGCCCAGCTACAAGGTCATTGAACAAATCATCAATCTTCTCTAAACTATGATCACCAATGATTTCGTCAAAAACTTCTACACCGTTCACGTGTATGTTTATGTCTTTTACTTTTCCTTCATTGGAATTGGTTTTAGTACTAGGTTTCTCGTCATTGTTTTTAGGACTAGTCATAAAATTACTTTTGTCTTTCTCTAATTTAATGGAATGTTTCGTTTTCGATTTAGCACCATCGTTAATCGCGGCCGCGGTTTTATTATCATTGCTTTGTCTTCTTGTTCTTTTGTCTCTTTCGATGATTTTCGATGTTTTCGGTACTTTAATCTTACTATCATCGAGTAACGATTGGGCGGAAGAACTTCGATTCGATTTTCTATGAGAAGGCGAAGCGTCAGAATGATTGGCGGCGGCGGCTCTCAAGCGGGAAGCACGAGTGGTTCTAATAGGCACTGATGTTGAAGCTATAGCAAGATTTAGCTCCGAGGAAGACTTGAGGTGTTCTGCAGTCTCATCTGAAGGTAGACGTTCTTTTCTTGTGCGCCTGAAAATGAAAGAAGTGATATTTCAGTTTGAAAGTTAAAAATTTTCTTTAAACAAAATAATTTGGAGATCCTTACCGGTCAGTGACATTTGCAGAGAAAAGCGTAGCAGTTTTGGCTGTAAGCTGCTTCCTCCTCTCTTCCTTATACTTCTGAATCCTGGCCGCTCGGGCCTCATCCTGAGACACACTCATGTCTCTCTTTCGACGTCACGTACGCCAGCGGCTCTCGAGTATTCGATGCGTTTGAGCGTATTTCTTATGGCTATGGATCTGGTCTAGCATGGCGGCATTAAGCACGCAGGGCGGAATAATTGGCAGTGAAGAACACAGACTAAGGCTTAGGCGATGAGCGTGAAGAACCTGAAAGTAAGCAAAATACATGATCAATTTAAATAAATAGACAAAGTTTGTGGTGTAAATCTTGGTTCAGAGAGCAAACAAGTCAGGAATTTAACTTTTAATGGCCCGATGCAGCATAACATCTACCTACTTACACTAGGAGTCGCATAACGTGTTAGAGTCAGTGCACGAGGGCAGTTTATGGAAATGTGCGTAAATACGAAGGTCGGGGGCAAGCCGAGACAAACAATGATGTTTAATGTATCGGTAAGCGGCTTCACAGCAATCCAACGCAACACGCTTTGTTCTATTGTTGGGCATCACATCATACCACGGTAGGTGGTGCCAGTATTGTGAAATTACAGGGAAATGAATCTCAGAACCTGCATTCAAGTTGGTATGCTTATCTAAATTATTAAGCTGTTGTAGAACCACATTGTTTTAAACCTCTATCTAGCAAGATATTGAAGTTAATTTATCTAAGGTATCACATAATAGAGAAGTAGATACATCTGAGTAAGTCATTAGCAGTGATCGGAATGAGACGGGCTAAAATACCTAAACTTCGAAAAATAACAGAGACAAATAGAGACGCCTTAGGACTAAATATTTTTCAACCCAATTATTTCCGTTTCCGGGACATTAATAAAGAACATCTAACATTAAGGTGAATCAATTTTTTACCTGAGTTAATAACAAAAACTAAAATGTAAATTAAAAAGATAAAAAAAACTTTTTTTCGTCGGTCAAATAGAAAAATTATTTGAATTAGTTCACAATATTATTAACATTAATTTTAAATGTACCTAGGTACTTACTCACTGTGAAAATTGTGCCAACTTTCAATAAAATTCTTACTTACTACAGAATAAAATTCTTGTAGTAAGGAAGTCTCCCCTTTTTTGCCTCTGTTCTTTGAACTTTAGGTATTTAAGCCCGCCTAATTCCGATCACTGGTCATTAGTCATAACTATAGTAATCACCAAATCGCAGCAACTGAAAAGGACACTTATGTTATCCAACATAGTTTAGTAATTGCATAGAAGACACATGTCAACATTGATACATTGTATGAAACATTGATACATAAGTAGTACAAAAACCTATGTCAAAACATCGATCAAATAGCGCTATTACAGTTTCACCACCACATTAGTCGCTAAGGAAATATTCTTCATAAGAAGAGCGTGAAGCGAGCCACTTTAGTTGAAGAAACGATCAACTTAGTTAATTAAAGAAACTATTAATGTTTTAATGGAGTAAGTAAGTGGTATTAATGTTTTAAAAGGTTTCGTTCAACGTTGCCAGTTGCAGAAACTAAAAGGCCCAGGGGCCCTAGCCATATTACACGATCTATCGTCGCTGTAGAACGATCTATCGTCGCTGTAGAATAGAACACTTCAAAATGTATAGGAATTGACGTTCTGACCACGTGTCTCATCTACTTGAAACGTCAAATCCTATACATTTTGAAGTGTTTCTATTCTATCGCGACGATAGATAGTGTAATATGGCTAGGGGGGCAGTTTACGGTTGCTGAGATTCTAAATAAAAAAAATCCATCAAATCCATGGTCAACTGTCAGTGTGACTGTGGATCTTGAAGAAGTGTAATTGCTCGACGATTGGGAAAACACACAACTAGTACTTCGACAGTTGCTAGTTGCGTCAATTTAAAACTGAGTCTGTCATCGAGCGCAGCAACTGAAAACAGCTGTCGATCATCGAAATTCGCGACTATAGTTGCAATGTC
The DNA here is from genome assembly GCA_958496255.1 of Camptogramma bilineatum. Taxonomy (NCBI): domain Eukaryota; kingdom Metazoa; phylum Arthropoda; class Insecta; order Lepidoptera; family Geometridae; genus Camptogramma; species Camptogramma bilineatum. Next base: position 11,736,786 of record OY292464.1, read on the forward strand.
TGCGCAGTTTCCCTGTTGCCGCAACTCGCCGATCACACTTGCTCCATCTGCGGAACGCCTTATTTAAATACATAAGGCTAGGGGTTCCAGTATAGTTCGATTTATCGTCGATAAGTCAGTTAAGATTTCAGCAGGCCTATTATGATTGTTTTTCGAGACTAATGCGAAACGCTCAGCTTACGTTGCAACTGCAGCCATAGAGCAATTATATACAAATCGGTTATCTATATGGTAACCCCGCTAACCACACTCGTTAACTACAGTAATACGTTTGGCTTGGTTGAGTAACTTTAACGATGGCCTTCTAATAGATAGATATCTAGTAATTCAGTAATAAATAAAATGTTCAAGTCTATTAAGTTTTTTTTTTTTTTTTCACTCGTCATTTTATAACGGAAATTTGAAATATTTTGTCACTTTCATGGTATAAACTTATAATATGCTTAAATTAGATACACATAGACTTTAATTATCGGACTACAAGCCCACATATCAAAGAAAAAATACCTACTATAGAACCCAAATCTGGGGGCAAAAATACTTTAAAAAAAAATACAGTTTGGTGAATAACAAACAAAATATTAGTTTATTTACCAAGAAGTAAAGATAATATTATTAGTTATAGTTGTTTTTAAGGAGCATCGGTTGTTTATGTTCAAAGTAAACAACAAGCATTGCCCTGTTGTACGAGTAAGTTTCCACGTATCCTTACTAATATTATAACTGCAAAAGAAACTGACTGTCTGTTGCGCTTTCACGGTAAAACGACTTAACCGATTTGTTTAAAATTTGGTATAGTCATAGTTTGAACCCTGAGGACGGACAGAAGCTACTTTTTATCCCGGAAAAAAAACAATTTCTGCGATAAAGTGTTCCCATTCCCACTTGGGCAAAGCCACAGGTGCCATCTAGTACATAGTATTTTATTTGGATAGCGGTTTGTTGTTGCTTATAGAGTAGAAGTCACTGGCTATTCTAATATGGTTAAATAAAGAAAGGAACAGGGATCAGTTTTGTTTAAACACGTTCCTCTTACTAGCAGCTTTAATAAGCCACCTCTACCTTTTCTAATCCCAGTTTCCGTGATAGGATTCTACAGAAAACGCATTTACATGACTGCAAAGTCGTATAATCCTCCCTTATGACTGTACAAACCATTAATCACATTTAAGAGAGGTGTGAACAGGAAAGTGTGGCATAATCGTTGATGATAAAGGGTATAATTGCTTGTTTACTGTCCAGGTGGAACCTTTGAAGCGAAAACCGCTTACGAGTAACGACCTCGAGGCTTAGAGACAGTCTGCAAACTGTAATTGGCATTGACATTGTACTAAATGTTATGTTTACGCATGTAGTGAACATGAACGGTATCTGAGAGCGAAGTTATTTTAAGATGATTAAGGAGAGTTTGAGCGAGGATTCGCAAAATGAGCAACATAACAACTTCCCTGAAGATTATTTTAGAATAGATATAACCGTCTCAGTAAGAGATTGGGAAACGAAGGAGAATCAAACACGGATATCTTTTATGAACATAGTTGTCAACTTTTACAATTCTGAAGCCTTTTTTGCACTATCCATTGTTAAGAAAATAATACTTTATTCAGGTTAAGTAAGTCTGTGTAATGCAAGCACCTCGCCAATTCCCCAAGCTCAGAAAATGTAGATTATTCGTACGCGCTCCACTTTACTGTTGGTGCTCCCCGATGCAACTTTAATAAGCCAACAAAGATGCTCTGCCTAGACAGCTTTACAACAATGGCGTCTCCTATTCAAAGTTACTGCTCCATAATCCCCAAGATATCCTACCGGTATAACCTCGTAACTTCGAGAAACATCGAACTTATTATTGAGAATGACAATGTAGCATCTGCTCTGTACAATATCGTAAGAGATTGGCCAGATTATCTGTGGCGTGATATTATGTATGAAACTAAGAAGATATTGTTCAGAAATCTAGAGATGTAGATTTTGTTTATCTTTTTAGGTTTGTAGAGTAAGTATAAGTAGGTACGTAACCTACCTACATTGATATCGATAACAATGACAAAAATATTGAGCTCTAAACATTCGAATCATATGATTCGTCTGTTCAACGTCAAAGATACAATCCACATTTTATCTGGTATGTCACATTTCTAAGTACTAATAAGCAGGACGGTTTGGACATTTCTTTGCAGAAAACAACATGAAATATTTACACCCTAGAAAAACAATTGGCAATTCAGTGCTACATGTAAAGAAAAAACAATAAGAACCACACAAAGAAAAACGCGTGAAAGGGATAATCTTTTAGCAACGGGAGGCAATGAAATGGCGGAATGAACATTTGTAGAGAGTAATTCAATTCTGAGTGTAATTTTCTTTTTATTTCATAAACAGGCAAACAATTACATTAATAAAAACGAATAACGTTCAAAAGATCGTCCCAAGAAACCGGGGAGGAAATTCAAGGGCAGTATTCATTTAGGTCGTAACATAATCTTCACGTGAGAGCGTAAAGCGGTATACCCGAATAGATTTTTATGTTATACTTATCCGCGTTGTTGTTACCTATATGATTTCATCTACATTGTCCTATTATTTCCACCATAAGAGTTTATTTCATTGGAAATCGTGTTCAGACTCCAGGATCGATGTAATAATGGCTCTAGGTGTTAACCTTGAACTCTCACAATGTTGGTCGATCCTTTCTTCTAACATTTGTTTAGTTATTCCCATAACCTTAGAGAACAAAACATCGACCAGTTAGATCACGTAGGTATTAAAATTAATATTAAGTAAGATCACTCTGAGATTAATTTGTGATACTTACTGACCGCCAATGCTGCTCATTTACATTTAGCTATTCTAAAGATCTCAGATGACGTAAAAAAATATCTGCAAGTCATTACAAATATTATATTTCGGAATCCTCTACAACATTATTAAGCAAGAGAAGCCAAGACAGATATGCGAGATTAACAAATTCACAAGATTTACCTACTAATTCTTACGAGCATACTTAAAAACAGATTAACAATGTATACAATTAACCACAGTTCATGTCTGTAACCGTATGTTGATTGTACAAGTAAATAATCTAAACAAGCCACACGCGGGCCCTCATAATAATAACTCAGTCTCCTACCCCACCGGTCTGCAAATGGAACAAGTCGATCGCGTGCGTCTCTCAGTCTAATTCACACAGGCGTGCGAGCGATTACTTCGAATGGTGGCCGCAGAGTCGATGCACCAGATCCGCATAGCGGGCCAAACATGAAGCCTAAAAAAAATCATACTTGTGATCGGAAACATTTTGCTGTCAAATGCACTGACAGCGAATTCGCTTTCCGTGGAAGTAGAAACCACTTAGCTGGTAGAAGGCTGTCAGTTTTGGATGTCCGATAAGTTAATACTAAGAATGTTGGTAACTTAAGAATGAGGATTTGAAACGAGGCTATCTAATACACTGAAATATGAAAGTATGATTGACAGGAAAATTAAATAAAAAGAAAACACGAGTAAAAATAAACGCAGGAAGAGATACATAAGAGAAACATAAACAGTTGTAAGACGATAAGAGTAGAAATGTAAGAAAAACTTTGTACCTAAAAACGATTTAGAAAGCTGAGACTGACTGAAATAATATTCACCTCAAATGTCGAGAACATGAGAAATAGAACACATCCCAAACAAGGAGATAGGAACAGTTGTTTAACCTATTTTATTAGGTTACATTTAGGCGACTCATTCTACGCCCTGATAACAATATTATGACAAAAATGAATATACTTACCTACAGTCGAAAATATGATAGAACTGGTCTAATTAACACGCTCGCGCGCAAATACAAGAACATCAAAAACAAGACTGCTAATAAATAAAAGAAACCTCAAATTGATTCGTAACATTTCCAAGAAGGTACTGAATAAAATAAAACGGAGCCAACCGTAGTATAATCGGTTAATGAAACGAATTACCATTCAAGCCGCATCGACGCTCTCGAAAATATATTAATATGGACTGCGAACACATTTAAATCAGCTCACTTTTTATGGAATATCTAGAAGATAACGATTGATTTGTCATTTGAACCTGAATTGACACACTTATTAGATGCAAAAAGAAATATCATGTGATTGATGACGTGACGACAGTTTTTATTGCTAGCAAGTTTTGTTTAATGAACGCGAATTGGCGAGGAGATAAAATACTATCCAATCGCGACACACGTTTGAAATTGTTTTTCTGATGATGGTACTTACGTGCCTATTAAATTTTATGACTCAGTTAGCTTGGTTCCTTTCTTTTCTGATGGAAAAGACGACCTAGTTAATATCAGGTTATTCACTTCTGTGAGTCACAGAGGGTAAGAAACTTGGGAGAGATACGATGATCAAAATGATGATGAGGAAGTGATTAATAACTCTTTTACACGCAAAATCTGTTAATAAAGAATTCGCGACAAGATAACACAATCTAATGAACACAAACACAATAATGTCCACAATATTCTGTCATAATATCTTGTATTCTGGTTTATTTTAAAGTGAAACATATCTAAATATAGCCTGGGTTGAGACAAGTGATAAATAGAACATTTTGTCAACATTTGCACTTCTTGTTATGAAGTGATTACTTATAGCCTTACAGACCATGCTCATTGAAATAATTGTTAGGTACCTACTTACCGTAACTTATAACGTTTTTATTATGATAAATCTCTACTTTGTCGTTGTGTATTTAGTACGAGGGTGAAATAACAAAAAATAAAATGGTTGGCATTCTGAACTTCACATAAATACATAAATTAATAATCCAAAGACGGGAATGAAGGAGTGAAATCTCGGCTAAAGCAGATTGAGGGAATGAGTCAGAGACCGACTACTTGTTGCGTCGGGTTTTCGCTAGGAGAAAACAGGACATTATACATTCAGTCAGACCCAGAAAATAAGTATTTTGTAAAGGAAAGAGTAAAACTAGCAAATGACGGCAAGCGTATGACCTTACGTTCGAGGACATAAAAATGATAATGTATTGATGTATTTTCAATACGTTAAAGTCAAGTTATGTATGTATTTGCTAGTTACACCTAACAGTCAGGTCCAATATATCGGTTGCGGTATGCAACTAAAGCAATCAGGTTTGTTTTTCTTCATTCCTGCAAGGCACTAAAGAAACCAATATCCCTTCTGTGCAATATCCCTATTTACCTGCAATGAGGACAGAGAGTTCAAGCAAATAAAAGTACGACAGACCGGATTTCGACGAAAGCCAGTCTTGCCTTGGAGAATCGCGATGGATACAGTATTACGAATACGGTATATAAATAATATATGGCAGCTCGACGCAGCCTGTGGACCGGACTTTTTTGGCACACGACATTGAGCACCGTTGGCTTTATTAGGTATCGAAGTATCGAATCCACCATCGTTTAAGGAAAATACTGTTTTACCATTTCGAAATTACTTCTGAAATGGTTACGAAACAGATATTTAGCATCGATCACTTCATACAAATACGAGTAACACAATGTTTGGGTTTCCTGTTATATAATTCGAATGATTAATGATATGGATGACGAAATAACAGCTTTAAGTTCATTTGCATTAATGAAAATTTATCAAGAAAATTGTGTCTAGTCGTGATAAATTCTGTCGTCAATTCTAACTTCGTCATCATGGAACATAAAAATGGTTGAAACGTATTTTCTGATGAGCAAAACATTGCATTTTCAACCAATTTTCACGGTTTGAACAAAGCAACATTCAAAGTATGATTCAACAGCTACAATCACGTGTATTTTTAGAGTTGTGGCGATGACAATTATTTTAAACATTCGCCAGCGGGTCAAACGGTCACACTATCTAGTTTCAACTATGCACGTGTCATTTTGTGAACATGGCTGAATATCGCATGACATGACTCAAAAGGGGCGTTATAACTTAACTATAAACACGAACTCTCTGAATTCACAAAGTTACGTCCAAAAACCTGTAACTAATCAATATGGTTGGTAGTAAATCTAAATTGGCATATTCAAATATAATAGTTAAATATGATAAAAGTAGGACGGCTACTTCGTCAGCTAGTCGTAAAAGTGTGGTAAAAGTCAGAGATCAATGGCTGGCAATAAAACCGGTAACAATATTGATAAAATCATTAATGTGTTTCTATATTTACTTGCCAATTATTTTTAATCTGTTACAAACGACCTATAGGTAGGTACTTACCTACTTTGTTTCAATGTTAATCTGAATCGTTTACTTATATTATACCTCACAATTTCAACACATTTAAGTTCACGACACACTTTTGTTGCGATATCGATAAAATCTTGATGCCCACTCATTAAGATATTAAACTTAATAGTGATCCCATTTTCGGTAGTTTGTTTTGAATCATAAGTCTGTTCTTAACAGATCAGATAGGTAAGTCCTTGTCATAATGAACTTTTTAATTTGGTCAATGATGAAATAGAATAGTCAATGACATAGTTTAAATTGCGAGTAAATCTGAATGAATGTCACATGACCGATGATTGCTAATGGCACACATTGTCAGTAAACATTTTTATGAAACGCTAAAGTACATGAGTGATTAATTACTATAAAAGTAATAGACACGAACTACACGATCTGCATAAATGCAAAACTAAGTTTCAATGCATTCATCAAGTTACAATCAAGTTCAATGACACGGCTATTTAAGTACCAGATGTCTTGGTTGGTTATTTTATTCGCAACCTTTAGTCGAGAAAACTTCAAATTCAAAAACAACTTGAAAAGTTTTTGCATAACAGATGTTCGATTGTATAAAAGACTGGAATGCTTTATTATAATTCCCTAACAAATACCCGAAAAACTTTCATCGAACTCCGAAAAGGAAAGCTCTTGAAGTAAATCCGTTCTCCGAGACTTTGAAATTACTTCTTAAACCTGAATAATTCTTCTTTATTCTGAAGAGATACTTAAGTTTCTGAGACAGCTTTCCATAGAATGAAGAAACTAAGTCAACTTTATTGTAATGCCTAAACATGGTAACCAAAGCAAAGTAAAAATTACCTGAATAATAAATCTCCTCTTCGATAGAAAAACAGGCTCACACACAAAACAGCGCAGCACAAGTCCGTATTTAGGTTATGAGTAAACCGGCAAGCTACCAGGGTAGCAGAGATGCTCTGGAGGTACCACAGCACCTGTTGGCGCGACGCGACGAGCGTTACTGGCGACGCGGCCGATTAGTCGCGCGGACACGTCATGCGGAAGCCGGTTTCTCGTGTCTTCGAAGAAAACCGCGATAAAGATGCATTTGCGGAACGAGAACGCAAAAACCTCGGCTGATTATAAACATGTTTTGCATTAAAAATTATAGACAGCCGTTATCCTGTACTTCCGGGTTATAGGTATCATCGTGACTTTTAAATTGTAAAATTGGCTTGAGATCATCCAAGCGGCATCAAATCAAAAACCAAACCAGTTGTAGGTATGTGGGTGGAAAACTGCTTGAGAAGTTATGGAAAAGCTTATTAATATTACTTAAAATGGAAAGACTTGAGTTTCATAAAATACGAACGAGTTTTAAAGTTTTAACAATAAACATCAACGTCAGTGTAACTTGTCTCATTCTTTCCACAGCTGGATATAAACCTCTTTTCGTTTATACTAACCTCCTCTATCCTGTTCTAATCTAACCAATTTAGATATCGTCGACCCATCTAAAAAAATGTGAAAGAAAATTATAATTCAATGATTCCACAAAGTATATGAACTCAAAGTCGATGACATGGATTCATCTAATCAGAGAAGCACAAGATTAAGGAGAAAGTGTTCACCTAACATTCTAACGCCTGGTACATTAAGCATCGCCGAACTTTTGGTCAAATTACCATATCAGGTTTAATCATGAGTGAGAAGAGATTTGGTAAAAACAATGTAGGTACCTATACATTTTAAATTTTTCACAAATTTTGCATGAAATCTTAGTAAACTCAGGATTTTCTAATAGTACCATCTGGAGTCATTCAAACATCATGTGAATGTGAGTCAAGTTATTTAAGAAAAACTAAGCTTTTAAGTACAGATGAAAAAGAAACAAGTTATGATACCTAGTCAAGTTATACCGCCGTCTCTTTTTCCTTTCATAGGTTTCAGTCAGGTAGCGTGAGGCATTATACTAAAAGGGTATAAAAGTGTCAATAAACAATCCAATAAAAGTAATATCTCTCGTCTAGACCTTCGTCCCAGGATATTCAATTTCTCTTTATCGTATTGAAAGACATTTCATCGCGGACCTAAATATCTCCAAGATACTTCAACCCTCAGAGGAAACAGACCCTTGAGTCTTACAAACAGAGATACTCGTCACAGCAAATGTTAAACAGGGAAGGACTTTAAATTAAAAATAAAATAAAAATACCTTTAATGATATTAGGAATTGGAACCATTGTATAAATCACCCCCATGATAATGTTCTTAGTAAATAACTTTCGAAACATAACAAAAGTAAACGTAACAAACTTAAACCATGAATTATTTAATTTTATCTAAGTTACCTGCAGAGGTTGCAAAACTAGTACCAGATCAGACAAATTTGTTTGCTAGGACCATTCTAATTGATTTAGAGCGTTGATCTAGAAAGCAGTCGCAATGAAAGTCTGACTGTAAAAGTTTAAGAGAGAATTACCCGTTTCATAGCTTCGGTTTTACATCCGATTAATGTCATTACTTGTAAAAACGTGAGCATACGACCAGCTGTCGGACTTTTATTAGATAGGTACCGTACCGTACTGTGGCCAACTACGTAAGATTTAGATAAATAGACGGACAGGACAACTAGAAAGCCTCAAGTACCTACCTTCCCGTTTGCTGAATTATAAATGCATCGTAAAATCTAGCTGTGTATAATTGCAGAGACTCTTTATTCATATATAAATAGGATATACCTAATTAAAATCCCGCAAGAAATTACGTGATTCTTGATTTCATTAGATTCAAGAAAACGAATAGAATTCCGTTGACTCGTTGCCACAAAGAATCAGGTCACATTTGATACCACAAATGTTTGTCCTGAATTGATTTCCTTTATTTTTCTTCGAATACGACCTTATACCCCACTTTTGTTGAAGCAACTGATGTTTTCTCACAGAAAAGTAGTAAATAGTGTTGTTACAATGTAATTGATACTCTATTGTAATTCAATTGTGGTGTATTAATCAACTAGCATAAAGTATATTGCGTGCCATCTCGTCACGGATCATAGAAGGCAGTTTCGTAAGAAGAATCGATCAAAGTTAATGGCCGAATTATTAGATATGGAGCCAAGAGAGCGACAGATAATAAGAGAAAACAACCTAATAATAAGCAATCTAGTAAATTATGAGAAAGTGTAAGAAAACGGTGTAAGAATAATACTACATATTGACATGTGCCTACATAGAATGTTTTATTTAATAGCATAATAATCAAGTTTCTATAGGATTGGGATTTTATATCACTTGTGGGTGAGGCTTTTAATGACGTGTTTAGAGATATTGTATAAAAGAGCCAAGCACAAGAGAGATAAACTTCAATATTTTTCTTCGGGCGTGCGATGTTATCCTTATGAAATTGTGGTCAGTCAAGACAAGAATAATATGACACATGGATCATTCATGCTTGACTAAAGATTAATTCCAAAGTAATGCCCGGGTGATACGAGGCTAGTTTTTCAAGCTAGGATAACAAGCTAGTGTTTTACTAGCTTCGTGTAGACACAACTAGCTTCATTTCTAAGCTAGTACACGAAGCTAGAAGTACTAGCTTGCTAGCTTACTAACACTAGCTTGCTATCCTAGCTTGAAAAACTAGCCTCGTGTCACCCGGGCATTATGGATAATTCAAGAACCAAATTACCTATTGTTTTTTGTTAGTAGGTATATACCTACATACCTACTCATATTCTATGTGGTTTACGTATTTGTTAAACTGAAAGCAACAGAGATTATTAAAATCATCGAAAAGGGATATTATATGCTAAGGATCCAACTACAGCACATAAGCTAGCAAAGCATTCTTCAGGGAAAACGAAAGAAATAAACGGATAGTACGTAGAGAAACTGAAAGTTAATGAGGACCTATTCAGAAATGAAACTAGTCTTGCTTGACTCAGGGTTGTTTGGTTCAAGAAACTATAATAGCCCGCCAATAAACGGAAACTGCGATTATTGCAGTAAATGTATGAACGTAATTCATATTTACGGTCGGGCAGGCATCGCGAGCGCTGCACTAGCCGTAACAATTATATGTTTAGGGTAATGCCGTACACAAAAACAAAAACATTGAAAAAAATAAAGTACTCGTACGTAATAAGACGAAACAAAGAAGTTCAAAAGTAATCAAACAAAAATGATTGATTGAAACAAAAAACCCAACTGCGGGTATGGAAGATTAAAACACAAAACAAGATTTACCTCACTATTTCAACGAAATTTTTATAGCCTTTAGCACTCCCACAATCAAGCCAAAAAAGACATTTCATTAGTTAATATCCATCGAGATATTTATTTTGGCTGTTGAGTGGCACAAAGAAAAATAGACATTACATCTATTTGAAAAACATAGCCCTCCTTTCTGCGGGAAGTCGAGTAAAAATGTTGTCCAATCTCATATTTTAAGAGAAAAAGGAAGGAAAAATATAGGAAAAAGATTATCTGGCCAAAGATACGCTGCGCTGCTGTTTCGATTTTCGCGATTATGTAACATTGAGCAAAATGTGTCATCAACTTGTTATTGCATGTAAGTAAATAAATATTTCTAAATTATAGAATGAGAATGTGGTACTTATCTAATAAAAACTGATGCTCTTTTTTTTATAAAGCTCTTTGTGTAGGTAGTACTTGCTTTTCATTAGGTTTCGCTTTCAGAATGTATAGTAACAAGTTTTATACAAAAACGGAATATTTACAAGGCTTTTCTGCATATCAAATGAAACTACATCTGACGTGTTTCATATCTTCTAAAGGTAGTGATGTAATTTGATCAAAAATATTCGTAAAATCTTAGTTTCTTCTACTTGCAATCGCAAATGAAACAAGAATAGTTAGAATCTCTTCTTTGCATCCCACGTTATAGCTGGTCAGTCGCTTATCTTACTATGAAGGTCATTGAGAATGCAAGATTTCAACTCAAAGGTATGAAACAAACGATTAGATAAGACCTTGCTATCACAATCTCATATCGAGCGCTCAAATAGATACCTAAAGATCGCTTGACATCGAGACCGGCCATTAAATGTCTCAGGCGCGTTTTACTTTATACCTAGTACCTATTAGTGAAAGCGAGTAAGGAGAGGCTCAGGCTCTTCGTAACTGGAGTATGTCTTGGCGAGAATCTCGAGAGGGAACAAGAGACTGCAGAAAAATGTGCATAGAGGTTGAAGATTCAATCTCGAATCGATTCAAAATGAGGTCAAATTTTATCTCAAACCCGAACCTGTTCAATGCATCGCAAACAAAAATAGCACTTAAGTACATTTTTGCTGTGATTGCGATCGTCGGGTAAACATTGGCTTTTGGGTAACAAGCTTTGGGTAGATTTTAAATAGGGAAAATATGCTTGTTTGAAAACAGCTGACCTGTGATAAAATGTATAATGGTGGAAGGTGTTTTGGGACAATAGGCTGGTCAAGGTTACTCGTGAAAAAATTCAGCATTCAGCAAACATAATTCGTAGTATGATATCCCGTTGAGATAACAGATTCATCGGAGTAGGAATATACTTTGTCGTAGTTATGTTATTTAGTAGTAGGTATATAGGTTTGTAAAAATGAAAACACGGTATTTTATAAACTGATTGAAACCGGAGAAGTTTCTAGACTGTAGGAATCAGGAACTTATATCATCTTCATTCATTATGAATCAGTTTCATCCAAGATCATAGGCATCTATGATAAATATATTGAGCCTACTTGGCCTAATTTATAAATACATGAATCGATAAGGACGACCGATAAGATTGCGGATCGTGTGAGCTGTCACGTCGTGTCCAAACAGGGGATCGCTCTAATCAATCTCCGTCAGTGAAGGATTGCTTTCTTTCAACCCTTACGCAAACATGGCGTCTAATCCAAAGTTAGGATCAAGAATAACTTTGACCGCTAAGGGCATTTGAGTTTCTTGGTAAATGATTTAGCATGAGACTTCACCAAAGCGGAGACGAGAGAAGATGTGTTTGAACAACAAATAGATTTCGTGACAGACATCTCGTGACACAGACGAGATGACATGTGTTAATAAGGAAATACTAATGGTTGTTTAAACACATTACCCATCTCCGCTTTGGTATTCAAGATAAAGTAAGTAAGTAAGATCTACATTATGTTGAATAGATTGACCAGGACCTTGACTCTCGTTCTAGTTTAAAGTAGAAAAGTAGTGCGGCGTACCTATTAAAAAAACTTTGGAGAAGTTAGTTTTAGCTGTATTAGCCCATTTTTTTAGTGTGCATGCTTAAGCCAGTGACTGCTAGCTCTACGCCTTAGATCTGACCAGTTAACGAACGCTTTATAGCTTAGATATTTTAACCATAAACAGACTTCATGAAGTGAACAATTGTGAGTACCCTAATTTTCACATCAAGTGTGACAAGTTTGTGACGAAATGGCGAGAAATTGCTCTCTGGTTCAGACCAGTGAGCATCTGATAGCTGGCCGTAACAGATTTGGCCTTAAGGGTCCCGGAAGGTCTAAATATAGAGCACCGTGTCCTAAACGGTTGAGTCGTTGAGGAGTTATCGCTTCCCGGCGATGATTTGTACATCTTCCTGGACTCCCTAAGGTAACATGCTCACGAGAGACTTGTCTTGAAGTCGTTACACATTTTAAGTAACAGGTACTTCCTAAGTTAGCCAAGTGTGGCGTGCGATGCCATGCAAACTTACTTTGAAGTATTAAACCCTTGTTATATATTCAAAATTTTACAAGTAGGTACTTTTGCTGCAGATTTACTTTTGACAAGCCTCACTTTGTTCAATTGGCGCCCCACTGGAGCTTGACTTTAGATTTAAGAGAATGGATCACCGAAAGAAAAGGCTCAAAACCTTGTTGCCTCTTGATTTTCACGGTATTGGTCGAAAGAACAGGAGTGGAATTAGCTAGTTTTTAAGCCTTTAAGGCGGCGCGAATACACGCTGGGCCAGGCTCGTATTGTCTCTCTATCGATCTCGCCTTGCATAGATTCGCCTTTTCGCTCGCGCTCGCCTTGACTGGCCCAGCGTGTATTCGCGCCTTTAGGAAATTCAAAAATCTTTTAAGATTCTTGAAGGGGCAGTCAAAAAAAAATAATAATAAGTACATGAAAACTGAAAGCAGTTATTTAAATGTAAAGCTCCATGAGCTGTTGTCACATTTTTGTTATTATTTATGTATCTTATTCATTATAGTCATAAATTTTATCAAAACTAAATTTCAAATATTGAAGTACCTAGGTAGGTACTTATTAAATATTTATGATCTGCTGTCTGTGAGGAAAATGGAGAAAGGAAACAAGTTGTGCCTGTGCCGACCCCACATTGGTGGACTATGGGCAGGACTAACTAATATGACTTTGAAAGGTGATTTTTGAGAGGCGAATTTTTGTTGAGGTATTAATCCTCTTTTTTTCTTTTGATGACTTTGACGAGACTCACATTGTTCGACTGGCTCAACACTGGAGCTTGACTATTTAGATTTAAGCGGATGGATCACCAAAAAGAAAACTAGGCATGTTTGTTGCACTGCAGTGTTGGTCGCTAAAGAGCAGGAGTCGAATCACCTAGCTCTTAAGACGTTTCAAAGTGGTCATGGCGGTACTACTGAATAAACAATATTTGAATTTTTTTTAAATTGATGTTTGATTCAAGCAGCGGGACAGATGTTTACACTTCTTTCAACGGATCTTGGCATTCATGAAGTTAGCCATTTTGATGTGCAGTGCAACTTTTTCATACAAAATTATCTACTTTGCAGCAAAAAACCTAACTTCACAACTACCTAGATCCATTGTGACAATGGTACATATTTTGCATGTTAGTATTTATTATGAGCCTAGGTGTTGTATTGTGTTATTAATTAGAATTAAGTAGGTAATTACAGTGGACCTAAAAAGGTCGCTAAAGCTGAATCGCAATATGAAATTAACTATAATACCGTCTCCTTTCACTCTCAGTTAATGAAAAGAGATGGCAATAGTTCAATTCATTTAATGCGATTCTGCAATAGCGACCTTTTTAAGCCTGCTGTAAAGAACAGCATTAGATTGGAATTGAATGAGAAATGACAATAAAACAATTTTGCCTAGTGATCAGTGTTACTGGTCTTACTTACTTACTTACCTTTTATCTTTCTTTGAACATTATGAGCTGCAACATATTATACATAGGTGCTTAGTGTAATATTTAGGAACCTACTAAGGTATCGACTATGATATTTTTAACCTTTAGTCTATCGGGATTTCAGACACAATAGAAAATCGATTGTCTCGACCAGATCTGTGCTCCGACAGATAACCAGTTAAGATGTTATATTATGCCTAAGCGGCAGACCCAGAAAGAGATGGTGTGACCAGCTGGATGACTTTAGTAAAGTGTGCAAATGGCACAGGACCATGATAATTGGAGAGATCAAGGTGAGGCCCTTGCCCAGAAGTGGGACACAATGGGCGAATTATAATAATAAATAATTCACTTACTTAGGTCATTATGTAGTACGGTAAATCGTAAAAAACTCAGAAATGCATCCATGGGCGTACATAAGGGGATTTAGGGGGTCCGGACCCCCCACTTAGGAACCCTTGAACAGTTGAAACCCTTGGATTTCGAAACCTAGTCAATCTTTGTATTGTGGAACTTTGGAACCCCCCCAATTAGCAAAGATCGTTATACGTTCAAAATAGTAAAAAATAGACCTTACCCACGCCTCGCCAAACCAACGTTTTGCCTCACATAAACACCTTGATACAAATTATTTTTTGTAAATATATAAAACCGTTACCTTTTCATACAATCACAGCTCGAGTCAGGTCAACAGACGAAGCAATGTAGGCTGGTCATGTCCAGGTCACTGTTATCACGTGCTAAGGCGTATGAAACTTCATAAATACAACTACAAAATTACGACGACAACTATTTATCACAAAACAATATTTATAACAAATTCGTTCGAATAACGTTATTTCTAGCTATTTTTACAAAATAAAAATCACAACACATAAACGTTCCTTGCAAAAATTCTACTCTGACCTGACCTGACAATTGAGTTGACATTGACATGCAAAGCATGACATTGACATAACATGAGTTGAGTGAATGCTTGATTGTTTGATTTGAATTGGAATGACAAACAAACGAAATGTCAGATTTGAATGACGTACGGTGACAGTTCATACAAGCAGTGTTGCCAATTTAGCGACTTTGTCGCTAGAAATAGCGACTTTTGGACCTGTGTTAGCGACAAAAAATCGGTTTTAGCGACAAAAAATATTTAGCGACTTATCTAGCGACTTTTGGACTTCGACCAAGAAATAAAAAGTATCTTTATTGGTGGGCTTGGTGTCTGTCACCCAAGCGACAGTGGCAGACACCATTAAATTATGATATTGTCTTGTGTACATTTTGACGGAATAAAAATACAGAACTTAATGTGCGTGATCACTACGGTGTATGTCAATGTCAATGTCCCGCGTATCAACCTAATAGCCGTAACAGACGACACAGACCAAACCGCAGACAAATAGGGAGTGATGCCAAATGGGGGGATTTCCTGCAAATTCGGGAGTTTTAAAATAAATTAGCACTGACGGTCTATGTTGCCTATTTATTTTTTATTGTTAGCAGGCTTTTAGCAGGTATCTATTTCATTGAATCTTACCTAACCTACCTACTAATTATTTAAAATTGGTTGGTAGGTAGGTATGTACCTTCAAGCAAGATTATTCTTTCGTTCACAGTAAGTAGGTAGATTTATGTTAGGTTATGTGGCATCACTCCCTATTTGTCTGCGGTTTGGTCTGTCGTCGTCGCAGACCGTGTGGTAGCTCTTTATATCTATCAAACTCTATCGAACTATGCTCAATGAATGCTGACAAAAAGATTTAAAATTAAAACTTTTTTTTGGAGTTTAAGTAAAAATATGCCAGCAACGTAAACATTAATATTTCTTCTTTTGGGGTGCACCCCCCCCCCCCCCCCCGCTAGCTCCTTTGCCTCATTTAGCTACTTTCTAGCGACTTTTCACACTCGATCTAGCGACTTTTATATTTTGGAGTTGGCAACACTGCATACAAGTGCAAATTGTTTAAAATTGAGTACAATACAAGTGCTGGTGGAAACACACTCAAGAACATATTAAGCTGGGAACAAATTATCGGACGCGGCTGACGGACGCGGCTGACAGCCGCAACTGAATAGGTATCTGGATATAGAACGAACATAGAATTGTGCACTTTATCTGACGAAAGTCGCGGACGCGTCCTTGGACCTTCAGACGTCCGAAGGCAATCTGGCCCGCTGGGTGTTCGGACGGTGTGCACACTTATCAGTCGCGGCTGTCAGCCGCGTCCGTCAGCCGCGTCCGATAGTTTGTTTCCAGCTTTAATCTAGGAAGATTATAATCAATACACTCTCTCTCTATCTTACAACTCGTTGAGTGTTCATGAAGAACGTGCATTTCGAGTTCTCCCAAAAAGTCCGTGTGATTTTTCAGCTCCACATCTTTACTGAGGCACAAGGAAGGGGAGGGATGGGATAATAGATTTAGGTAAAAATTTAGTATTAAGAAGCAGGATTTTGGGGGGGGGAGTGAGGGAGGGAGGGGGGGAGGGTTCACCCTCCCCCCTGGTACCACTCCCATTACAAGGTAACGCACCGTTCTGGAGATAATCAAATTATTGTTTTTATATACAAACTGGTAAAAAATGGTAAAAATTGAGTATTCGGTAGGGTGAAAGCACCAGTGCTCGACACTTTAAGGGAAGTGTGTGACTAAAATTTGAAATAATTTCTTTATTTTTACTACTATATCTACAGCAGTTAGTCCAAATGATAAATAATATATTCAAGAAAGGTTAGGTAGCAAGTTTTTTCACATTAAAGCTATATGTTTTTAATCAGAAGACGAAAACCAAAATACCTACCGAATCTCCAGTAATGAACACCAATAATCCAATGATAAACAGTGATAAATCACCAGTTAATGACACTCCAGTTATGAACACCCAGTAATGAACAAGCACAAAACATGCAATAACTAACATTATTTAAACTACCTACCGGAAGGGAGGGACTTGCCCTGCAGTGAGACAGCGACTGCTAATTTTATTAATAATAAATAATAATAATTAATACGTATAATAATGATAATGTATTTTGCTGAGTTAGTTATGGGTGCATTTATGTTCATAACTCCGACGATCCTCAACATATCCTCACCAAATTTTTGTGGTACCAATCGAAAAGTAAACCCTTACAAACAAAAAAATAATTTTCCAAATCACTCCAGGCGTCTTTGAGTAATCGGGGAACATACATAAAAAAAAAACAAAAAAAAAAGATTCCGACGAATTGAGAACCTCTTCCATTTTTTGGTTAAAAACTAGACAAGTTAGCCATGAGAAACATTTTATTATAATTAATAATCAATTTGTTCGCGTGTGTAGTTTTTTCTGGGAGGCATCTGAAACCAACTCCAGTAATGAACACTTATTTTACCCAGTGTTCGACACATGTTCTTTATTGGAGAACATGTATCAATCGGTGAATTTCAAACATTAACGTAATCAGTTCATGAATTAGACTTAAATTTGGTTAATAACTAAGAAAGTACGTAAAATAATAAGTATGGACACCTGTCGATTTCTGGAGAAGGTGAATTTTGCTGAACCAGTAATGAACATCGACTATAAAATAAAATTAAACATGCGTAGGTGCGCTACTGATATAAAATTAAATCCAGAATATTATAACCTTTCCATAAAATCAATCGAAATTCGAATAAATTGAATAATTCCAAAAATGCTGGCAAAAATATAGACTTAACTTCTTAGTAATTTCGTTAGTAAAAGTGTATTTTGGTTCAGCAGCGCACCAACACACAACTTTTTCTTCAATAACTTGAAAACTAAATGGGCGATTTTCGTGACGTTTTCAGGAATAACAACTGGAAATGTGTTATCTACGGTTTTGTGTTTCTACCATAGATATATTCAACCTAAATCTTATTATAAGCCAAATAAAAAAAAATTGTCGAACACTGGTGCTTGTTCATTACTGGTGCCACCACCCTAACAGTATTTGGGGGGGATCCCCCCCCCCCCCAAATACCAGTTTTGTGCGACTAGATTTTGTGGGTGGGCTCGCTTCGCTCGCTTTTTTATATACAAACCTAACCTAACCTACAGGGTGCCCCGTGTCGGAACTGATTTAGTTTCTCTTTTAGATGTTATGGGGGTTTGTGCCACCAGATTTTGTGGGTGGGCTCGCTTCGCTCGCTTTTTTATATACAAACCTAACCTAACCTACAGGGTGCCCCGTGTCGTATCTGATTTAGTTTCTCTTTTAGATGTTATGGCGGTTTGTGCCACCAGATTTTGTGGGTGGGCTCGCTTCGCTCGCTTTTTTATATACAAACCTAACCTAACCTACAGGGTGCCCCGTTTCGGTTACCCCATATAGGTTAGGTTACATTTGATTTTCTCAAGAACGGTGCGTTACCTTGTAATGGGAGTGGTACCAGGAGGGCAGGGGGTACCCCCCCCTCCCCCCCCCCCTCAAAATATTGTTACCGAATACTAAATTTTTACCAATTTTACCAGTTTGTATATAAAAACAATAATTTGATTATCTCCAGAACGGTGCGTTACCTTGTAATGGGAGTGGTACCAGGGGGGAGGGGGAACCCTCCCCTCACCTTCCCCCCTCACTCTGCCCCCAAAATCCTGCTTCTTAATACTAAATCCAACCCTAGATTTATGTACTTAGGTACATAATATGTAATATGTTATTACAATACATATTATGTATTGTAATAAGTATTTATTTGTAGAGATTTATCTTGTTTATTTCTAATAACTTGAATTTATTAACTAGTTACTTGACACTGGATGAATGCACAAGCCGTGCGAAGCCAAAATAAGAAGGACCCAGGCCCAGGGGTAGTAGTGCCACCTGTTGTGTTGTGGACACACTAATTGTTAAACTATCTTCACCGTCACCGTAACAGAAGTTCTCCATTTTGTCGCTAGATGGCGTTGAAACTGTTAGCTTTGTAGTTCTTACAATAATTATAGATGTCGGGTCGGTCGCTCCTCTCCTCACCATTTACTTACCAATAATCTTGTTAGTTAACTAATAAATTTATTTTGCTACACTATATTATAAAGTTCTTATAAAATACCTACAATAATTTAGTGGGATTTAATGATTTAAGGAATTACCGAAGGTGGATGTGTCACGGTAGCCCGCGAAATTCAAATTTTCTTGCTTTTTTGGAATTTGCCGGACTGTCTACCGTAGCACCTCCACCTTAGGTAAGTAAGTATAAAATTGATGTACCTAGACGTACCTACCTAAATACCTACTGGTAAGTACCTACCTACCTAATTAAAAAACATATTTTACCTACTTAGGTACCTACCTACCTACCTACATTGAACGCTAGGTAGGTACGTCAATAGCGAGACCCACTTCCACCTCAGCAGACTTGCAATTAACTCATCCTTTTTTTTTAAATAAATAATCTTTATTTCATTTCAAGCACAAACAATCAATTTAAAGGCTTGGTTTTTACAATAATTTTAGGAATCAAAGGTAAAACCAATTTTTTAAAAAGTAATTCCAAGTAAGTATTTATTATTAAATTTACAAAATGTACAAATTACACACAAAAGTTCTTTAAGCAAATAATTGAACAGAAATACGTCCGCCAAGCACCAAATCCAGCAAAGAAGTGACCGCGCGCCGCTCGTGCCTCGCCTTATATCGCTGCCCGTCGTATTTTTTGTTATTGCCATTTAGTGTTTCCAACAATAATGTATCAGCAGACCCTGCACTAAGTTATGGAACTTGTGTCGCAGGCTCTGCATTCCTTCCGTGGGTATTAAAATATAATAGCCTCTGCAGTTACTAATAATTACTTACCTACTTTACGCTATTTTGGGCACATGCATAATTACATCCTTCTCTAGGCTTGCAGTTCTTTTTCTGCACCTTTACCTATGCTTTTCTAGTTAGGTTATCTGACATTTTTCTCTTTAATTTATTGTTCTCTAATAATGTTCAACAAGCACTCTCCCTTCAAGGGTAAGTAGGTAGGGTGGGTTGTCCAGCAATGAACCAGGTAAAATTCAAACGTCCATATCTTTTACATTTTTTGACTTACGGATCTAAGATTTGGCGTGAAGTAAGGTGATTAATCTGGCTAAGATTGTGCATTATTAGTTTATTCATATAATCTTTAGATTTCTTAGAAATACAGATTTAGCAAAAAATGAGAATTGGTTCATTGCGTAACACGGGTGGTACGCATTGAACCAGACCGAATTCTGCAATGAACCACCTATTTACCAAGAGAAAGGGCAATGTTTTTACTTTATTATTAATACCTATCAGCAAAATTATTACTAACTACGAAATATAAGCCGTTAGAGGTACTGTTAATTATATTTAGGCTTGAGTATTTTAGTCTTAATAAAATCTATGTATTGACATCAAGCAATATGGTTTTTTTTATCATAATGCTAACTATAAGTAGGTTATCATACAAATCTAGTTGTAATAAGTGGTGGTTTAGTTTTTCAACGTTTAAAAATGGTAGGTGCAGCTCGGACTGGGAAAATGTATGTGAGTACTATGGTTCAATGCAGGACACTATGTCATGGCTCATTGCTGGACACACCCCATTCACAAAACAAACCTCAGAATTTCACCTGGTAAATGATGATACAGCATACTAACTATAGTGTAATTTACAACGTTATGTACGTATTATCATACGTAACAGGCAAAAAAAACTGTAGGTAAGACCCAAAAAATGTAGAAAAAGAATGAAATCAACACAAAAAACTGACTTTTATGATACATTTTTATAAATTCGATCACTGGGCGTACGTCTTAAGCTTGCGCTGCTTGTAATTTGGGGAGAGAGTGAGGGATGCGTATGCGTTCCTGTTGGCAGTAATCGTAAAGAACGGCAATGTCACATTTTTGAAATATAGCGGTGGTTCATTGCATCTGCCTGGTTCACAGGTGGACAACCCACCCTACCTACTTAGTAGGTATGGTTTTAGGCAAACCAATTTTGTTAAACATTGCCATTCCATTTAGGTATTCATGAGGTAGGTAGGTAAGTAAAACAAGTTAATAATAATAAAACCAATTCATAACATTAGATTGAAATTTATTTAAATCATAAAAAATTTTCATATAAATAACGCTCTTTTAATGTAACTGGAAGCCTCTACAGAAACATAGTACCTAATATTTAAAATAGCATACAGAAAGTAGGAAGATAATGGCTAGCACACACAGGCAAAACATACCGCAACGTCGCGAGTCGTTGCGGTGCGACATAAAATGTGTGCTAGCCTTCAGTATACGTCATACAACTTAAAATTATAATTACGAAGTTATCCTATTCGCTGGCAGCTGGATGACAGTGGCAATCAGTTTTCACCTAGAAAATAAAATTAAGATGACACAAATATTTTTTATAAGTATTAAATAAAAAACTTTATTGGTAAAAAATATGATTCTAATAATTGTTCAGTAAATTAATAAATCTGGTTTCATTCGTTTATAACAGTAGGTAGGTATTACTTAGGTAATATGTTTTTTTTTGTAAAATAAAATACTAGTGAAAATAGAATAAAACGTACCTATTTAATTGTTAGGTTCTTATATTTTAGAGAAATGAGTTGATCTTATAACAAAATAATTATGTGACCTTAGTATAACACAAATAAAATAATAGCATGCAACTTATTAGGTAGGTAGGTAAATACAATCACGAATCAAACAAAACCATGCGCTGGGTTGGTAAGGTAACTATTCAATAAAAATAAACAATAAAATGTTTTTTTCGCCCTTCCAAAAATATTAAATTCATTTGATTTTAATCGTAGAAGTACTTCGATAAGTGTTTAAGTAATCTCTCAATTATGTTTCTTTATTATCAATAAAATAAATTTTTATATAATTTACATAATAAAATTTGGCACAAATAATAACAAGACTAAACACAGTACCTACCTTAGGCTTAAACAGATATTTTTATTGTTTTGTGCGTTTGTTTTTTTCAATTTTTTTTTATTTTGTGATCTGGTGGAAAAATTATAATACTTTATTAAAGATCACAGCTAAAACATCTTTATTTTGTCATTTGCTTGAAAATGGACTAACCTTTCAAAAAATACATTTACGCATATATAGGCAGAACTCACAACAAGTATTTACTAGATCAGGTAGGTAGTTTTCATTAAAACATAATTTTCTATAAATCTATACCTACATTTACATATTTTATCTAATAAACTTTATTGTCTCTTTAGTTTATTTATTTTTTCATCTCTCTATCGTCATTTAGTGTCAAGTACTTACCTATGTAGTAATATGTAGGCACCTATATTGTAATGAATATTAATTTTTATCTTACCGTGTGCTCAAATTAATTAAGTAGGTATCTACTCAAGACAGGTGGTATACCACTTTGATATTAAATCAATATTTTAATTAAATTATGTAGGTAGTTATTGTCTACTTTAGTAGGTAGGTGCTTAAATAGTTAGGCAGGTATAAATAATGACATTTTCTCATTAGACCTCCAATCTTTCATAGTTTAAGACCTTATTACATCAACGTGGTTTAGAAATATAAAAAGTGGTCAGTTCTGAACGCAAGGAACAGTTTAGTATAAGCATGGTCTTGATGTAAACAGGCCCAGGTTATATTATCAGCATAGCGATTATCGTCACGATTGCGAGCAGCAAGCCGAGTAGCGTCAACCAATCCAGGTCTGCCAGGTGCTGGGAGAACATTAGCGTGTACGTACAAGCTAACATTAGCGTGCCACTGTCGCGCCAGTCGCGCTTCGACGTGCTATCGCCTGTCAAAACAATGCAAATAAAAACTCAACACATTCAGGGGATAAGATGCTTGAGTGTCAATTCTAACATGCATTAGAAAAAAAAAATAACAAAACAATAGATAAGTAATAGGTACTAATCTGCGGACTAATTCCGCCACGCATTAAAAAATATTCAATAGGTACCTATTACTAGATAAGGTGCGGTGTAGACAAGTCCTTATTTATTTTCTATTTGGTCCACTAGGGGCGCTATAGGCAGTAGGCACATAATAGAGGTAAACTCTAAGTATGTAAATGAAAACAAAGTATCGAAAGTTCTTTAAAATTAATTAGTAGGTATATACCTACCTATCTAACTACTTTTGGATAATCTATGAAGTAAGTACCTACTTATAATTTGTAAGTTATTAAGAAATAAAGTTCTTTGGTTGATTACCTAATTGAAATGATAAGTTGTAATAATTATTTGATTTCTGTATTTTAACTCTAACTTAGTAAGGTACGATTTCAATCTAAGTATATTACTTATCAAAGAAAATTTAATTTAGGTAGGTAGTACAATAGGACCTACCAGGGGCGTAGCTATAGCTTTGTTAAGGGGGGGGTCCAAAGGTTCCAATATACAAAGATCTTTGTTAAGGGGGGGTCCAAGGGTTCCAAAATACAAAAATTGACTTGGTTTCCTCCAAACTTAATGGGCTAAAGGGGGGGGTCCGGACCCCCTAAACCTCCCCCTTATATACGTCCATGGGACCTACGTACAATTTGTTGAAATGGTTTCTAATACCTACATTTAAAAATTGACACTCAAGGATATTATTAAACTATAAAAAAAGTAGGTAACGGACTAGGTAGATCTAATAACTACAAATCTAACTAACAATAATTGGTAAAAACAAAGATGAAAAAGCATGCAAAATGGTCAAAGCGCAACCCGAACACCATGCATGACAAACCACGTACCTTGATGGTCATTTTGTGAATTATTTTGCCTCTTTCTCCACGGTACAGCATTTGGCAGTGGGTTGCTTTGACTAGGAGTCTCGTCTGTCTGATCTACAGAGAGCCGTCTAAGATGCTGGTTCACTGTTTGAACGAGCTTCGGAGAACTAAGTTCCCCTCTTTTCTCTTCGTTGTTGTTATCGTTTCCTTTCTTACTTCTGTCAAGTTTGAATATAGTTGCTAGTTCTTCCGAAGAATTGTATTCCGTAGAATCTGCCGTATCCTTCCTTATTTCTAAATTGTCTTCGTAAATAGAGAGATTAACTGAAGCTCTATTAGGGGCTTCTGGTTTAGTATTCTGAACTTGGCTTAATTTTTCACTAGCTTCTCTTATACCAGATGCTTTTTGAGGAGCATTATTATCTTTATTTATAATGCTACCATTTGATATGCACAGTTTTTCATTCACTTGCGTTATACCAGCTAACAAGTCTGATATGCCGTCTTTTAGTTCCTTGAATGCGTTTATTTCATTGATTTCTTTGTCCATGTTTAGGAAAGGATTAGTGGACTTTATTTCTGGTGGGTTTGGGTTAGAATCGACCCTGCTTTCTTTTTCATGCAAGTTCTTAATTTTTATTGAATCATTTTGTACGGTAAGCGAAATATTAGCAGGTGTTAGTTTACTTTCTGGTAATAATACTGTGGTTTCTATAGCTTTTGTCTTTTCATCACTATTTGGTGAATGATTTGATACTGTTTTGCTTTCATCTTCAAAATTAAGGTCTTTTTCAATACTGTGCTTTAGTTGATCTTCTACTCGATGCAGCTGGTCAGAGATAGCTAGAAGGCTATCCTCTGTTTTTTTACCCTTAGACTCTTCGTGGTTTTTAACAATTTTAAACTCCTCTTTAGGCTCATGTACTATTTCAGAATGGACATTAACCACTTTGATTTCAGGAGGTGGTTCATCTGTAGATTTATTGTTGGTCAAAGCATTTAGAAAGCTTAGCCTACTGTCAGATATCCGAGATTGTATATCTGACTTCTTTTCATTCTTTTCATTGTTTCGATTCTTATCTAATTCCGCTAGCGCTACCCCAAGCTTATTACTGGTATCCATGGCTTCCTGAGCAAGCATACTGAGAACATGCTGAAATTCGTCCTTTGATGAGCGTTTTGATGCCTGAGGAGATCTGTTTGATGGCGATGAACTTTTGGACTTATCACAAGATGGAAGTTTAGAGAGGTGTTTTTCGTCTTTGTGAATGTATGAATCATCCTTTGCGAAATGATGAGAAGGTGCGTGAATGTTATTGACAAAGAGGTTGACAGTATTGTGTCTTTGTTTTACCTTATTGCGGGGATAGTGTTCCTTTTCAGGGTCGTTGTTTTCAAACGTGTCACGCAGTCGCCTCATGACATCACTGTTACTATTAGTCTTTTGAATTGGTGCTGGTTTACTACTCATATTTAGTGCTTCATCTATTTCTTTTTGAATCATTGTAAAAATGTTAGCTGAAAGAGATCTTACAGCCCTCTTTTTCTTGAGAGTTGCAGCTGAATCTTTTTGTGGAAATTCGTTGTAACTGGGATTGTTATTTAGATGTCCATTTAAGTCTTCGTAGTTAAAATGAGTTGAATGACGATTATCTTTCCTTAAGCTCCTAAAGGCCAAATCATCGGCCACAATATCTGGAGACCTTCTTGGAATAAATCTTGACCGACCTTTACCATCTGGCACAGCGTGTAAATAATCGCTCTGTGGAGCTGGTGAAACTGGACCAATCGGTATCCCGAACGGGGGCTGTGGATCGGCCGTTTTTAGCCTATTATTCATTTGCTTTATGTTTCTGTAAACTACGTCATCATAAACGATATCGGGCTCATTACGCTCGGACTGTCTGTCGTCGTCTGATGCATATGGAACATACACTGGTGACGCTAGCATATAACTTATTTGTGCCTGAGCCTCCTTGTTAGTCGGCTTTTCCTTTGTGAATGAGTTCATTCTACGGAATGCCATGTCATCTTGTAATTTGTCTGGTAGCGTTGACCTTCTTGGCACACGTCTTAAAGGTGTAGTTGGCTGGCTTCGCAGTTGTACTTCGTCATCGTTTCCATTCCAATCATTGAAATGGTCGTTATATTTTGGAGTCATCAGCTCTCGACGTTCAGCTCTATCCAACAGGTCTTCATCACCCAGACCTAAACTGTTGTATATTGCTTCTAATTCGTTGAGAGCATCGTCGAGATTGGTAGATTTTCGTCTTTCAGAGTTTTTCTCATCATCCGATGGCATTTGGTACGTAGCAGGAACATAAGTATCGGACTTGTGTCGTACGTGGGTTTTCGATGTGGGAGATGTTACAGTTTTTGGAGGCTCTACCGTGATAGATCTCTTGTATTCAGTCGTTGCTTTCCATATTTTAGCGTCATCAGTTGTGTCTATAGATGTGCTCTTATATAAAGGTCTATTTTTATTTAAAATATCAGTATTATCTTGTCTTATTTTACTTTGGTCGATGAAGGATTGAGTTTTATTTTGTTGTAAATTGTTAGAATAATCACTATTGCTCCTAGAGTTAGCGTAAATATTTTGGTTTCTCTTTTGCCTCTCTGTATCATCGATTTTTCGCCAGAAGTCTGATGCATTTCTAGGTTTTCTGTACACACTATCTGCGACATTCAAAGATGCTTGCGAGTCACTAAGGTATTGATTTTCAACGCCATTTTGACCCATTTTGACGCTTATAGGTCTTCGAGATCTAGGACTCTGATCAGCGTAATACAAATAATCATGCTTTGCTTGCAATGGCTCAGGCTTTACAATGTTTGACTTTCTCCAGGGAGATCCATTAGCATACATGCCGTAATGATTTGGCTCAGCTGAGACAGATGCTGGTCTTCTAGGTTGCTCAGGTTTAGCCTGAAAACTTTGTATGTATTCGTTGTTTTGCATAGCTATGTGATCTTCCGAGTTTGAAATGGGTCTTCGCAAGCCATTGAAACTTTGAACAGACCTTTCTTGACTTCTCCTCATTATTCTTTCAAAATCATTATTTGGCACTCCATGCACAACTTTTTGGCTGTTGTTGAGCCTTTCAGCAATTATGGGGTTGTTTTCATAATACATTGATAGAGGAGTTGTGACTTTTCTTTGCATATCCCTTGGAGGGGGTACAGGTGGTGCTTTTTCTTCCCTTTTTATATTAGTAACATTTCCCAAAGGAAACTTTACACACATAACACTTTCTGGACTCTCGTAGTGATTGCTACTGACGCTCCTCTCTCTGTTATTATTTGCGTAAAGCGAATCTCTATCGCGAATGTTATTGCTTGGGTACTGGATGGAATAGTTAATATGCTCATTGTTAACTTTAGCGTTAAAATTAATGGATGATGGGTAACTTTGCGTCGATGGGAATGATGATATTGACTCGGATTTCATGGGACGGCGGGTCGCGTCATTTGCATAGAGTTGTTCGGTTTTGGCTTTATTTGTTTGGTCGCGTTTGCAGGTGCCGTAACCGCTACTTTGGCTGGTGGGCGTCCGCGTTAACATCTCAACTTCGGCCTTTGTATAACCTTGCTGTAGTAGCTCAGCTTCCTTATTGAGTTGATTTTCTTCGTCCCGCGATAACCTTTTGATATATCTCTCGTTCCTTGCGCTCCTCGAACGTTTAGTCAAGGAACTATCTCTAGATCTCATTAATGAGTCTTCGCTCCGGAATCGGATCATCGTGGAAGAGTTTGAAGACTTTAGTGAATCTTCGTCACTGCTCGTGTCTCCTCGTAAACTGTTCCTTAAAGCTTCGACGCGAGCTTTCAGACGGCCTTTTCTAGTTTTTCTAGGGGTTTCTAATACTGTTTTTCCTGATTTGCTCGTGCTATCGTCTCTGAGACTTAGTGATTCTTTTGACATGCCGTACATTTCTTGTGCTTTAGCTCTGTAGCTAATAAATCCTGCTGAAGGGTCTGATAGAACCCCATCGTCGGTCAGGTCCCTTATATTTGGTTTAGCAAGGCTCTGCGCCCGTCTCGTGTCCCTTATGACGATGTGATCGAAGTTATTTACCGCAGGGGTTTTCTTTTTTGACTTCTTCGATTTTCTTTTCGACGGGGACTTTGTGCTGACTCCTTCATCGCTTTCCGATGACGAGCTTTCTTCTTCTTTCTTCTTTCTTCTGAATAGTTTTCCGATGGACCATTTCTTGTCTTTCTTGCGGTCTTCGGCTTCGGGTGGGGCTGGTCGGTCGACGCGCCGCTGTACAGTGGCATACTCCTCGTTGTAAGGTCTGTAGGCCGTCGACGACACGTCCCGGTGAGGGACCGGCGGTGAATTAACAGCCTGGAATTGAGAAATGTTTATATTAGATTTGGCTAAGGCAGTAAAGGCAACGGGTGACCGTGGCATTTCGTAAATATCAAGGGGGAATGCGCCACGATTGCTTCAATTTAACGGAAATAATTTATACACGGGCCAAAAACCTAGATAGGAGTACAATGATTTTATCTAATAGGAATAATTTGCCAACTCCCACTCGTCTTCGCATAAACAAATTAATCTAATATTAACAATACCTATCTACGTATCCTCGCGCTAACTCAATATGCCCGAATTGTTGTGGTTGCGAGTAAATTGGGAACAGAAATAAAATCGCCTCGCTGTCTACTAATGAAACACTATTCAAGGACAAACACTTGGCTTGGAGTCAATTTTAAAAGTGTATGGGATATGAATATTTGTTGGCATTTTTTTGAAAAACATAACAGGAAAAGATTTTCAGTAGGTATCTTGATGATTCGTGGAAGACAAAAATCATTTACTCACTTGATAACTTGATATTGTGTTCAAAAAACAGTAGGTAGGTAAACATAGCATTGATTGGAGAGGTCAAGGTTTGGGGAATTAATTGATAGCATGCATTTGACATTGATAAACTTTCAATGCACGTTATTTTTATTAGGAAGTGTTTTTATCAAAACTTGGATACGATGAAGAACATCAGAAGAAAAACTTTGTAGATAAATATGAATTGCAAATCTATTTAGTTCCTAATAAATCTATTTAGTCTACTCGTAGCTAGTTGATAGAATTATATTGAGCGGAAATCGTTAACATAAAACGCGCTAGACCTGGCATTTCAAAACTGAAAAACTGTTACTGAATTATCTCTATATTTTAGGATCATAGGTACCATTTAATTTAAAAAAAAACCTATTTAGCAAAAGCGTAGGTCTACCAATTAAAAAAAAAACTAACCCATTTGTTTTTAAATTTGAAACACGATTGAGAGCTTATAATGTCATACTGCAGAACGAGGCGTCTTCTTTCTTTCACTCTTCTGTATAGTCATCTCTCTTTATTTTCATTTTAGTTGTTATTATACGAATAGGATCAAACTAAACTTACAGGTAAAAACGATCTGAAATATTCATTACTCCTTTCGCCAACAACCGCCACCATTTTTATCACTAATAAAATATAATTTATGAATTTTATGTAGAACACAAATGTTTTAACACCTACACCACTAAATCTAGCTGAGGAGCATTCGATAACTCGTAACCAGGTATTTTTAGTCAGAAAAACAAATGGGAGAGAACTATTTATTGATAATGATATATTAGTGATATCAAAAAAAACTAACAAAGACACAATACACTGACTTATTCAGTCCAAGCTATTATACGGTTGAAAATTATCACAGTAACAATTCATATTTCTTTGGCCTAAAATTTCGGCATTTTTTATATTTCAGCACTTTTTTAAAACTATTTTAATATCGCTTAAAACAGTATTGGTAAGAATGAACACAGTCATAACGATTTTTCATGATTTTTCTGAAAATATTGAAACTAGCTGCGCAGGCGCAGCGTATGTGCGCAGTCGCGTCTCGCGGTAGACTCACGATCATCTCGCTCATGATTATTATCTCAGCATCCAATACTGTGAACATCGATCTGTCTGTTATTTTGTTTTGTTAAATAATTGGTTTAATATGATATAACATACCTACCTATTCATACAAGAATATTATGTAGTTGGAATATAAGAATAGCTCACTAGATGAATAATTCATGAGAAGTAAAGTTTGACTAGGTACCTACACTATAGTATCTAATATACCTAGATATCACTTTGACGAACCTCACACGGTCGATTGACTCGCCATTGGAGCTTGACTATTTAAAGCCAGATGGATCACCAAAAAAAAGCCCGTGCTTTTTTGAAAGTTAATTTTATCTTAGCCGTGTGAGATTGGGAGTAGGTAGATAACGTATAATACTTAATTAAAACCTCTTTACTTATTATGTAAACAATTTTAAACTTACTGGATCTTACTTATGAAAGATTTTTAAAGTTGAACACAGGTTAAACAACGTCCCTGTCTTTATTTGTGGATAATGACGAACAGAGACAGGACGTTGTTTAACCAGTGTTCAACTTTAAACATATTTCATAATTAAGGGGGACTATTATACACAAAGCCTACACAATATATCAAGCACCTATCATAATCAGTCCTAAAAATTACCGAATGTAAACCGAAATTCGAAAAATGAAACAGGAAAGACAGAAACCGACAAGGAACTTCCAGAAATACCACAAAAGAAAATACTTAAGTAGGTAGGTAGGTACTAAAAAAATAAAATGTAGGTACCTACTAGATTTTAATAAGTATTATATTGCTAGACTGTTTTTCGTAGCTACGAAGCGTGTAAAGTCGAGCTATAAGGATAGTTAAATTTTCCTTACAATAATAAAACAGTCCGCGTTCCCGCTGCTCCACAAATCTTAGTTATTTATAAACACAGGAACGCGAGTTTTATTTTTATTTTGTGCACAGATATGGTTGTGTTTATTTGCATGCAATTCTATCGGTCATTCTCAGGCGCAGCATTTTTTCGGTGGCACAATTTTTTTTTAGAATTTGGATGTTTTGACATGAAATATCAAATCTAGATTTAATTTAATAATTATTAGTACAAGAGGGAACTCTTAAAGCCTAACGGTTAAAAAGTTATTTGATTTTGAAAAATTGGTGCCCACCGAAGTCAATATTCTAATCACCGAAATCAAATACATTATAATTTGGTTCAAAAGTCAACAGTCTTTAGTTCGATCTATAATTATTACATAAAAATTTAGGTATTTGTTGATAAAAATCATTTCAAAAAGGAGTTACATCATTAAACCCCTTGAAGGAGTTAAATTATGTTTCAAAGTTTGTATGGCGATATAATACTAGTAGTTCTCCCCGAACTGAGATCTCGCGCATCGTAAATGGCTTACATTTGGACTTTCTTCTGACTACCCCTATACTTTCAAGTGCTACTACTGCCGAGTATGCCTATTGCGCTAGCTCGTCATGGTAAAATTACCGGCATGCATGCAATACATAATGTCGTGTCTAATTTTTCATTCATTTCATATTTATGAATTCTCGTGGTATTTCAAAAAGTATATGTCCTAGAATAAAAATAATAACTATTTTGGAATTTACAAATTAAAATTAAATTTATTTTAAAAGACCTTTCATTTGACACCCAACTCAATATATTTGTTTAACTTTTTTTTTTTGGCGGAACAATCAGTGGACTCCCGTTTCCGCATTTGGACTCGATGGTGGTCCTTTATGCGTGGGGATAACCTGGCTCGTTAGGTACGTAGCCAACATAGCTCTCCTAGAAGTACAACAGCTTCCTGGGGTCTTCACCGGCTTAGAGAATCGACCTCGGGATACTGAGGATTTGTTGCCATTGTGTTGCTACACCCGCACATTTCAGGACTACGTGAGCAGCTGATTCTTCTTCGCTTAGACATCCCCTGCAGAGTGGACTGTCCGTGGCACCGATGTTGTACAGATGTGTGTTGAGGGTACAGTGTCCTGTCAATGTCCCTAAGATTATTTCAAGGTCTTTTCTTTGTAGGTTCATCAGACGACGCTCTGAAGTGTCGGATTGTCTGTCTCCAGCGATAGTTGTGTAGGTTTTGGGTATGTTGCCGCATCCAGATGCGTAGTTGAGAAAAGGGCGTAGGCAAGAATGAGGTTGGGCTCTAACTCTTTAGGTTGAAAGCTGCAATTGAGCTGTTCTTTTATTTTTATAGATGCCGACACTAATCTGGGGCATCTTTTTTATGCCAGCTTTCTCTATGATTAAATACAATTATCATAAATTAGGAAACAGCACTATAAGTGC
Source organism: Camptogramma bilineatum (assembly GCA_958496255.1). Taxonomy (NCBI): domain Eukaryota; kingdom Metazoa; phylum Arthropoda; class Insecta; order Lepidoptera; family Geometridae; genus Camptogramma; species Camptogramma bilineatum. The sequence continues at coordinate 11,769,009 of OY292464.1, forward strand.
TATGAATCTGTCTTTACCCTTCATATATTTCCACGGAAAACACTGAAATCAATACCACCGGAATCAAAATTATGAGCAAAATCCTAGATATTTTTAAAAGTAACCAAAATTTTGAATATTAGTCTGCATAATGGAAATTTAGTACCGCTAAGATACACTTTTGTTATAATTCGAAAATAATTGCTTGAATGGATTTGAAAATAAATATAACACCGAACTCATCTTGGAGGGTGTACCAAGCCACCGAAAACGATTTTGTTCCTCAATAAAAGAGACACACAAAGACCCACAGACCTGGTTGTCCTCTCCATCAATGCGGAGGGGCTGATAGTTATTCTTACTCTAACAACTGTTCTTGCAACTATTAGAGAACCGGGTATATGCGTAGTACGGTGCGCCCCACCGATATCAATTCAAAACCTCGGACGCGACTAAAACTACTTGTAACTTACCAACGAAAGCCTAATATTTATTGAGAATATCATAAAATAAGCTAGTAATTATCTGTTTTTTTTGTGAATACATTCAAAGTAGCGCCACGTTTTATAGAGAAAAAGATAAAAAATAATTTACATCGCAACATGTGCTTGGGACATACCACCGAGGCTCAAATTTCAGCGGTTTTTATTTTTTTTAACTATTTTAAATTTATTTTATCTAAAAGAAAACATAGACTTCTTCTAGTATTTGATCATAACTATCATACAAAAAAGAATCAAGCTTTTAGAAATCTATTTAATAGAGGTTTTTGGCCCGGACGGTTTTTTTGAGCCGTTTGCGAATGGCCCCTATTCTATATTGAGCTCTATGTTTGCTTTCTTCTTGTTCTCAACTTATTTTTTGAAGAAAATTTCAAAATAACAAAGTCTTGGAATTCCACAATGTAACCAACACAGTATTCTGTGGTGCTGCGGGTTCGCGTCGGAGACCGAGACTGAAGACCGAGACCAGCAGGGCTATTTTGACTCACACGTAAAGTCACTAACTCGGATTACTTCCTACAAAAATTTACGATAAATACTTTGAAATTGTAGAAGATGGTTGAAAAAAGTGATAGACATTTATAGTGTGTAAAATATTCAAAGTTATTCTGCATTCTATAACTTTAGATCGTAAAAAATAAATTTGTAGGAAGAAATCCAAGTTAGCGACTTTACGTTTAAGTCAAAATAGCCCTGAAGAGACAGAGACAGGAGACCGTTGTCATTTAAATTGACGGTTCTCTGTCTCGCGCCCCTATAAAGCCTGTCTCCTGTCTCAATCTCCAGCGCAATCCACCGCCTTTAGGTACCTACATAAAATAAATCTTGATCTTCCATATTGAAGTATGTGGGATGGTCTCTCCGAAAATTAAAAAGTAACCTCACAAAACGTCTAACAATCTATAAATACGTCTCACTAAAATTTGGTTGAAAAACAATTTGACGTGTCGTCTGAATCATGAAAGCGCTTTTGTTTTCGCTACCCAGTTGAATGGCTAGCTGACAACAAAGCCCCTCCAGACTCTCGAGAGAAGGCTCGGCGAGAAGTCTCGCCGAGACTTCTCGAAGAACAAACAAGCTATCCACACTCTCAATTTTTCTCCGTCGTGATGTTTGAAATCCTTCGTCTCGGCCAAAAATACCGACACCGATCGGAGAACAGGCGAGCCAGAGAACGAGAAGGAGAGAAGCTCCTCACACTCACGCTTCTCGGGTGTTCTCGGGGGTTCTCTCCGAGAGTCTGGAGGCCCTATCACACATCTCTATGTGACATTCGTTACCAATGCCACTATCGCTTACCAATCCATTTTTAATCGACTTCATAAAAGGAGGTTCTGTGGACCCATTTTCATGATTCTTTTTTGTTTGAAAGGGTAAAAGTAGCTCCTAATATGGTATCATAAACATTTGGTGAGGATCTGATGAGAATCTTCGGAGTGATGAATAGAAATGCAACTCGAGAGTTGCTCAGCTTACAAAATTGAAGACGGTTTTTTAAATTTTAATTTGCCTTTTGTTATCCTTGCAGAACGTCGCTTTACCACGCCAAAATCTCAAGAAAGAGTGTGCAAACTACACTACAATTTTGCTAAGTGAATGCAAGTGCACTTCACCTAAAATAACTATAATCGCCCTTACGACGTTGAATCGAAGGGATCCAAATATATCCCTTAGATGAGTCAAGTGCAGAAGAGGAATGTAAAATAAAGCCGGATATACACTCTGCACACGACACGACCACGACGCGGCGGCGGCCGTTGGCGTCGGCGCGCGGCGGACGTAATGTGAATCAATTTTGGGACCAAAAGTGTAATTTTCAAGGTAGAGTGGTTTCAGATTTTGTTTTCGTATAGATACTTAATGTCAAAAATGTTTTTACCCTGTTATTCATAATCCACTTATAATATGAGTTTGATCTCTATTCAAACGGCTGCTAAATCTATTGGGATCTCTTTTTTAAGACACGAGTGACAATAAAAAAGCCCCGCTCCAAAGCCTTGCTAAAATAACTGTTGATTATGCATATCGGGGTTAAACTTAAGATATTCAATATATTTTTTGGATGTGTTCCCGTTGTCCCCGGTGAACGGGGACAGCGTTAATTCATTATTTTTATTTAAAAGAAAAACATACATACAGCCGAAAATAGAACCTCCTCCTTTTTTGAAGTCGGTTAAAAATTGTTTCCGTTGTACCCGTCATCGATAACTACAGTCAAGTAATTCCTTTGGCAGCTGGGTTAAACTTGTGCAATAGAAATGAAGTGCGGTTCCGGCCTTATTAGATAATCTATATTAAGAGATGTGTGGCCGATGCTATTTTTCACTGGCTAATGAAGTTTTCCGTCGAGTTCAAGTAGGTTATCCAAAGATGTAGGCGTAAATGTACCTGATAGAAAATGATCAATCGTTTTGTTTCAATTATATAAAAACTTGGATTGTTTTTTTTATATTGTTGGCACCAATAATAATGTTTCAGGCCCATAATCTTTCTGAGGCGCGATTTAGACCTTCTCGGAATGCATTCCGAAATGGGAAAGTGACGTTTCTTCGAACTTTCCGAAGAAAATATTCGAATCGGATGCATTTTCGAAAGTCTGAAACGCACTGCTGAACTTGCATTCAATTTAGGTACTAGAAAAATAAATCAAAATATTCTTAATTCATTCAATCTTTTCATTATCTTGGGTGTGGTTTGTTTTCCAACCACGTTAACGGTTAACCAATTTCTATGAACTTTAGTAAATGAAGATTGCAGCTTGGATTCAAACAGGATACCTACTAATTTTGTTTCGAAAAAAAAAACATCAAACGTAAACTAAGTCACGAAGGTATTACGTAGTAGGTAACATTGATTAATCTATGCATAAATGCTTAATTAGTAAAAAAAAAGTCTAACCTCAAGATGAGGGTAATTTGTTTAAAAGTGACAGGGCAATCTCAAATCAAATGAGATCCAGAATCCTCCAGTTCAAATAAACCTTAAGGACGGGACGTAATTAATTTGGGATGTGGTAGCTCTTTCGAACGTGATAGAGAGGGTTAATTTATTTTCTTATTGTGAAACTCTTTTGACGATAATTAAGTGGTAGCTAATAAATTATTTGACTCAAATAGATTGAATTGAATTTGTAACCTGGCTTCTAAAGTTCATTATTGAAAAGGTATTTACTTATAAGCGGCTTTGGTGGAATTACAAAAACACGAAAATTTTTGATAGATAAAGTTGGCATGGCACCTAAGTACCTACATAGAGCCTGTCCAGATGGAGGCGTTTCACGCGCGTAAACTATTGCCATCCTCTTTTGTTAGACAGTGAAAAATAAGGATGGCAATAGTTTACGCGCGTAAAACGCCTCCATCTGGACAGGCTCATAGTTGCTTCATTAAAAAAGTCATCAACAATTTAGACTGATAGATTCATAACGAAGGTATTTAGGAGGTCTTAAAACCACATCACCAGACTTGATCATTAGCTCATAGGAACTAACTGTTTTCAAATTCAGTTGCATGATTCGCCGAACAAACTTACATAGTTTAGACTGGCCTCTTAGCTCAGTTGGTAGTAGCTCAGCCTTTTGCGCTGTAGGTCGTGGGTTCGATTCCCACTCAGGACAAATATTTGTGTGATGAACGTTGAATGTAGATGTTTGTTCTGTATCTGGGTGTTATAAAATATTATAAGTATGTATTTAAAAAAGTATATAAGTATTCTATCAGTTATCTGGTTCCCATATTACAAGCTTTGCTTAGTTTAGGGCTAGATAGCGATGTGTGAAAAGTTCACCAAAGGATTCTAAAAATAAACCCATACCTCAGCTCTACATTATCTGCGCCATAACAGACTAATTATCCTAAATTTAGCCATGTTTATTCATTAGTTAACCAGCTAAGCTCCACATCATCAGACACAGACACGCCATTGGAAGTAGGGCAGAGTTCAAACAGGTACCTACTATTTATAACGCCACCTACCGCACTTCGACGCATTTGCTACTAGACAAATCATCCAGCTCATACGAACATACATACATACATGCGTATCGTGAGAGCAATATTTAAAGGACTTATTATTGACACTAATTTATTTTAAACTAGATGCTGCCCGCGGCTACGCTCGCATGATACCTGGATAAAAAGTATCCTATGTTACTCTCCAGCCCTCCAACTATCTAATAAAAAATCACGTGAATCCGTCGCTCTGTTTTGACGTGAAAGCAGGACATATAAACAAACAAATAAACACACTTTCACATTTATAATATGGGTACGGATTAGCTGCCGCTGTTAAACGATAAAAATTCTTTACTTTTGTCTCTTGCCATTTAGTACATCATATTTATTCCGCCATAAATATTCGTAAACTCCCGTCTAATATTTCTAGAGCACAGTTCAGATGCAAGGATTTACGAGCTCAGTATAATCTTAATAACGAACGCCGTTTGTTTTACAACTATTTTATAGCTAAGTTATTCGTGTTCCAGTTAGGATTTTGGTTCTGATTGGTACTTAAGCTTTAAGAAACCGATTGGAGTCAGAATTTTACTAAAGTTAAACCGAGCTAAGTTTTTCATAAGAATAAAACAGATATAAAAATACTGACAAGGCAAACGATTTGAATACTTATTCAATTTATTTGTAAATGGCAATTACAGGTCAGCACATAATTCTGTAATAATATAAATAAATACTTAAATAAAATAAATATTGGTGGACATTTTTCACACAGCGTCGTCTAGCCCCAAACTAAGCAAAGCTTGTACTATGGGAACCAGATAACTGATAGAATACTTATATATTTTTTTGTAAATGTATACTTACTTATAATACTTTATATAAGTACTTAGATATAATACTATATATAAAGATTGTATCTTACTTCACTAAAAACAAAAAGATGTGTACTTGGGTACCTAAGATAACAATTTAAATAAGATCTTTTGAAAAATATTTACGTGAAATATTATTACATTGTCATTATTGAGTTTAAACCGTTAGTTTAAATTCACTCGTGAATCAGTCATTACCACACGATACAGAAATAGTTTGAGCTCTATGATGTAACGATTTGTTTGAGTGGCCCAGTAATGAGAGCGACTTTGAAACATTACACCTTTCGTCTAAGTAATCGATAGGGAAGACGTCTTGGCTTTTTGGAAACCACATAAATAGGAAAGCCATTGAAGTTTTGTGTTGAATGCTAAAGAAAAACAAAAACAAAAACATTTATTTTAGTCAGAGGTGTCATAGGCTAGCGGTTTGAATTTTTAGAAAATGATCTTTTAATCAAGAAATACACTCAGATTTGAGAATGAGCTCAAGAATCGATTTTTGACAGTTCCCTATGAAAATTAAGTACCTAGGTACCTACCTAAACCTAATGAAGCGTAGCTTAAAGTTTTCACGTTTGAGTGAGAGAGTTCCTAAAATAATAATGAAACAACCCCGACATATCCCTTCATTAACTAGAGAAGAGTTGATGATCTTCAGACGCCTAAATGCGATTCAGACCTATTCGGAATGTATTCCGAATTCTTTAAAAAGTGACGTTTTTTCACTGAAAATTCGTCAACTTTCCGATGAAAATCATCGAATCGGATGCATTTTCGGAAGTCTGAATCGCACTGCTGAACAGATCTTCATAATTTATACTCGTAGCAGCTCGTAGCTAAGAACCACCTCGATCAAGTTGAGAGTCAAAATAAAACTGCTTCAAAATCGGTTCATCCGTTCAGGTGCCACAGACAGACACACAGATACACATTATACACTACAAACTTATAACACCCATCTTTTTATTAAAAATATTTTTTGTGGTGTCTCCTGAAATTTTCCGCCTAATTTCAAAAGTTTATAAAGAACAGCGAGTAACCGGTAAAGTTTTAACAATCTTCCCAATAATCTCCTCGCTTTATCTATTCCTATTTAAACGTTTGAAAATATCTCAACTAGAAAAAAACACTATTTTTCTAACACCATTATTTTCCTAAATTGACTATCATTCCCTACAATGTCTCCAAATGTCTCTTTGCGCCCCTTATTCCATCAATCCGAGAAGACGGTAGACATCAGCTCCATTTGACAGATGCGTGTGTCAAACCCTGACACTGTCACATTCAACTACGAATTTCCGCCGGAGAGAAGCTTTTACACCGGCCGATTCTTTATATAACTACACGAAGTAGGTATGCTTTGTATCCAAAATGAAAAACATTCGTACATGAAGATTCATGTACGAATGTTTTTCATTTTGTAAACAGTTTACGAAGTATTTACCTACCTAAGTAGTACCTAATAGTAGTAGGTTTGCATGTAAAGGTGGCGATTCGCACCCGAGACCGAGACCAGAGACCGAGACCGGAGAGCGAGACAGACCGTTGTCATATAAACTGACGGTTTTCTGTCTCGTGTCACTTTCGCGCGCCCCTACAAAGCCTGTCGCTGGTCGTCTCGGGCGCGAACCGCCACCATAATGTGACCCTGGCAATATTTACAAGTTGTCCTCTAAATATCGGAAGGTGTAAACACCCTCATTCACGTTCTAATTTATTATTTTGTTCTGTATTCTCGACGCGTTAGTTAATAACCCCATGAAAGAATGCTTCCGCCCGTTTCTAGGTTACACAATAAAACTACTGAGCTGATCTTGTTTTTGGCGTCCAAATTAAGATTTTATTTATTTTTAAATGTGAATGAATCTTTAAACAAAGACGATGACTTATACTGTTGTTATTTAAGCGTTATTTTTACCATTTAATAACTCGTCTGCACTAAGGGTGCATTATGTTTTGGCACAAGTCCCAAGTAGGTACCTACTTACTTACTAAGACTTAATAATTATTATAACAAAGCTAGCTAGCTTCCGCCGCGGCGTTGCACGCGAGGTACCTTCATAACATAGCCTATATTCATCCTGAAAGTTCATTCTAAATACTAGTGAAATAATTTTTGAAATCGGAGTAGTTTCGGAGTTGTAAATGATTAAAACATTGTACCCTTTATCTGATCTGATTCTTCATTCAGGTTCAAGGTAAATTTTGCAGATAACCAAATACTCGTATTTAAAATGAAATTAAAAAAATACACTAATTTCTACACACATCTTTAAAATCAGGTTGTATAATGAATGACTATCAGTGGTAGTATCAGTGGTAAGTTTGAGTTTTCACTTATTATAATTTTATTATGACCACGGTTTGTTTGCGCTGATATCGAATAGGCATGAAATCGAAATTAATTTTGTGATTACAATAAAACAGATTCAGAACAAGTTGTATTTAAGTATTTTACTTTTAAAATGTCTCAGTGTTTCTTTATCACAAATATAGGTAGTGTTTCTAAGTCAGTATTACAAGTTGAACTTTTGAATTGTGATTATTATTAAAATAATAAATTCATGAAATGTGTATACATAATAAAACTAATATAATTTAGCCACGTTATGATCTAGATGGTTTTTATGTTGTGAATTTTGATATCTTTAGCATTCAACATATTCATGTCTAGCAATGGAACTTTATTATTAATCCTAAAAACCCCGAACATTATTAATGATTGCATTTTCTTTTTGTCTAACAACCGTAGACGGGTGGTGAGAAGGTAGACTAAAGAAAAAATTAATAGATTGTGTGAACATGAAATGAGTAGGAAAGAAGTGAGTGTTGAGATAGAGGATAGAAAGGATAGAGGGAAATGAAAGAGAAAACCATTGTTCCCACCTCAAATAGTGGTAAAAGAGCAGAAAGAAAGAAGAATAATATTAACTGACCAATAATTGCTCCTAATTGGTATTTTTTTCTAGCAACACTACTATCTTTAATAGTTTTGGTATCACCAAAGAAGGGAGGATTTAATTTACAAGTCTCCTCCGAAGAAGTACAGTATGAAAAAGAAGAACTAAGATCTGAAGAGTTTGATTTAAGAGGAACTTTAAGACAATCATTTGCTTTGGTAAGTTAAGCTGTGAAGGTTGGGTTTGGGTATCACACTAATCACACTATCACATTAATCACACTAATCACATCACGTCACATCACACTAATCACACTAATATTATAAATGCGAAAGTTTGGATGTTTGGATGTATGTTTGTTCCTCTATAACTCGACAACCACTTAACCGATTTGGCTGAAATTTTAAACATAGATTGATAATGACCGGGAATAGGACACAGGCTACTTTTTACCAGGGTACCACGCGAGCGAAGCCGCGGGTGGAAGCTAGTCCATTATGTTCACGTATCAACTGTGCTCTGTGCATCTGCAACTGCTCTGTTAGACAATCACCCTACAGGTACCTACGTTTTGTTATTGGTGGCGCAACAATGATGGTCTAGTAAGTTAGGGCCCTAAGAAGTGAATAGTGATATAATAGTGATAACGACGCATGAACTTTGTAGATTCGTGTACTGCATAGCCAACGTGTTAAAAAATTACTTTACTTTTACAGAACTTTTTCCTCTCAAACGATGTCCAAAATATGGCGTGTTCACCCTTGTCAGCCATGATGCCTCTTGCAAAGCTAGCGCTGGGTGCAGACGGTGACAGTCAACATGAACTGCTGCAAGCCATTGGGATGCACAAATCACAGGTTTCTTATTTTTAAGTACCTATTTACGTGTTTAGTACATTCTTGGAAACTAGTTTCAAAACTATTTAAAACAAAGCTTTGTCTTGAAGATATTTTGAACTGAAACTGAATTTTTTATAGAATTTTATTGCTGACTGTACATTAATCAGCCCCACACGTATTGACCATGTCTTTCCTGTGGATATGACCGGCTAAGCTGAGAGGATGGTGTAGGTGCTGGGCAAGCCTACTCCATCTCAAACAATGTCCCAGGCACTACAGTGTCCCGTTACTTAAGTGTAGGCAAAGATTGCTTCCTGACACTGTATAAATCATCTAGTAAATATGTAAAGGCCTTAGTTTTTTTCAGTTGAAATCAGAGACAAAGCATTTGATTAAAATGTTGAAACGGATGCCCGGGGTGAGACTGAGGGTTGGCAGTCGAATATTTCTGTCAGACAAAGAAGAGCTACATAGCAAATTCGTCAAAGATACGAACAAGATCTTCAAATCATCCGTGCAGCAGGTGGACTTCGGAAGTCCAAAGAAAGCTGAGAAAAAAATTAATGCATGGGTAACAAAATCTACATTTTTCCTCAACCTGTTTCGTCCCACTGCTGGGCAAAGGTCTCCCCCAGACTCTTCCAACCGTCTCTATATTTCGCCGAGTCCCACCATCTTCGTCGAAGGTGACAAATCGTCCCGCCAACGTTTTCTCGGCCGAAATCTACCAATAATATTAAAAAAATCTCTTAGAACTGTATTGAGTTTTAGTGGTTCAGTTTATGCTGTTGTAATGTTCTGGGGGGCTAAAGTTCCCACTTTTGGTGTTTCTAATAATGAACATAATAATGTTTCAAGTTATTCAGATATGAAATGCTCGTTAGATGTTTCATACAAAATGAGTGTACACTCATTTTGTACATTATTAGAAACACCAAAATTGACCACATTAGCCTGAGCTCAGTTTGAACATTAAAAGGTGAGGCCGTTGCTCAATTGACAATTTGTAGAGCAACATCGGGCGCAGATGGTTTGCTTGCTTAAAAAAAATATTGAGAGCTTTTTATATTTTCAGATAAAAGAAGAAACTGCACAAGCAGGAGATATGAAAATTGATTTTTCAGTTACGGAGGGTCAAAGTGCGATCTTAATTAATATTGTTACATTTGTGGTAAGTTCACTTTGAATTACTATATTGTTTCAGGAAACATTACAAATAAAATAATATACCTACCTACCTACTATAACTAAAATTCGTGACCCTTACGCAAGTAAAATTACAGACAGACAATTCATAATCGTAACTATTCGTTTCTTTGTAATCATCGTTTTACAGTTAAACCATATTTTTACCCGACTTCAATAAAGGGGGAGGTTCTATGTTCGACTGTGTGTTCACCGATATCTCCGTCAATCGTGGACCAATGAAATGAATGATTATTTTTTTGTTTGAAAGGGTGATAAAAAGGACCAAAGGTGGTCCCTCCCAATTTGGTTCTGAAGGATCTGAAGAGAATCTTCGGAGTTATGAACAGAAATACACCTCGAGAAGTCGAATTAAAAAAATGAAAGTCGGGTTTTAATTTTGTTTTATTTTGCCACTTGTTGATTAAAGCAGAATGTGGGAAATGTACCTACCAAATATGTATTTGGACATACCTCTGACTACCCCCTTAGACATGTTCAAAGGATCTTGAAATGCCTAAAAAGATCTGGGTCGTGATCATTTTTTTTTATAATTAATCAGTTCATAAATGAGATAGCAGCGAGTTGTGAACATCATTTGTATTGCAATCTACATCCTTTTCATTTTAGTTTGCTTATTTTTTTATTATTTCTAGGGAGATTGGGAGAACAAGTTTCGTCGTGTAGAAAGCAAGTCCTTTTACTCACCAAAAGGTGTTATAACAGTGCCTATGATGCATCGCCAAGGCGCTTACAAGTATTATAAAAGTGATACTTTAAGTGCACAGGTAATTTAATCAACTTCATGATAAAAAAAACTAACAGCTGCTAAAAAAATAGTTTAAACTGTAAGTTTAGTTACTGAAATGGATTTGTATGTTATTTTTAATGGAAAAATTGAAAGCCCAGCATAAAACGGAAAGTTGTATTGAAAACATCATCATCATCATCTCCCTGCCCTTATCCTAGGTGGGGTCGGCACAACATGAAAACCCCTATTTGTTTTAAATTACTGTAACTCTGATGATAAACTTACAGGCTTCATTACAGATTACAGACTATTGTAATGTGTAAAGTTTAACGAGCCATCTTAATGCCATTTCTCCATTTGTGAACCATGCTGAACGTTGCTAAAACTTCGTCAATCTAAAATGTACAGTAGCATGCGCAACGTGACAAATTTTTTCGACTCGCTTTCTCGTCAAAAATCGAGTTATTTGGTAATGTCAACCTGCGCTAACATACTCGTTATGTCTTCATTTGACAGAACGAGACGAGTTCTTTGTGGTGTCATGATGACATAAATAATTTTGAACGAGAAAATGAGTCGAGGAAATTGTGCACGAATTTTTGCAGGCAAGACCACAAGACACAGTCCAAATGTTTTTTTAAGTTAGCTTATTGTTTTCTACAGATAATAGAAATCCCTTATGAAAAGAATGAAGCTTCGTTCGTGGTAGTTCTTCCATTCTCCAAGACGGGCTTAACCGCAATGATGTCAAAACTAAAACAGTCACCTAACTCACTGAACGATGCCATGAAGAAAATGATTTCTACGAGAGTCATACTGTCCTTGCCCAGATTCAAAATACACTCGAATGGAGATATAATTCCAGTTTATACATCGGTAAGAAGGCATTTTGGATATCCTAGTTCGATATCTAAGTTTGATAAAAAATAAAAAATAAGTTGTTTATGGTGCATAAGTACAGTCGTGGGCAGACCAACAGATACAAATACAAATACAAAATTATTGTCCCATATATAGCACAAAGTAACATTAAGCTAAAGTTGTAGTGGTAGTTGGTAGGTACCTACACAAGGTTACGTTGGCACAAAGGGAGTAAATTCAGCATAAGCTGCATGTAGAACATACAGCGCTGGTTTTCAATTTACCCGTCTCTGTCGATGCTTCAATTCTTCAATTCTTTATTTACAAAACTTAACTATAACATTACAGAACAATTCCAGATCATCATAGCTAATAAATAAAAGTACACATAAAATAAACATCAGAAAATAACGACACAAGAAATAGAAGTGACACAAGAATAAAATTAAAATAAAAACATAACAACAAAAATAACTAGGTATATAAGTACATAACACAATGAAGTTGCCTAATAAGACGAACTATTATTAATAATCTATTGACAACTTTTCGCAAAACTCTAAACACACCCGCTCTATCTCCTTCCAGCCATCCGCAAACACATCTAACTGAGGATGTACCACCAAGAGCTCGTTAAGGTCGCGTTGCGCACGGGAAATAGGCGACTGCTCACAGTATAACGTGCGCACTCGTAACGGTTCAAACAGGCGTACTCGGCCAGGCCGGAATCTGTTTCTTTGCTCTGGGACGCAGAGACGACTAGCCTCAGTTAAAAGAATGGGACAATCTATTTGACCTCGTAGGAGTCGGCATAAAAATAAAATTTGGTAATATGACCGTCTTGTTTCCAAGGAATTAAAGCCTAAACTTCCTTGAAGAAATCGTGTTGGGTACATAAACGGGTAGTACCCATACATTTTCTTATAGAGAAACCTTAAAAATCTCTTCTGAACCTTTTCAAGCATTTGTGAGTACGTGGTTTGATAGGGGTTCCAAACACTAGCACTGGATTCAAGTTTAGAACGTACTAACGATGTATAGAGCATTTTTACAGCTCTAAAACTCTTAAAATCTCTACAATTTCGTGAAACAAAACCTAGTTTCTTAAAAGACGCGACTGTAAGTGAATGGATGTGATTGTGAAAGTTTAGCTCTGGATCAAATAGTACTCCTAGATCTTTTACAGAGTGACATCTAGTAATCGACTCGCCACTCAGATTGTATTGTGCTATTATGTTATATTGTGTAGAATGCGTAAAACTCATCATCTGACATTTAGAAACATTAAATTGTAATAAGTTTTTGTGACTCCATGCTTGTATAGCATTAATGTCACATTGCAGAGCTTCAGCGTCCTGAGTAGTTTTAATCTGCCTAAAAATTTTGACATCGTCAGCATAAATGAGACAGTTATCACTATCTATGCATCTGGGTAGGTCATCAATCATAATGGTAAAGAGCAATGGACCGAGACAAGAACCTTGGCTCACACCAGAGCGAGTATGGTAAGGAGAGGAATTATAACACCCCAGGCGCACAAACTGCTTACGGTCACCTAGATAACTGGCAAAGAATCGTAACAATTTCGGAGAAAAACCATAGGCGTTTAGCTTACTTAAAAGTACATCATTGTCTACCCTATCAAATGCTTTTTTAAAATCAAGGTAAACCACATCGACTTGCGCGTTATTATCTAGACTTTTTGAAACGAAGTTAACAAGAGAGAGTAAGTTTGTATTTACAGATTTTCCTTTCCTGAAAGCATGTTGTGAGTCGCTTAAATACGGTGTTATTTGTTTATATAGACTTGTGTGTAGAAGACTTTCGAACAACTTTGCAAATGATGATAGTATTGCTATAGGTCGGTAGTTTTCTACGAGAGATTTGTCACCAGACTTAGGGATGGGCGTCACACGGGACATTTTCCAGCGTGTAGGGTAAGTTCCTGTATTCAGTGAAAGGTTAAAAATGTGTGTTAATGGGACGGATATCTCTGATTTGAAAGCTTTAATAATATAAGAAGGAACATTATCCGGCCCTATAGAGCTTTTTGACTTCATTATTTTGATGTGATGTTCAACTTCTGCCGTTGAGATGCTGAAAATATTTATAAGATTATTGGTTACTGTAGTTACAACTTGGTTTGGAAGCAAAGCTGGTGTGTTTGGTAGAAAAACACTACTGAAATAATCCGCATAAGCCTTTGCTGCATCGGGACCGCTGTAACTACTGCCATTATATGTAACTGAAGGTTCAAAGCCGCCTTTCGTTTTAAGGCTAGAAATGTGGTTCCAGAAAGCGTTAGGATTCTTTACCAGTTCGTCCTCTATTCTCTCAATGTGATGATCGTATGCTGTAGAGACTCTCGTTTTGATGTGAGATCTGATAGCCCTAAAGAAACTATAAACCGTTTTATCTCTGCCTGCTTTCCATATCTTATGCAGTGAAGATTTTAACTTGAGATCTGTAATTATATCTTTGGTATACCACGTAGGGTATCTTCTGGTCGATGTGGGACGGCGGAATTTTTTAGGAATACATTTATCGAAACTATTATACAGTAATTGATAGAGAGAATCAACAGCTTTATCCACGTCAGACTGATTTAAAACATCGTTCCAAGAAATATCACTAAAATCATAATAAAGTGCTGTAAAATCTGCCTTACCGAAGTTCCAGTCAGTAGATGATGCGATATTGGCTGCTTGCATTTTCGTACCAACCTTAGCTCTATCACAACTAACAGTGACTTCTAGTGGAGGGTGATGCCTGTCCGCGCGCTCCACCAGGCCATCCTCAGTTACACTCACACACACATATCTTAAACTTGCACTAACCATTGCGACATCCAATTTACTTCCACGATCATTAAAAAAGTAATTACGCTCTATGAGATCACAAAAATTTATAAAATAACAAATATAATTATTTACATTTAAGGTAGCACTGTTAAGATTTAGATCCCCGAGGATAATTATAGGTGAATCGAGAATTTTATCCATATTGTTTTCGACCTGACAGAACCAGGTAAGGTATTCGTCGTCTTTGGCACTAGGACTAATATAAATCACACACAAAAAATAAACACGACCAAGGAAGTTCATCGAGGCCCACATATCTTCGCAATCTGTTGTCTCTAGATCGCAGCGTCGAGTAATCTTAAGTCCTGGCCTAGCGGCTAGCAGAACACCACCTCCTTTCGCAGGACGATCCCGTCTCAGCAGGGTCCAATCGTCTGGTACAAGTTCAGCATCGTTAATGGAATCGTCCAAGTTCGTTTCCGTTACTGCGATTAAATCAGCATCTGATATATTTATGCTCTGTCGGAAGTATTTAAGTTTAGTTTTTAGGCCATTGACGTTTTGATAAAAAAGGTGTAAGTTGGACTTATTAGAATTTGTTTCTATTGTTTTACGTTTCTGTGTAGACCTAGTCTGATGTTTTTCGGCCGAGAGCGTGGGGTCTACTAATGATATGTGAGGCACTCCCGGCTCCTCGGGGAAACCAATCACGGACTTCGGTCCCCGCGGGCCATGATGCAGGATCCATGAATAGCTCTACTACACTTTCAGGTATAGTTAGGATAAATGAAGCGTACCGGTCATGTCTTAGTTTCAGCTTTCTGACTTCAACATCTGTTGTCGAACATAGACGCTGCACGTGGGCCTGTATGGCTTCCTCTGTGGTGTTTGACTTGAAGAAGCATGCATGAAGCTTCTTGGTCCTCTCTACCGTTTGCAGCTGACTCAGCTGCTGTCCACTACCTTTTATGACCTGTTGTCTATGACGTTTGGATTTTTTGTATACTTGCCAGCCATTGCCATCATCATCATCATCATCATCCTCATTTTTTTCTAATCGACGCGGAATAGAAGGGGAACTTGTTGGTGCGGCCACTTCAATACTCTTTACAGTACGTTGTTTTTGCGTTTGGTGTTTGTTAATGGTTTTTGGTTGTGATCGTTCAAGGCATTCAGTCATCAGTGGTGCAAATGAGTTATTAGCAAGCAAAGTTTGTTCTGAACAGGATTTACTTGAATCTATAACGGTATTGTTAGTATGTCCATGCAGATCGGAACCCAGTTTAAACTGATTTTCTATCAACTCTAGCCTTTGGTTTGCAGTAGCCATTTCGCTTTGCAGTCTCGTTTTCGATACAAGCATTTCACAAACTTGCTCATTACTAGATTGTATCAATGACTTCAGTAAGCTGTACTCATCAGCAATATGGTTTGTGGAGTTAAAATGGCCATCTAAATCAGTTCTTAAACATTCAAACTTGTTTTTTAAATCCGCGACATCGGTCTTAATTTCTGAAAACAGGTTGGTCAGGTCATCTATCTTGGTTTCATGGGTACTTAGTTGTTTATTTATTGTTGTACGAAGATCCCTAATTTCCGAGATAATTTCACTAGTCATCGTATGATCATTCACTGCGGTAGAGGGCGTAACGGGCGCTGCCAATGATGGAGAGGGCTTGTGAACTGTTTTAGTTTTTTTTCTAAAAGTTACATTAAGGTGCCTTGGCGAGTTTTCCATAGGGATGGGAGTAGCTTCCTTTTCTTGTATCATACTGCTTTGAGATTGCGGTGTTGGGGTAGAGATATTCCGGTTAGCGTTTTTTATAATGCAGGGTCCACAATTCCATCTTGCTTTGCATTCTGCGTTCATCGAACAATAGCGTCTGTCCGTTACGGTCGAACAAGTGTCTAGATGAAGCTTTATTTTACAAGAAGCACATGTCATAAAATGTTTCGTTAAAAATGTTTGACAACATTTATCGCAGATTCCGATGCTGTATGGCTGATCGAACACAATCGCTGACTTTTCCATGTATTTTTCCATGGAATTCAAGTGTTGTTAAGGTTAAGGCGGTTGATAATTATCAATGACAAAATATAATGATTACGTCAGACAGAAGGAAAGTAAAATAGCGTTGTTTGTGAACAGGTGGGAGTCCGACAGATATTTACATCAAATTCAGGTTTAACAAAAATCATCAAAGATAAGCAACTGGGCGTCGGTGCCGCGTGGCAGGTCACCGTCATCGATGTCAATGAGAACGGTACACGAGCTGTTGCAGCAACAGGTACTTTTATTTCACTTTTAGGCTGGTTTTACTGTCACGCGTACCGTCGGCGCTGATAGGCGAGTGATCTTTATTACAATGAAATAAGGATACTGATTGTTTAGAAAAAAAAAAACCGGTCAAGTGCGAGTAGAACTCGTACGCCGAGGGTTCCGTACCTAGCCATGGTGCCAATTAAGCTAGTCCGCTTAATTGTATGAGCGCCCATACAACTCGGAGGACAATTTTAATTAGCGTCAACTATGTATGTATGGGAACACCCTTTAATTTTCAACTTTTTTAACTTTTTGGAATTTTTCCTTTATTTGTGCTATAAGACCTTGCTTTTTGCCAAATTTCGTTATTCTAGGTCAACGGGAACTACCATTTAGGTTTTCGACCCAAAACCTCTAGGGTACTTCCGGTTGACCTAGAATTGTCAATTTTGGTTACAAGCAAGGTCTTACAGCACAAGTAAAGGAAAAATTCCGAAAAATAAAAAAAGTTGATAATTAAGGTAAGTTTTGGTACTCACAAGTTTTCACGAAAACCTAAATTTGTCTATATCTTTTTATAGTGTTGACTCAGGACCTTGATTTTTATACTCACAATAGGGACTATAGACCTTAGTATATGGTATAAATTTCAACTTGCTAGCTCTACCCGTTCCTGAGATAATCGATGGTGACACACGGACAGACGGACAGACAGACAGACAAACAGACAGACAGACAGACAGACAGACAGACAGACAGACAGACGGACAAGAAAGTGATCTTATAAGGGTTCCTTTTTTTACCTTTTAAGGTACGGAACCCTAAAAATGGCAACGCTGATTGCACTCGTCAGTGCTGAACAATCAGTAACCTTATTTCATTGTAATAAAGATCACTCGCCTATCAGCGCTGACGGTACGCGTGACAGTAACCAGCCGAGCCACGGATAAAGGTTATAGTTAACCAGTCGGCGCCGCCCGCACCGCATCGCCTCTTCGGCGTTCACTTGTTTCTTCCTTCACTTTTGGCTTGCGAAGCGGCGATCCGACGGCGTTACGGAGTTGATGTAGTGAGCGTTGCTTCATAAATTCCATCCAAAGAATACCGTGTGATATAACCATAAACTAGGAGACATTTTGTCCCGCAAGATGATGTATAAAGCCGTAACGCTGGCACCACATGGCATAGTTTCTCGCAACATGCCCCGCAACATTTTCCGTGACACAGACAGTGGTATTGGGTAGTGTGGCCTGTAAGGACAAGACATCCGATTTTTTGTCGGTCTGACTTTCCGATCCGATTGTCTGAAGGCGTTCGTTGGTGCCACAAATTTGTTTGAACATGCAACACATATTATCCGATCTGACAGTCGGCAGCAAATGTATGGCGAGGACAGCTGTGTCGGACGACCAGTCCAAAAAAGTCTGACGTATGTAGCCGGCCTAAGTTCTGCAACATCCCCGAGACATTTCATTGAGCAACATGTCGCTCCATTTGTCCCCAAGTGTATCCCAGGCTTAAAACTTTAATGTATTGTGTACTAGCTAGACAACGGACATTACTCTCGTAAAAATATTGGCCGGCCAATAGAATATTTCCTACCTTCTTTAACTAGTTCTAACAACTTCCTAGGCTCTAACATATGGGATTGCTATCCTTATCTTAGACCACATCAGTTAGATTAAGAATAAGCTCACTCGCCGCGTAATCATTGTTTTTTATTAGTTATCTACTATTTTAATGCATTTTACATTCATTTCTAGCTGTGGAACTTATTCAGGTGTCCAGTTTCTTAAATCAAGCTATTTTCAACGCTGAGCATCCATTTTTATTCTACATCAAAAGCGCAAACGAACAGATATTCGCTGGAACATTCGCTGGATCCTGATATTGTTTTTAATTATTAAGTAAAGTGGTACTATTATTTATTCTGTGTTACTTATAGCTTTAGTCCTACGTAGGTCCCGCCCACATGATATTTCTACTTTTTATTATGCTCTCTTTTCTTATCTATACTAATGACTCATGGGTGCAACAGAAAGCTAATTTGCCTAAGATAAGAGACGCTGCTTAGATTATCTTGTAGTGAAAGTCTATTGTTGTCTCTGTCACTCCTCACACAGAGATAAAGAGCTTCTGTACTGCAGATTAGATAACTTTTGCCTCTGATGTTTGTAAATCGACAAATATTAGAGAGAACCATCATTTGGAAAATGTTACAGAAAAAATGTAAGTAGAAAATGAAAAGTCTTATCGAAACTCGGACGGGATTCGAACCCGCACTGATACAAGCGGTCCTCCCTAAGCTGAAGTGCCTTTACCAACTCGGCCACGAAATCCATGTTAGTATTATACCTATTATCTGTGTCCATGTTCATCGGGTCTAAAATCTTGATAAGCTCAGAATATCGGTTCAAGCTCTGATTTTTAAATTTTGATTTTCAATGAAATAATAAGAAAGTAGATTGCATCGAAAACATCTAATTCATCATGATCATTGTCATTTTGCGCCTGTTACCAATAATAATTTATAGGTGTTTTGTTTCACGTCAGTTAGGTTACAACACAATAGAACAATTCAATTCATGCATATGAAAATATGTTGAATATAATTACTTAGTAGCATAATAACATAACATCTAGCTAAGGAAATGCGTCGCATACCCACGTGCTCTGACGTCACAGGATATGACGTACTTTCCCATGCTGTTTAACTTTAGATGTATGGTGCATGTAAATATTAGTAGCATGTTGAAAGCGCTTTACATTATAAATAGCATATTTCACTTCGTTTTGTAACGAAATATGAGGAACTAGCAACCGCCTGCTGCTTCATTCATGTGGTGCCAACATAGCCTATGAAACTGCGGTGCTGGTGCCGCCGAGTCGATCTAAACAGCTATAACCTGGCTGTTTTTAGGCCTTTAACATAGTTTCCTCCACAAATATACGTAGAAATAAAAACCTCACGGGAGGCACGAAGCTATTCACAAATACCTAGGTTCATTAACAGAAAGTAAGCCACGGCTATGAAAATAAACCCCAGTGTTCAGAGTTTCAGACCCAGAAGGTCACTAGCCTACATTTCTTTACGCTTAACATTTTTGCACCTATTTCTGCGGCCTTGAATGTAAATAAACTGAACCCTCCTGATTTACAGTTGTACTAATGGAATGTTTTCATTTGAGCCGCTCGAGTAGTTGAAGCACGTGTCGCCTTATTCAAAGACGTTGCACTATATCTCGGCCGCGATATGACACCTGCCCCCCTAGCCATATTACACTATCTATCGTCGCTGTAGAATAGAAACACTTCAAAATGTATAGGAATTGACGTTTCAAGTAGATGAGTCACGTGGTCAGAACGTCAATTCCTATACATTTTGAAGTGTTCTATTCTACAGCGACGATAGATCGTGTAATATGGCTAGGGCCCCTGGCTTTTTGACGTTTGTGCAAAAGTACAGAGCGTAATGTATCGCGCAGTGTATCAAGTTCCGAGCCAGCCTCCTGATTGTTTATCTTTGATAGCGACCAAAATCGGTCTCAAATAGGACAGTTCAGTGACTACGCAACGCAAGCGGCTCTGTCACTCTCATCTCAACGAGACCGAACGCGACAAAATATGCCTACGTGATCGTTTTAGACAGTTTGAGATCAATTTGAGGTTTGAGACAAGTTAGACAATCAACCTACAGGTGTCATGTTTACGCGGCCGAGTAACAAAAATATTGCATTTTGTGTGCTAAATCTGCCAAATATGAATGCCAACGTAACTTCATATGGATGGAGATAAATGATGATTAACATGATAACATTTGATGAGGCCTAGAGACGACAAAGGAGTGGAGGTCCGCTGACAAGATGGATCGACCACATAGTAAAATCTGCCGGTCGTACATGGGTAAGATTGGCGAAGGATAGAAGCGAAAGGCAAAAGCGAAGAGAGGCCTATGTCCAGCAGTGGGATGAGAAGGCGATTATGATGAAGTTCATATAGACTAGTGGCTAACTGACACAGTTTTAGGCTACCAGAAAGACTCGGTCATGGCTTGACGACTTAAAAGCTGGGGCCGACAATTTAACTTTCCCTCCAAAACCCTACTTCAGTTTTTTTTGTGATCACCCATCCAAATTGTGAATTTGCGACTGCTCAGAATGTCGGCGTCGCTTAACTTCAACAAACTATCAAGAACGTCTAAGGCTGGATTCGACCAAACTGGAATAAGTTTTTACTCGAGCGTAAACTACTGTTTGTTTGAATTATTTTGACATTGTAAAGTTGACACCTTCTTCGACTACTCGACCGAGAGCACTGTCTCGCCGGTTTGCTCGGTACGTGGTACGTGTGATCAAGGCATTATAACCAGGATAATTTGTATGCACATAATAATGTTCGGTTGCGCTTTCTAAACAATGTATTTCGAATCATGTCGGCTAGTTACTCTGGAGTAACATGACTTTTGGTCGAATCCAGCCTTAGTAAGCTACGCCACTTCACTCGCTCACGGCGTTGTTGAATAAGGGGATTAGCTAGTGCATACTGGGTCATGCCGCGTCCTATTTCGCACTGAAATAACTTTTAGGGGTGAGTTTGTTGAACCGTCTGTATGCTAATTCAAATCAGTACAGAATGCAAGTATTATTATGTTAATAACTATGCATTATGCAATGTAATTTTATTCAAAAGCAGATTTGTATTATTTGGTTAAGCTGAGAGGATTATTGTTAAGATTATTGTGAGAACTTATTGTTAAGCGAAGTGGAAGACGATGACGAGGAAAGCAGACCCCACCATCAGATGGGAATAACGCTTAGGAGAGAGAGAGGTTAAGCTGAGAGGATGGTTTAGGTGCTGGGCAAGCCTACTCTATCTCAACGTTGTCCTAGGCACTGCCGTTAAGAGTAGGTAAAGTTTGCCTCCTGACACCATTATACACCATTACACCATTACACCACTATAAATCATCTCGTAAGATTTGTATGTGAAGTTTTTATTTTACCTATCCTTTCTGGGTACCCATTTATTTGAACTTGTGGAGAACGATTTTGAATATTATTGGCTAATTGCTAATCGTTAAAATTGTTGCTTATTGTCCATCAAGAAAAATCATAGGTAAATATCCATTTTTGAGGCTACTGTTTATAATTTGACGATCTGCGAAAGGCTGCCGGCACAAGTTGGATGCTTCAAGCTGAAGACAGGGCGCGATGGCGCTCCTTAGGGGAGGCCTGTCCTGTCCAGCAGTGGACTGCTATAGGCTGATGATGATGATGATGATGATTTTATAATGTAATCTGTTTACCTGCTGTCGTGACTCGTGCAGTCCGTGGATGTTTAACTTCTACTCACCATACTTACTACTTTTATTGAAAGAAAATTAAATTTACTTTTCTTATACCACTTATAATTAATTTTATTAGGTACCTACCACAAGTTGTATAAGCTAGAACTCAGCTAGGACTTTCTACTTGTTCCAAGCATAACTAACTTTTACTGGCGTTCACTTTGAACAAGTCACACTAATAATACATAATGCTAGTTATTTTAAACTTCTCGTGATTCTACCTCATTACAATGCATATATCAAATTATTGCTTAAGTGTCTGACTGACAGAAGCAGTATTTTCTGCTCTTAGACCATTTTATACTATTTCTACTGATTTCTGCAGGCTGATTGAACTTAGAAAACTCAATAATCATGGTAAATATCCCGTTGATCACAGAATAGTAGGTAGCAAGTGGAGATCTGTGGTCTCTGCCTACCCCTATGATGGGAAACAGGCGTGATTTTATGTATGTATGTATGTATGATCACAGAATTATACGTTGATAATACCTAATATTTATGATTGAACTTGTCTCAAACCTCAAATTGATTTCAAACTGTCGAAACGATGGATTGTGTATCTTTTGTTGCGTTCGGTCTTAAATGTCTATCTTTGATAGCGACCAAAACCAGGATTCTTTTAGAATTTTGCAAGGACATAGACACGGAAAAAATGTACCGATCATAAAGCTGCATTGACCAACCATACCCAACTTAATTATAGCACAAAAAATATAAAAAAGGGAACAAAAGAAAATTAAAAAACTATAGGCAGAAGATACAATGGACGGCCTTATCACTATGAGCGAACTCTTTTATGCCTTTGGAAGGACAAAAACTACCAAAGAATGTTTTATCTTTATTTATCTACAACATGCATGCCAAAACGCTACCTACTCAAGTTTATCGTGTCTCACTCTCTCTGATTCGTTTCCATCAAGAACTGTCAAAATTATATCCAAAATACGTCTTTATTAAGTAGGTAAGTCAGAGTTCTGTTACAAGTTTCATAAAATAATACCAATAAACGAAGTCGGGTGCGTATAACCAGTATGAAATAATGACAATGAATGGGACGCGAGGAAAATTGAGTGAAAACTCGGTGAAAAGCATTGTAAAGCTGCGGACCTACAGCGCATACTGTGCACGGGCACGCGGCGCATTTTAGCTGCGTGGGTTCATTTGTTTGACAACGTGGGTCTACGTTTCCACTGCAGTACACGAATACAAACCCACGACTATGTACAATGAATTCATACTAATCATGAATTCGTGTACCGTGTGCATAGCGTGGTCAGCGTTGAGCTGCGTGGTCGCGTTCGAGCAAGCCACGCGTGTACTAATGACGTCAATTAATGCGTAGCGTGTCCGTGGGCTGCAGTGGACACAATCACATACATTCTCCTGGAAAGCGAAGCTTGAAGCTCACATTACACGACACTGCATGCAGGGTGCTAACTGCTAAATTTGTGTTCTGTCTCGCTCTTTGGCCTAAGTATTGCGTATTGTGCATCCTACTCTTATTCTGAGGCTAACTGCGGCTATCTTCAGTCAGTAAGCCTCGTAAGAGTAGGATGCACAATATGCAATTCTTAGGCCAAAGAGCGGGACAGAGCACTAATTTATGAATGTACAAGCTTCAGTGCTCTGTAAGCAGTCTAATGTAAAGGCAGCTTGACGCACGTGCGTAGCTTGGGCCGCTGTTGGTCCGCGCCTTTAGTGTTGTGTGGGTAGCTAAGTAAAGGTAACCAAACGGGAAAGTGGTTGCTTGTGGGTTTCCGATATAGCGATAAAGCTTTTGTTGACATGAATGAAGTGAAGTATTGTGGTTAATTGTTTACATGTTGTGAGTTTATTATTGCAAGTATTGTAGAGACTAGGTAGGTAGGTATAGTAAACCAAGAGGGATAGTAGGTATAATTTTATTGTGAAAACGTTATTTCGGAAAGATTGTTTAACATTTAAAAAACTAATTCCCCATGGTTCTCTATAAAAATACATGTAATTTTTCTGCTTGGCTGAAAAATACATGTAATTTTTGACAAGTTAATTATGGTTTGAATTATTTTGATTAAATTATTTTCACAAATTGTAACTTGATAAAAACATATCTACAAAATGTATGTCAATTCACAGTATAAAGGCCAGTTTCACTAGGCATTGTAAGCAAAGTCACGAACTTACAAACTACAATACGGACATTGTCCCAAAATCGGTGTTCTTTATGTTCACACAATATTTTTTATCGCTCACGTATTGGCATCAGCTGTTACTAGCAAATCGATAGTACTAACTGTTGTATATTCTGTGTCATTTGAGAGGAATGAAGAGTCATTGACCTGAGCTCATTTCGTCGATGGATCAACGGCAATTATTCCAAGGGCTGCCAAATGAATTTGAAGACCTATTTTCAGCTTTTTAATTAATTTGATCTTGACTTTTGCGAAGTAAACATTTTTTAAATTTATTTTACGAAATAGCAGATCATTCTATTTTGGATCATCAATCATTGACCTAGGTAATTAAAAAAAGGTGAAGGACCTTATCATCTCTTTTGACTTCATTTTATTACGTAGTTTCACTTGATTAGAAGGACCCTCATCAAAACATCTTACACAAAACACACATTTTAAAATTATTTAATTCTTAATACCTACATTCATTCGAATAAAAAGTAATCTCATCAAAACATTTACGGGGTTTCAGAAAAGAACAACAATTTCTAACTTCTATAAAATTAACAATCTAGGTCAACGGGAATGTCCTCATCTGGAATCTTAGCACCAGTCTAGAGTTTTGATCGCTACGATTCGGTCTCAAATACACATTCATAATGATCATGGCCAACCTGAGTAGGTAATAAAGAGGACAAGGAATAAAAGAAGTTATAATTGCATTAAAAACATAACTTCTTGAACTAAAGAACTTTTTTTAAATAGGTTGTTATCAAAATAGTGAGAGAAGAGTGAGAGTGTCACACGTCACAGATATTACGTGCTAGTAGATAAGTTTATAATATGTAGGTAGGTAGGTACTCAATTTATGTTAGACTATAAGGTATATATTTATATGGGCCGCAGTTATAAGTATTTAACATCTTTTACTTGTTTAACTACTGTTGCTTGAAATAAACGTTTATTTATTTTACTAGCTGTACCCGGCATGCGTTGCAATGCCACGTGTCGTGAAGTAAAAAAGTGTTTGGTTTTATATTATCTGAACTTATACAGATTCTTTTGGATTTTAAATTAAATAAGTTTGTGTCACGTGTCCCCGTCCCCGTCCCCGTCTCCTCCTCCCCCTCTCCCCCTTCCCCTTCAGCTCGATGTCACCATATCATTACATTATATTGGAAACTTGACAGATTATATGCTGAGTTCCGAGTTTCAAATCAATCGGCATATTTACTGAGGAGTTATGTTGAACAGCTCCTGACTCCATCCTCAGATCAGCTCACTGTCACCATATTATTACATTGTAGTTGAAACTTGACAGGTTTGCAGAGTTTCAACTCAATCGGCCTATTTACTGAGGAGTTCTGTTGAACAGCTCCAGGAATCCATTATCAGATCCTGACCTGATCTGACCAAGACACCACCTTTCAATCAAAAAAATAATGTTCCAAATCGGTCCAGGCATCTTCGAGTAATAAATAATCGAGTACGTCCTTTATTTTGAAGTCGGTTTAATAAAAAAACGTTTTAAATCACGCGTAGACTAATAAGTGACTGCCGCGTGTTTTCGTCAGCGCGATTCAGAAAATGGTCATTTTTAGTCCCGCCATCTAGTTGTGATTACAGAAAACCAAGCGTTTATCTGGCTTTCTTTCGTTTTGCTCGGCTTTTGTCTTTTCGTGATGATGAATAGCTTAAAACCTTCCTCAAAAAATTAGCTAAGTATCCAAAACCAGAAATAATTTTTCAAATCCAACTGGTACTTCCAGAGATTAGCGCGATCAAACAATCAAACAAACTCTTCCGCTTTATTATATTAGTATAGAGTATAGATAAAGATAAGTATAGATTATTTCCAATTTTTCAGATCACCGGGTTTTTTAATTTTTTATTAAAAATTTTTTTGAGACACACAGCGCCATCTAGCCCTAAACTAAGCAAAGCTTGTACGTACTATGGGAACCAGATATCGCAATCTGGTTTCAGCTAGCTCCAATAGATGTCTCTATGTCCTTTGTTCTCGAAAAAACTTTAAATTTAATAAGTGAAGTTGTCGTATTTAATTACTTACTTATGATAAGAGTTTTTAATAATATTGAAAATCATGCAAAAAGTTCATTGTAACTTGGATATGCTGGGTAACTGTGGGACTTTAGTTCAGAACAGAACTATGCTGGGTAAATCTAAGAAATGGCTTTACCGATTTTTATGCAGTTTTCATTGTTGTATTGTGGTAAGCCTGGGTCATTTTTTAGTGTTAGTTTCATCAAAATCCGTTCACAAATAAAAAAGATACATCCTTTTTTATATTTTTTTTTTTACTAAAGTCACAGTACATTCTTTAAATGGACATATCTTTTTTATTTGTGAACGGATTTTGATGAAACTAACACTAATAAAAGGTCCAGACTTACCACAATACATCAGTGAAAACTGCATCCAATTCGGTTTAGCCATTTCTGAGATCAGCGCGAACAGCGAACAGAGAAATAAAGTCGCATACTATGCACTTTTTGCATTGTAGATCGCGCTTACGAAGTGTTTTGGCGATCGAGGCTTATATAGATCAAAAACTGACTTCACTTAATTGAATACTTATAAGTTTGTACTTAGACTTCATTCTTATTATAAGTATAGATTTATAACGTCCAAATATCAAGAAATTTTTATGTTAAGTACGTAGTAGGATTTATAAAAATTCCTTGCCGAATATATTCGATCGAGCGAGCGAAGCGAGCGAAGATCTTAGTGGCAAGTTAGGCGATTTTGCTTTGTATGTTTGTATGTTTGTATGTTTCATTTTTATGTTCTCGCATAACTATCGAACCGCTTATCCAATCTGTATGAAACTTGATAGGTCAATTGGTTGTGCTATGGAAATTTGCTGTGGAGCGTATGAGCGTAATCGATGAAGGGGTTGTAAAGATATGGGGTTCCCAAGGGGGTAAATTTTTTTCAAAGTTACCCAAATTTATTGCGTGGGGTGTCATATGAAAGTACTCAATTTATACACTCCAAAATAGTTTTTAGTTTTCTTCTAGGTTCTATAGTTTTTGAAATACAGTGAAAAAGAAAAATGATGAAAACCAATTAACGGAAGTATGGAGAGAGCTCCCGTTTCATAGAGTTTCGATGTATTCGTAGGTCTGGTTAACCGAGAAAGAGTGTGGCATCGTTGTGGTTTGGTTTGCAATGATTTTAGTTGGTAGGTACTTGATATTTTTTCTTGAAGATTGAAAATAAAAGCCGTGTTGGTCGAGTGGAAGAGAGCTCGACTTTCGATTCATAGGTCGTAAGTTCGAATGCTGGCCGTGCTCATCAATGGATTTTTCGTTTAGAAAAATTTAAATGCGCATGAACACGAGCTCTAAACTTTCTAATAGCGGCGATGGGAGAGGGGGAGGGGGAGGGAGAGGGAATTGATTTTCTCATACATTTTGAACTGCTATTTTAATAATTTCTCGAACTAAGAGGCCTTTCCTGAGGCGCGGTACGAAGTTCGCGGGGTCAACTATTGAATATAAAAATAGACACGACTTAATGTATTACATTAACGTAGGTAAGTATAGGGGTAGTCAGAAACAAGTCCAAATCTAGGCTATCAACGCAACGGTGCGCGAGATCTCAGTTCGGGGCGAACTACTAGTTATGAGTAGCCTTCTAGAATTTTGCAAAACTTGCTAAGGATAGGGATAGAATGTACCTACCGAAAAGTTTCAAAATTTTAAGATATTTCTCTTATCGATCGAGCGAGCGAAGCGAGCGAAGATCTTAGTGGCAAATTAGGCGATTTTGCTTTGTATGTTTGTATATTTGTATGTTTCATTTTTATGTTCTCGCATAACTATCGAACCGCTTATCCAATCTGTATGAAACTTGATAGGTCCATAGGTTGTGCTATGAAAATTTGCTGTGGAACGTATGAGCGTAATCGATGAAGGGGTTGTAAAGATATGGGGTTCCCAAGGGGGTAAATTTTTTTCAAAGTTACCCAAATATATTGAGTGGGGTGTCATATGAAAGTACTTAATTTATACATTCCAAAATGGTTTTTAGTTTTCTTCTAGGTTCTATAGTTTTTGAAATACAGTGAAAAATAAAAAATATGAAAACCAATTAACGGAAATATGGAGAGAGCTCCCGTTTCATAGAGTTTCGATGTATTCGTAGGTCTGGTTAACAGATAAAGAGTGTGGCATCGTTGTGGTTTGGTTTGCAATGATTTTAGTTGCTACTTGATATTTATTCTTGAGATTGAAAATAAAAGCCGTGTTGGCTGAGTGGAAGAGTGCTGGACTTTCGATTCATAGGTCGTAAGTTCGAACCCTGGCCGTGCTCATCAATGGATTTTTCGATTAGAAAAATTTAAATGCGCATTAACACGAGCTAGGGTAGGGGAAGAGGGAGGGGGAGGGGGAGGGAATTGATTTTCTCATACATTTTGTATTGAACTGCTATTTTAATAATTTCTCGAACTGAGAGGCCTTCCCTGAGGCGCGGTACGAAGTTCGCGGGGTCAACTATTGAATATAAACACGACACGACTAATGCATGCCTATAATCTTTACCATACTGAGGTAGCGCATTAGATATCATTGTGTGGTAAACACTAGAAGGAGCACTTAACGTAGGTATAGGGGTAGTCAGAAACAAGTCCAAATCTAGGCTATCAATACAACGGTGCGCGAGATCTCAGTTCGGGGCGAACTACTAGTATTATCTTAGATGATCTCATAAACTGGTGCTGACCCCAGGAAGACTATTAAGGCAGGACACCGCAATGGTCTCCGTACCCCCCGGCGAGATCAGGGCCTGTATTCTACTAGATGACAACCGCTTTGGTTTGGTTCGATCTCTTAAATGTCAGCCATTTGGTGAAATAGTAGAATAGCTTTTCAAAAATTTGTTCTGCCAAAGTTCAAAACCTCACCACAACTGAGTCGTTTGTTATTAGTAGTCATGGAAACAGTCGCTTTAGTTGAGGTTTTGGTTGAGGTTGATAAAAAGTTCGGTACGAGAATCGACGCCCAGGACATTTCGGGAATTCTCGACACATTTCGGGAATTCTTGGCAATTTATGAAATTGCGGCATTTTTGTTGCTCGTGCCTGATGAGAAGTGAGAATATTTCGATGTAGTATTGATGAGTTTTGGAACTTTTCTTTTTGAACATTTCTTTGAAGTGGGTTTCATTTGAAACTTCATACTTAGAAGGTATATAGTTTTCCTATTTTTATAACTTTTCTCATTATTAAATATTAAAAAGAGTGAGTGTACATTTTGTGAGTTTGTGTGGGAAATATTTAAAGCTAGTACCTGTTTTATAATGTATGTATGTAATCGTATTTAAGTATATGTATGTATAGATATTTTATATAAGTCATGTAGTTCCCATAACACATGAAGCTCCTCTTATTTTGGGGCTAGATGATGCTCAGTGAGATGTCCAACATTATATTTTGTTTACATAAAGATATGACCATGTAGGTACCTACCTACTTGGGACAAAGTATTTTACTCCATAGAATAAGTGTTTCTACCCTGGGGCCCTAGCCATATTACACTATTTATCGTCGCTGTAGAATAGAACACTTCAAAATTTATAGGAATTGACGTTCTGACCACGTGACTCATCACCTTGAAACGTCAATTCCTATACATTTTGAAGTGTTTTATTCTACAGCGACAATAGATAGTGTAATATGGCTAGGGGGGTAGGGGCCCTAGCCATATTACCTACACTATCTATCGTCGCGATAGAATAGAATACTTCAAAATGTAAGTATAGGAATTGACGTTCTGACCACGTGACTCATCACCTTGAAACGTCAATTCCTATACATTTTGAAGTATTCTATTCTATCGCGACGGTAGATAGTGTAATATGGCTAGGGGAGCTGAATTTGTAACTTAATGTTAATTATACACTCTCAGCTTCAAATCTTCCCAGTATACGAGTAACTTTACTACAAAGTAGGTAGGTAATCGAAACACGAGAAAACAGAATTCTTAGGCCAAGAACACAATAGCAAGTAGGTTTTAGTGGATTGCAAGGGGTATTATTAGACCTGTCAGTCTGTGCGTGAGATTTATCAGCTGCTCTCATTTACTGAGGTAAATTACATACCTACATAAGGCCTTACTATTGTATTGCACGTGTGATTGGGTGCCACCGAATGTTTCGTACACTCGTAAAAGTTTCTTGGAGATGATTGTAAATCTTTGATTTCTTAAGAGGCCTGCGACAGGCGAATTTCCATAAAAACGTAATACCGAAATTCGCCGGTCCCTTAAGCGACCTTCTGTTAGCTACCTATATACGAGTATCTGATTTCTAAGTAAGGATGGATAAAAATGTACCGTAGTGTAGATTTCGAATTCCCGGCATACTAAGAACATCAGTAAAAATCGTTTCTGAAATCGAAAAAGTTCGTGGTTCGAAAACATGATACCACAAACATCTCAACATAGTCTTGCATACAACATTACAGGATTTCAAGCTTTAGAATGGATCTCGATTATGTTCGTCTTTTCCGAATATGTCCGACAGCAGTGTATGATTTCTCAAAACAGAATGCGACAGAAGTGCACGTCATTATCAGCGCAGCTCGCACAGCTTGCAACTAATTTGCTTTTCATAAAAATTAAGTACATTGATAAAATTATTTATTTGTTTGCGATAAAGTTGAAATTATAAGAAATTTCATTTCCAAATGACTTTTCGTCAATCGTTTTTGTAATTTTATGTGATTGTTTCCGATGTCTTACGAAAACCATTCTTTTTCTGGTTTTTCTGTAGTAAGTTGATGAATTTAACTTTCACGCAGAGGAACTGTGATTGTTCTATTTATCTGTGTCTAGTATTAGATAGATGTGCCTGATAAAGAAGCCCTAGAGGCGTGACACGCACTCCTACTACCGTGTGTAGTGTATAGTCACCTAAGTAAGGCACAGGCTGAAAATCAGCGCTATCTCCCGTGGGAGTAGCATTAGCTGAGATTGCGCCTTTTTAGCACCACTGATAAAAGTGAACTTGTTTTGGTCTGTCTTGCTTGTAACTTTCTCTGTGTGTTACTTACTGTTTCTTTATTTTACCTCTGTTGTACCTATACTTTTTTTTGTTAATTTTTCTATTCTTTATTTAGATTAGGTCATTCTGACCTAACCCAGTAGATTAAAATAGAATAGGATAGATCGTGGGGCGCGTCCCTTCTGTAATTGTAGAGCGATTTCTAGACAAACAAATCGACTATTTCCCTAAAAATGTTAGACATCCACTAACATCTTGAGACATAAGCATTCACATCAGTTTGTGGAAGAGCTTCGTCGTGTATTTTATGTCTATCCTGCTATGATGCTTTCAGATTTTCAAGATTGTCTTCTCTTGTTCTATCAGTAACTGCCGCTATAAGTACCAATTTAGTTGCTGTTCGGTAGCAGTACCTACGTTTGATTGAAATTTTTGGGAAATAGATTCTTCACATCCTTTTTTCTTCCCTTCATAATATCTACTGACAACAGGATTAATAGGCTAAAAAGAACATAACAAAAGAAAGCGAAACTTGTCAGGATGGTACATGACCACTAACAGGTTATGGGAGCGTATAATTACCTAACAGATGAAAGTGGTCTAGATATAAGTAGATACATTTATGCAAACTTTGTAAACATTTGAAAGTAATTAAAATTGTGTGAATTAATTAAGTAAGTGATACGTGAGAGAGATTTTTATCCGAGAAGCCGCAGACAACAAGTAATGTATAAATAAAAACTCGAACGGCGATATAAAGAGACAAACCCTTTGAAACGCGTAGAAAAGGCACGGATTTTTTTACCTTCCGACAATATTGTCGGATTATTTTGATTTATGTTTAGAAAATACATGTTCACGCGTTACATTTTAGGGACCGTGAAATATGTCCACAAGCATTAAGGACGGCACTCACGTGTTGACTTTGCCGCGCGGTAGGTAGGTACCTATATTCAAAAGTCAATAAAGATTATCGAATTAAAAGTTGTGTGATTTACAGAATATGTCATAAATAGGTTTAATTAAATGTACAAAATTCGTTTTCTTTATTAAACTCGACAAAGCAAACGGGATCACGACTATCCCTAAAATACGGTAGACAATCTCTCATCTGAGATCTATTAGGGAGTAGATCTATTTTAAAGATTTCTAAAGGGATAGTCAGAAGCAAGTCAAAGCACTAACTCAGTTGGCCAACACGGCTTTATCAAATATTGTCAGAGTTTCGAATTAATCATCTTATGCGAACCTTACACTTACACCGCTGTCTTTTTCTCAAATCTATCACGATTTTTTTATCGCTGTCGGAAAAAACCGCGTCGTCGCGCGGTCGTGTGACACACGACACATGGTGTTTGATTGACAGATAGGAAAAAATCGTGTGTACATGCGGCACCGCGCAGTGACACGGCCGGCGTGTGTGTTTAAGCTTTAAGCATTCAATGCTTGGTTGGAATACCTAAATGGCATACCTAATACAAGCTGTTTTACTCTAAACGTAGGTACGCTATATTTTTATTTTTGCACAGAAAAAGTACGCCAAACCCATTTCAGCACTTAAGTTTCAAAAAGAACATTAAAAGCGCCACGCTAAGTACATTTCCAACAAATGTCTGAAACCAGATTAAATACACCAAGGAAATAAATCTTTTGAAGGCTTGCTTGCAGTAAAACCATGGTTTCCTAGATTTTTATCAAAGACGGCCGTCAGTGAGCGTCCGTCAATACGACACTATAAGACTAAAATTGAAGGAAAAACTGTCATTTTTCCTTCAATTTTGACATAAAACATATCAAAAATAATCAAAATTGAAGGAAAAATGACATTTTTTCCTTCAATTTTAGTCCGTATAATGAGCAATACGACTATACATCGAGTTATTATCGGCCAAAAGTCATGAAATCAATCGGTAAACTGATGTCATCAAAGATTACTCGTATTACTTTGACTGGGGGAGGGAGACCCTTGATAGAAATAGAAATGAATACTTAGCCCTGTTATGTAAAATTGTGCACTTTATTGATTTCATTAACGTCATTAACGTCCGTTCGCAGACGGCCGTCTAGAAAACCAAGCGCAAAACACGAAATGCAATATCATAAAGTGCACGTTTTCTCGGCTTTTCTTGAGCCAGTAAAACGGTTTAGACGCGTTTAAAAATATGAGAAGAACGCGCCTATACTTTATGCTCGTGGTGGGATTTAGCCAAAGTGCTTCGAAATATGAGGGTTTAAATATGAAAAGAATAATTTTTAAGTAGGTAGGTACCTACTTACCCACTTTCTGATTTTTCTGAAATAGGTAGGTATCTAATTGTACTAAAACTGACTTCATGAGAGCGAAAAATTAAAAAGGATCGTAGCACGTCTGTATATTATTTTACACGGAAGATGGTTCAGTAGGCATTTTCAAAAACTTAATTTTTTTTATTTTAGATTTGTTCGGATCGTGGAAATTCGTGGTCTCTGGCTGTCCCCTTTTTATAGCTAAGATAGATAGATAGATTAACACTTTATTGTACACCACATGAACATTAAAACAAATTACAGACACAGAACATAGGGAGCGAAGTACAATGGGCGGTCTATTTAGCTAAGCTGTATTTTCAAAAACTAGATTTGTCAGGATAGTGGAAATCGTGGAAGTAAGATATTATTAAAATGATTTTTCCTATACCTACGCAATATATTAAAAATCATTTTAATAATTTGTAAAAGTTGATCAACCATTTTTACTTACCTTGAATACTTTATACGTCGGATTATAACAACTTACTTCAGGGCACTTATTCAATTATTCCATTAAACATTTTCCGTCCATTTTCTTACCTGAAACAAAAGGTTTTGATTAAAGAGGCTGATTAAAAAGAAGCAAGTGGCTTAGGCGGACACACAAGTCCTTTTCTACCGCAGATCTGTACGGCAGTGTGTACTAATGTTTTGAAACCGAATGCTCATTCTGTAGGTAATTCTAAATCAGTTTGGAATCTTTATTCCTTTGGCCGTTGCTAGGATAAAACGTTTGTTATGTCTCACTTCAGTAATCGTCATAATAATATCTTTGACGATCCATTATGAATGTTGGCGATGCATCATCGCATTGTTGTGTAAGCTTTTTTTTTCTTTTAGGTACAATAAAGTGTTTGTTTGATGAACATTGGGAAAGACACAAAAAAACTGACAAGAGAAACATGTATCTTTTTTCGTCAAACAAGATCTTTAGAGCGTAGGTACCTATATTGTACGAATGCGGTGCCGCATCTTTACGTTACCGCACTGAAAAAGACTTGTGTTTCCGCCTAAGTAAGGCATCCTAAAACCACCATGGGTTTACCGCCTCTTTCTTGATTACACGTTGGACCGTGGCTTTTACATGAAATTAAAATGCCAGCTGTCGAATAATGGTGTTTTTAATACCCATTTTTAAAGGGTCTTTTAATGACTTTTTTCTTCAGATGAATTAATTTCTGGAAGGCTCGTCTCTTAATTGGTTGTCTTTAATTTTTCTAAGCTAGAGTTTTTAATTCTTGAGCCGGGATTGATATATAACATTACTAGCTGCTGCCCGCGGCTTCGCTCGCGTGGTATCTGGGTAAAAAGTAGCCTATGTCACTCTCCAGCCCTCCAACTATCTCCACACAAAAAACCGCGTCAATCCGTGGCTCTGTTTTGACGTGAAAGCAGGACAAATAAACAAACAAATAAACACACTTTCACATTTATAATATGGGTATGGATTTTTGAAGCATGAATGTTCTCAATTGAATCCACTGGTTATATTATAACTATCAATTAGGCGACAACGGTAAATGCCGTCATACGATTTATTAGATACACTGCCATTTGCAATTATCATCATCATTCATAGCTTAAACCACATCTAGTTGTAGTCCAGTAGGTACCTATACTGCGGTAATGCAAACCTGAAAGAAATCACAATAAACGATAAGGCCACCCATTTTACTAAGTTTTAAGCTATTTTCATTTACTGTCTGTGTTTACATTGTACAGGATAGCATTATCTATCACTCGTGCGTTTGGACTTGGTCTTTGACCACCCCTTAAAAAACAATGTTCGGAATATACGTCTACTGCATCAGGGAATAAAGTCCTATACATTTGACTAGATGTAGTCCTGTGTCAAAAGTAATTTCATAGAATGTCAGTCGTAAAAAGAGAAGCATGTCTCAATTTCCTGTTTTTAGTCGTGCCCGAGGCTGTTTTGTAAAATTGTAATTATAAGTCGTTCTTTAGGCATTGTCTTTGGACAAAGGGCCATACTTTTGTCATGTTTTGTGCTTTTGTTGGCTGTTTCGTTATGTTTTATTGAAACTAACCTCGACATGTCTACTAATTTCTTAAAACTATCAGATTTCATTTAGGTCAGAGCCGTGTTGAGTGAGATACTATCTGGACTTCCGATCTGAAGGTTGTGGGTTTGAATCCCGACCGTGCATCAATGGATTTTTCGTGTCGAAAAAAATTAAATGCGCATCAACACAAACTCTAAATTGTGAAAACAAAAATCGTGAAGAAACCAGTTGACTTTGTAATAGCAGCGATGGGCTTGCAACCTATCACGTATGAAATTTTAACTACTGTAAAATATGAGCATGGGAAAATGGAAAATGCGAAATTTAAAAAAATTAGATAAGTAGGTACAAAAAGTACGTATCACCGAAAAGAAAGTTAGGCTCCAAACCGTGTTTGTTGCCCTGGTTCTTCACGGTCTTGGTCACATAAAAACAGAAGTAGAATCACCTAGCTCTTAGACGATTCAAAGTGGTACACTAACTATGTGATCCTATTATATAAATGAATTTGACTTTGACCTATTTCTTAAACTCTGAAAGGGAGTCGTTCATCTTCTCATAGAGATTTAAGAGTATCGTTCCCGGTGATACGGTCGAGAGCTTGTTTTTAAAACATACGAGGGAACCGCTAGCTTTGTGCTGAGACTCCACCAAAGCGAAGATGTGTG
Organism: Camptogramma bilineatum; assembly: GCA_958496255.1. NCBI lineage: Eukaryota > Metazoa > Arthropoda > Insecta > Lepidoptera > Geometridae > Camptogramma > Camptogramma bilineatum. Next base: position 11,805,435 of record OY292464.1, read on the forward strand.
AGATGTGTTTTAAGCAACCAATAAAACTTCGTTATTCACATCTCACACATCTCCGCTTTGGTGGAGTCTTAGCCTTATCTAGAAACATGAAGGGAACCAAAAACAGTCATGTTACAAATGCCACAACGCAAATACTCGTAAAGCTATTGGCTCTAAAACAAAAGCGACCCGGGATTACTAAACAGTTCCTACGGAAACAGTGATGAGGGAATGTAGCAGGATACGGAACATATTTAGGATACGGAAACTAGACAGTTGTAGTGAAACACAGCTAACGCCAGAAATGGAGATAGGAGGCAGTCCAGGCGCACCGATGCGCGACAAAAATGGTGGAAACGTGATTGCTGCCTCTTCCCTTATGCCTTTTGCCTATATGCCTTTTAGACATCTTCTAAGAATTTTAATGGGTCACCATTCTGAAAATTCTGTCCATTCAAATATACAAGTACCTACTTATTTGTTTCAAAATACTACTAAAATAAAAAATTACTGTAAAAATCACTGAAACTGATGCATGACCTAGAATTTAGGTAGAATACATTGATTCCAACCACTCATTTATACCTTCTCTACAAGTATTCACAGCAAAAAGATATTTTGACTTTGACTTTGACATGATTGTCCTCACGGCTATGGCTGGTAGTAAAATTTTTTCTTCTTCCGTATTTTTTTCTGTATCCGTAATTTTATGGATATGGAAGAAAGGGACATCACTAGCAGGGTGTGTCGCCGGAAGGGCCGACATCATAAGCCCATTAGCTGTAATGCCGTGTCCCGATGCACTCAAGACGACTATTGTTTTTTATGGGTTCCCTAATGGGGACTAGAATATGCAACGGCAGAGGTAGTTAGTCCATTCTACGGAAAATATCACTTTTATGTGTATATAGGACACTATAGGTAGGTACTTATAGGTGTGACCGTAAAAAACTATTATAAATAAATAAATAATGCGGGACATTCTCCAGAGATTTTCACAGCATCATCTAGCACCAAAGAAAGCAGAGCTTGTGTTATGGGAACTGCATGACTGATAATAATATACTTAGGTACTTACCTACTACCTACTTAATTTTTTTTTGTAAAATAAAAATGCTGGACATTCCACACAGCGTCATAGTTCCGAGCTAAGCAGAGCTTGTGTTGTAATATTTGCAGATCATACAAACATTAATTTGTCTCGGCGGGGACCGAACCCGTAACCTCCTGCGTCTCAAGCGGACCTTCACCCACTGCGCCACACAGGTTGTCAATTCAAGCAAAGCTCTGACATACGAGCTCTAGAGTGTCTATTCGAGTACCTACCACATATTGTAATCTTCGTCACCGACACATTCAATTACCTACAAAATTAATTATACTCACATATTGTAAGCTTATTGTGTTCGAAATTGAAGGCATAATCATAACTTGTACTTACGAGTATACTGATGTATTAAAAAAGTATTATAAAACAAATATTGTTTCGATATATGGGTCGCTGGTCGTGTTACATAAAACTCTAAAAAACTCTTATAGCCTTGTAGTCGAAAAGGAGATAGCTAACCCACAAAGAGTACAGTATGGGGTTCTTCAATTAGAAAGAGCTTTTAAAAATTTGAAAGGGTCAATAAGACTCCTCTGGTGTCGCACGCTATAGAGTCCATATGTTACGGTAGCCGGTATGGTCGCAATCGATCTCAAATCTTCGTTCGATTCTACCGATTCATATTGAATGAGAGTGGTTAACAGTAGGTAATGTGGTCAAAACCAAAACCATATTATCTGACTCTTCTATTATTTTATAGATCTTTCGCGACGATTGCTGATTGACGGATTGGCTTGGTGTCAAAAATGGTCAACTGCCTCATTTTCCGTATTATATTCGTAATATCTATAAATCACTAACATTTTGACGGTCTAATCGATGTGGGATTTTGCCTTAGACTGGGCATTTTGGAGGATTTTGTCAAGCAACAGGTGAACACAAAAAGTGAACAAAAAAATATCTGCATGTATGTGGTCTTGATGTCCTAAAATATTTCAGTAGTGATCTAGCTTCTCAAAACAGCCACCAGAGTGCGACACATGTGGTTTTAACTTTATCGCCGGTTGCACCCTAAGATTTATGGCACGACCCCCATTCGAAGGATATGAAAAGATCTGCAAGAATGCCCAAAATATAAGATGCTCATGAATTTTTCATCATTGAAAGTGTGGTTCGGTGTTGTGAGAAGATTATTTATATTATCTTATTAGTACCTATTATTTAAGTACTTACCTAGGTATGAAAAATCTTACCAAAATTTTCAATTCCGACGGGATTCGAACAAAAAAATTTTAACACTATAAAAATTAAATCTTATACTTACCTAGGTACCTACTTAGATCTGAAAATTTCGAAAATCTATTTCAAGCAGGCTGATTTTACCGTTTACAATTGAACGTGATCAAAACACTAGCAACAACCGAGTTGAAAAGTCAGTTTTTCATAGGAAATATGACAGTGACAGCTCTTGAACGCGGTTTCGATGTGCTAATCGCGATTGATGGCGATCGTTGCTAAAATTTAAGTTTGAACTAGACAAAAGTCTGTCGGGTCAGCTAGTGTAACAATATGGTGACAGCGAGCTGATCTGATGATTGAGTCAGGAGCTGTTCAATGGACATTTTCAGTGAATAATAGTAGAACATCAATGTTTGGGCCAGTACAGATTGGGATCATTTTTATCACCTCACCCCTACCCAATAAAAGCTTGTCTTTAAAAGAGTTTTTTCAACAAAAAACTTATTTACTTAAGTAGGTAGGTACTTAAGTATAAGGAAGTATAATTACTGCCTTGAGTCGGTAATAAAGTGTTTGCGCAGCGCAAAAGAAGAAAATTACAAGGAATAAAACAAAAATCGGTTGGTAAACCAAAGCTCAAAGTTCAAAAGTAAAGCCAACTCTCACTGCCATCTCGTGGAAACTTATTGCATAAACTTGTCTGAGAATTACTTCGGAAGTCCGTGCAATCACTATGCAATGTCCAACCGATATGCCACGTTAAGGTGGAGTTTAGAGATACACGACTTTACGCGTTTTGAGGTGGCAGTTCGCGCCCGAGACCGAGACCAGAGACCGAGATTTTTTTTTTCTGTCTGACTTTTATGTTGACTGGTCTCGTGTCGACCTTTGCAACGTCACCGGACTATGGCGAGAGCAGAAGGCTCTACGCCGGATAAAGTTAGGTTGGGGCAACATGCGCAAGGGCACCACTTAGGTACGGACCTCGGCTTGGGCTGTCGCCAGGGGAGGGTTTTTTTGAGGACGGCCGCAGCCCAGAAGGGGCGGAAACGGAGAGAGAGACAGAGATCGAGAAAGTAGACCGTTGTCTTATAAACTGATGGTTCTCTGTCTCGTGTCACTTTTACGCGCCCTTACAAATCCTGTCTCTGGTCTTGGTCTTCTGTCTTGGTCTCTGGCGCTAACCGCCACCTTTATGTGCCTGACTTTAACTTGTCGTGCAACTTTGGCAATATGTTTTAGTCGAGAGCAATGTCGCTCATAAGGAATAGTTTGCATACTTAGTTATCCTACTAATACTTATTTAATTCAAAAATATGATTAGAAGTTTGGGTATCACGAAGGGAAAAAAAACAGCATCAAGAGAGTATTTCCAATTTACTATACGTACCTAAGTACAAGTAGTAACGGTACATTTTGAACAGTTAATAAGCGATATAATGTGAGAAGACATCTGAATAATATTCTCATAAAAGCGGTTCCAAGCAAGACTCCTCTCACAGAACATCAAACTTGCAATTTTATTTAATTTAAAACTAAATTAATTTATATTACAAGTTTGTTCCTTTTAATTAATTGTTTAATCTACTGTTCTTCATCTTTTGTTGGTGTACAACAAAAATGTTGAAAGGGACTCTATCAGTGTAGGTACCTATCTACTTGGGAATATCTGTGTCGCGTTTCTCGGAACTTCACCTTTAAGTGGGTAGATACTTACAGCTTAATGAGGTTCGTCATATCGATTAACTTTCGTCCGTTTATTATAATAGCGCTTTTAGTATTCGCGTCCTCAGGGCAAGAGTAAAACTCATTACGGAACTTGCTTATTTTGAACCTTACAGCGATGGCATAGAGTTCATGTTATTCGTTTGACTGGACGGTATTATGCAGTACAACGATATGTAATACTCTGTGAATGGAAAATGAAGTCATTCAAACATTCGCTTCTGTTACTTGTTTAATTTTTTTCTACTTTAGATAAAGTTGTTTACTTTGCATTTATTATTTTAATTAACTCAGAGAAAACTGAAGAGAGAGTTTAGGAGTTGACTTTAATAAAATCACGCTTTAGTTTAGCGACCAACATTCCACACGCGGCGATCGGCGATCGGCGATCGCATAAGTTGCTAAAACGCGCGATTCTATACCACGTCCGAACGCAGGACGTCGGCGAAGCATCGAAAACGCGATTTTGATACTGCGATCAAACGCAGAGAGTCGCCAAAACGCGATGCAGCATCGATGCAGACACGAAATCGCCGATCACCGATACTTACTTACTTTTACTTACCAATGCTAAAAGCGTGCTAAAAGCATGTTTGCTTTAGCCCTTAGGCCGCCTGAAAGCCTTCATCATGGCTTAACGACCTAAAAACCGGTGCATTATAAAGCATGGAAAAGCTAACTTCTAAGGATCTATCAAGGACGTAAAAGAAAGCTACGCCACGAGTGCTTTAACCAATCGTAATCTTACCCATGGAAGAGGCGTACCTAATTCAAAATTATATCTGAAAAACTTTCTCTTTGTTTTTCTGTAGATATACTTGTAAGTAACTTTGAACAGGAAAAATATTAGTCGATATATTTGATTACAAAATTGAATCACGCGTCGTAGTTATTAAAAAGCGATTCAATGCGAATTGGAACGTTATTTGCATACAATGCTAACAGATGTCACTGAATCACTGGTAATGGACTATTCAAAGGCAGGAGGAATACAGTCAAGGAAAAACTTCATCATCATCATCAATAACTAGAACCAATTGATCAGATCACTGAAGGATCGACATCATTAAGATCATTTCAAGTCATTATGTTACTTTTGTCAAAATGTACAGTAAGCTTGCTATGATTTTATCCAAAAGAGATATTCTTGTTCTTTTCTGCAGATGTACCATGAACTCCTAGAGCAATGTTAAAACAAGCTTAAAACAGGCTTACTGTTTTAGGAATGACATTCGTTGTCATGATTCAAGCTTGTTTTAACATTGCACAGAGTCCATGGTACGGCTACTGTTCTGCAAATGATTAGTAGGGAAATCAAGGTTAGGAAAACACTCGGTCGGCTTGTGATATCATTTAAGTGTCAGGGCTATGCGGCCGTGACATTCCCTACGGGTTGGAAATACAATTATGTATATGATGGTAACGCTACACAAAATATCACAGTATAAAAAGTTTAGTTACTTAGATTTCAACTTAGTGATGAACGAATAATTTGTCTAGCGTGGCAGGTATTATTTACATCGTTTACTTGTTTGAAAGACACACGACAAACTGCAACTTCACTTAAATGTTGTTTATTATGTATAGGCAATAATAAGACTTCTAGAACTTTGTAGCATCTAAAATCTAAAGAACAAGAGCAACAAAACCAGCCCCAAAACCGGGCCTAACTTTCTTTTTAATGATCGATCGTTAAATCTAAATAGGTAGTCAAGCTCTAGTGGGGAGCCAATCGAACAATGCAACGAAATCTCGAGACGTTTGAAATTATAATTAACTAGCTTCCGCCCGCGGCTTCGCTCACGTCATTCCCGGATAAAAAGTAGCCTGTGTCTTATTTCCGGTCATTTTCTATCTATGTTTTAAATTTCAGCCAAATCGGTTTAGTGGTTGTCGAGTTATAGAGAGATACATCCAAACATCTAAACATCCAAACTTTCGCATTTATAATAGTGTGATGTGATGTGATGCACTGAGATTCAAACTCGTTATTCCCGAAAGTTACAAGTACATTCCACTAAGCCAACACCATAAAAACATAATTATAATAACCAACAGTCCAACACACGCAACTCTCAAGTAATTCATGTCGCCACCTCACGCAAGGGATCGTCTCTCTTACATGATAACTTTATTACTAACATATCACTTACCAGCAAATACGCTTGGACATTGATATAGGTTTTGGAAATTCTGACCGTTTAATTTTTATTACGAGTTTGTGACACATGTTGGAGTGTTTGACCCAAAATTGTATGGCTTTTACGGCTCCAACATACAACGGTCTTATGCACACGCTTTTATGCATAAAGGCACACTACACACTACGCCGGCGGCTCGGTCGGCGGGTATGCCACCAGCTAGGCCGGCGGGTATTTGAATTGCCCCGCCGGGCTTGCCACACAAACAAATTATACCCGCGTGGCAAAAACCCGCCAGCTGTGCCGCCGGAGTAGTGTGTACTTGTGTAGGAGCTATAAGACAGTAAGTAAGCTGACAGCCCACCCGCCATGTCTGCAGCACAAACTAGCCGCCGGCATGGCCGCCGGGGTATGGGTTGAGCGGGGAGCCGACGTCAGTTCGCTCCGAGCATTCGAGTGATATGTTTTAGAAAAAAAAAGTGTACTAAGTTCTTGAATTATATTCATAGTCACAAATCCGAGCAAAGTAGACTAAAATTGTAGTTTAATAGCTCAATATCTGTGAGCGTCTACACCGAGTTAATCCACTTATATCCGACAAATTAATTCACTAGTTTCGCTACCTGCCCTACTTCTAGATCTCTGCCCTAAGCCTTCTCTAATTGATTTAATGTTCCCTGCATATTTATAACATTTCGCCTCAAGTTTCGGCTGAATTTACGATTTCGCTTTAACTTGAGCAAACATTACTCGCTTGAATTTATGTTATGAGATAAGTTTTATCGATACAACAATGGAGTCTGATTGTGAAATTGTGATCCTTTTTGAAGATACCTATGCAAACAAACAAATAAACCACAATTTAAACAAACTTTTTCACATTCAATTCAAGCCGAAGATATGAGTCGTTGAAATCAATCGGTCGCGATATTAACATAAAGAGATGTGCTATGTATGTATGTTTGTATAAGCAAACTAACTCTGGTGACGGAGGTTTTAAGCCGCTTCCGTCATGGCTTAACGACTTTTAATAACCGGTACCGACAATTGCACGCGATAAATTGTCAATGGTTAAAACATAAAATAAAATAAAATAATATGTCAGTCGTGTTTATTATAGGATCTTCAGGATTTTTTTTTCTAATAAGTTACGAGTACTTATAGGGTTTGAATAATTCTGTGTGATTGTTCGATTCTTCCCGTATCCCGATTTGAACGTCGAGGTAACCTCCCACTTAGTCAAAGCAACATTAATTCCTATACAAAATAATTAATTGCCAAGAGCTACATACTTTTTCCTACTGCCTTGAAACTGGCAGAAAACAGCAAACGGACTCACGCACGACTATAACACTAAAACTGGACGTCTATTATGATCTACAGTCATTTAAGATTCAAATAAGTTTTCAGTTGATAAAATGTTTTTAAAAAACAAGCTATTATGTAATCGCGAACTGATTCGAACGAGCCTGAACAAGGGTACTTTGCAGTTATTCACTGAGGAGATCCGCTGAACAGCTCCTGACTCCATCATCAGATCAGCTCTTTGTCAACTTAATATTGCATTGTCACCGAGAACCTATGTGACTTGTATAAGTGTGTGTGTCAAGTAGCTCAATCGGTTGTGGTTATCTGCTTTAAAATGCAGTTGCAACTGTATACACACACACAGTACTATTTGAGCAAATTCCCACACCAAAAATTCAAACTAATTTTGTAGGTAATGCCGAGTTTAAGAAAATGAAATTTGCAAACATATTTTTAAATATATTCCTGAGAAATCCTGCAGAAGCGCTCAGGCTTGCTCAGCTGTATGCATTGCACAAATCCTTTATGCACACCTTCCTCCACTTTCTGCACAAAATGCGCTTTTATTTTTCCCATACTCGTATAATACGGATATCCTACAGAAGACGTCTCAGGTAATTTCATATGATATTATTTAGGACTTTATCAAATCGGTTTCCCATGTGAATATAAATTGAAACACAAGAATCAATTGCCTTTAATACTTATTGCATTTTCCCAAAGTAACTTACCAAATCAAATCGTAAGTTTTTGCAATACTTAATTCAAAAAAACACATTCCATACATTTTCTATGAAATCAGGAGTTGAAAATATTACAGTACCACCTATGTATTTGATGGTCCTTATTTTTAATCCGTAACTGCTCCGGCAAGCTGAGGCTATTGTAAAGTGCGTACCTATTTAATTTCAGGCGACAAGGACCACTTAATACTGATATAAGAGTAGCAAAAAACGTTCTCAAAACCCTAGCTTAATTGACCTGTGAATAATGTAGGTATCTAATAAGAATATGTAAAAGTGGTGTATCATAAAAATGTACAATTTATGAGAACTGCCAATGACGATGATGAAAACTTTATTAAAAATCTTTCGGTAAATTCCGGAAAAAATGAAGGTTGGTTACGGGATCCAGTAGTATCTAGAAGGGTCAGTATTGTACTTCCGATATAAATTACGATCCATGCGGACTTATGAAGTCAAAGGGTCATTTGCAAGGAGCCCGTAGGACCAAATCAAATGGAATGGCCCATTGGTCTGAAACAGCTTTATTGCTGAACCTTTTTGGAATTCAGTGAACGGAGAAATCATATTTTCAATTTCTGTTAAGGGTGGCTCGGTCAGACGAACCAGGTAAGCTTTGGAAATCATAGCATAGATACGTATTGTGCACTCAAGAATGGGGTGGGGCATAAAATGTATGTTTTTTTTTAATTTGGTAAAAGTGTCGCTGGTGGTAAAAAGAGTCGTTTCAGATCAACTTGTTTTTTTACCAAATGTATTTTTTTAAACTACTAGTCTATTTTTTTTTTTTTTTTAATCTAAAAATACTTACTTACTTAAGTACCTACCATTATTTTTTCTTCAAAATTAACCTATACCTACCTAAGAAACTACTTAGTTTCCTATGAACCAACTATCTAACTACAAAAGTGCCCTCGATGTGTGTGTCAGACTTGTACTTAGCTGGTGTTTTTTAATAAAATGGTTGGGTAAAATCATTCCGGAAGGATTTTCCAAAAATGCCTAAGATAGTCACAAATGTGTTGAGGTAGAATGAAAAGGCCTCGCCATCCATAGCCCGTAAAAATATGAGGCAGGAAATCTACCGTTCCATCATATTACCGTAAAAATAACGCGCTGAAAGTTTCGGTTAGTATCGCGAAAATATCCTAAATTTTTACACACCCTTTTCCGCAGTCGGGTAAATTTGCTTACTAGATTGTGCATGGTTTTATGATATTCTTTTTGTACGTCCTTAGAACTAATGTTATCTTTCGTTAGACTTTTTCATGGCACTTTTATTTCTTGGTGTTTGTCAGATCTCTAGTCGTTTGGGCCTGTTTTTTATCCCCGACGAAAAGGAGGAGTGTTATAAGTTTGTAGAGTATCTGTGTATAGATGAACCAATTTTGACTTTTTGCTTGAAAGGTGTCTTCATCGAAGGTGTTCTTAGCTATGTTTCAAGAAAATCTGCTCAGCCGTTTGAAGATCATCAGGTCTTTTATTTTTGATGAAGAGAATGTCGGGGATTTTACATTAAATTTTAATTTCTTTTAATTAAGAATAAGAATATTTATTATTAATTGTTATTCTTTTACCTCTTAGAATAAACGAGCCGCAAGCGGCTTCTATCGCGAAACCGAAATATATCCTAGCATTCTAAATTTAACTACCAATCGTGGAAGAATTTTTGAAATTGGATGTGTAGTTTCAGAGATTGCTTCCTACATCCAAACATAAACTTTTCCTCTTATTATTGTAGGTCTAAAATGTAAAAACGTAACTCTTTATTTTTCAGAAACCGCATCTTATTTCGGATAAAATCTACAACAGGGCACTTTATAATAACTTTCATACATACTCGTAGGTCCTTTCCTTATCTCTGGTTACCTCTACATATTGAACATGCTTACGCAGTTTCAATATAATGCAATAGGTATTTAGACCCTTTGGTTATATGGACTTGTGTTAGTTCTCTTTGAATTTTTGATGTGGATTATCTAATCTTTTGATACTAAATTCTTTCAAAAGATGTCCTTATCGAATATTCTAAAGGCAGTCTAAACCTATAGGATTTTAATATTTATGCTTTAATACTTAAATAGCAAGTTCAGCTTACGATCAACGGCAGCTATAATCGAGTTACTGGATTAAGGTGTAGGTAGATTTCGTGAAGTTAGGGCTTGTAGAGTTAGAAGCTTGGATCTACATGAGATTTGGTAACTTTTAGACAGTTGCGAGCAATATGGTCTCGTCTTGGCAACATTTTACATGTTGTGTGTAAAATATTTTTGGTGGGATTATTATGAACCAGATTTACGAAACACGTTTTCTAGGAGATAAATTACCTATGGATAAAGAAAAATCTAAGTAAAAGTAACTATTAGTAAAAGTAGTTAGTATTGTAGATATATTAATATAGCTTAACAAAAGTGGAGCCATATATGGATCGTTGCAAACAATCTATACTTAGATATATCAACTCATGAAGTACAAAAAAGTACAACGGGAACTGAAAACAATAAGATTTTTATGAATAAATCAGACTCTTCACATCAAAATAGGAAAGTAGGTACTATACCATTATTTATCCTAGGTGAGATCGCACTATTAAATATTCTAAAATTGTTATAAGTATGATACTATGAATCGAGCAAAGGAATTATGTACTTAGCTATTTTAGCATCAGATTTTCTAAACAAACACCAAATATAACTAAATCGGTGTGGAAACGATACTATATCACTTATAGCACCAATAAAACCGTAGAATGATGCAAAATTTTATGGACAGCCTCCCCATAAACCTTAGGATGACCAAAATTAACATTAATTGATAGATATACAGCCCGACTCTGGGCCTTTATTTATGGGCTTTATGTGGGATGGACGTACTCAGGACCGGTTGAAAGGGGGTACTAAATCCTATTTTAATCCTTATAATCCTACTGCTCTTACTTATTTTATCTTCATAAATAAAGATTCCGATTGTGTTTGCAATATTCTCTCCTATGCGGCTTAACCGATTTTAATTTTTTTTTACTTAAGGCCTAACTTTAATGGTTTCCTTTTTTATTATGCTAACAAGTTATGTAGTATGTTAGACAAACGTTGTCCACTAATTAATACTTAAGAATCAAAAAACAAGTGTTTTTATTTCAATCAAGCCATACCCAGTCGATCATTTAGAATAAAATTTTTAATAGGCGTAGATCTGACTATAATACTATCGTACTATAAATACCTAGCTTTATAAAATGTTGGTACAAGTTTAGCTAAGTTTGAGGGCACTGTGTGAAATGTCCACCAATATTTATTTCTTTAACTAGCTGACCCGGCATACTTGGTATTGCTTCGAGCATACCTAAATATAGGCATGTATAAAGAGAAGCAGAGAAGCTTGGAAGGAGAGAAGCAGGGAAGCATGGAAGAGAGAAAACCCATGCCCATATCACCAAAAAATTCCATGAAGGTCCTGACTCCATTATCATATCAGCATTGTGTTTCACTCATCAAGCTCTTTCATTTGATACCCATATCACTAACAGGTCCTGACTCCATCATCAGATCAGCTTACTGTCACCATATTGTTACATTGTAGTTGGAACTTTACAGATATGCTGAGTTCCCAGTTTCAACTCAATCGGCCTTTTTATTGAGGAGTTCTGTTGAACAGCTCCTGACTACATCAGATCATGACCTTGAAATTTTTACGGGACAATATTTAAAGTACCTATTTTCTAACAAAAAAAGAATCAATTAAATCGAACGACGCGTTAATGAATTACAACCAGATACTCATTTTGACTTTCATCCCCTCTCCCTAGGGAACCGTGCTGAATTTCGGGATAAAAAGTATTCTATATTAGACCTCGTAGTAAGCACTCTAATTGTGCAAAGTTTCATTTAAATCCATTCAGTAGTTTCGACGTGATGCGCGGCCAAGATACAGACAGACAGACAGACAGACAGACATGAATGAAAAAAATTACAGTTTTGGCTTCAGTATCGATTATAGAGAGCCCCCCAAAAAAAATTTTCAAAATATCTTCAATGTACAGAATTGGACCTGTTACAGTTTTATTATAAGTATTGATGATGATTGATTGATATCTAATATTATAAGCCCACCAACTGAGTACGTCCACATGTTCAGACAAATTGTTGCTATAGGAAGGCTCGTAATTTTCTTGCAACTATCAGTTAACCTTTGAATTATAACTAATTCCTGCTAATAAATATATTAAGGACATTACGGTGATTATGTTTAGGAATTTTTTTTGAAGTTTTGTGACGAAGAACCAGCTGTTTTGTTGATAAGCAGAAATTTGCTCTTAAATACCATTTTAAATCAAAAAATAAACCTTTTCAAAGTTCAGCAAGGAATGGATGGGAATGTACCGAATGATTGAACGTTTAACTATTTAGATATGATTGTCTTATTACACTCCTAAACTTCTTTAAAAAAACCTTGAATGTCAAGATCTGAGTGGGTAGGTATCTAAAGTCTCTAATATAATAGCCGTGAGCCTGTTTTTTAATCAAGAAACAGTGAAAGAAACGTAAGTCTATCGCTTATCTTAGCCTAAAAGATTGTGCTAGAATATAAGGTCGGAAATAGAATAGAAAGTGAATGATAACCGTTGCTTCCACGAAGCGAGGTGTCGACTAATCACTACGAAGGAATGCTGATGTCCTATTGTATTGTACCTCTTGTTGTATAGGTATACCTACATATAGGAATATGAAATAAAAATTGTTCATTGTTAAGTGCATAACTTAAAAGTCGCTGGATTAATTTGTCCAGCAAGATATCTACGTAATGGATTAAATAAGGTTTAACATAACACTAACCCCTAGTTTAGTTAGAGGCAGATGGCTGATAAATCTGTTGCCGTCTCTTTTTATTAACATAAGAGTGATAAGAAAAGACATTGTTTAGAGCCATTTTAAATTGACAAATTAGTATGAATACATGGGGTTTGAGTGTGTGGCACCGACATACTATGAAACAGGCAGTGTTGTAGCCCCCAAAAATAGTTGAGTCTTCATATTAAGTTTAGAGGCTTCCTATAGTTCACACTACTAAAACTGTCGTCGACATGAGTAACAAGAAAAACATACCTACTTTAAATTCTTGCTAAGGTGACAGGTAAATGAGTGAATGAATCAATGACTGAATGAATCAAATTTCTTTATTGATTCGTACACGTCCTAAAGTAACATGAGGAAATAAAGTAAAAACCTTTAGTAGGTAAGTATTACTTGTACAATGGGCAAATAGGTGAGTACATAGTATAGTTTAGGGTTTTATTCTATTTTAAGTTAAACTATTGTCGACGCATGCAAAAACGAAAAATAACACTATGCTTTATACAAGGGCGGATCCAGGGGGGGGGTCATGGGGGTCATGACCCCCCCCTGGGCCGGGTTGGGCCGGGTCAAGGACCTAGGTGGACCACTAATTAAAATTATTTTATTGAAAATGTACCTACTTCAGGATTTTGAAAACTACCTCCAAACGCGGTGCTAGGATTGTAAAAGTTCGTATTGGAACTTTATAACGCGTATTGTGATTTGCTTGAAACTCTGTTAAAATATTGTGAATGCGAAATAATGCACACGTGTTTCAGGATTTTCTTTAAGAACATTAAAAAATTCGTTTCACTTCATAAGTATTTTACGAACAAAGTGAGTTAGGTATGTCTAACCAAAGAACCGACAAGCAGCCAGCCTTTTCATTGAGTACCGTTAGCAAAATCAAATGTCACATGTTGAGTTTGTCTACAAAAAACGCCAGAGAATTGGAAGCGACAAGCAGCCAGCTTTTTCTTTAAGACCCGTAATAGTAAAATCAAGAGTCACATGTATTTGTCTAAAAAAAAATCGGCTCGCTTCACTCGCTTTTTAGCTTCATGAGTATTTAATGCGTAAAGTGTGTCTGATGTCTGTGATGTCTGACCAGAAAATTGGAACCGACATGCAGCCAGCCTTTTCGTTGAGCACCGTAATAGCAAAATCAAGTGTCACAACATGTTGTAATTGTCTATCGGCTCGCTTCGCTCGCTTTTTAGCTTCATGAGTATTTAATGCGTAAAGTGTGTCTGATGTCTGTGATGTCTGACCAGAAAATTGGAACCGACATGCAGCCAGCCTTTTCGTTGAGCACCGTAATAGCAAAATCAAGTGTCATTGTTGTATTTGTCTAATAAAAATCGGCTCGCTTCGCTCGCTTTTTGGCTTCATGAGTATTAAATGCGCAAAGTGAGTTAAGTCTGACCAGAGAATTGGAACCGACAAGCAGCCAGCCTTTTCGTTGAGCACCGTAATAGCAAAATCAAGTGTCAATGTTGTATTTGTCTAAAAAAAAAATCGGCTCGCTTCGCTCGCTTTTTAGCTTCATGAGTATTTAATGCGTAAAGTGTGTTATGTCTGACCAGAAAATTGGAACCGACATGCAGCCAGCCTTCTCGTTGAGCACCGTAATAGCAAAATCAAGTGTCAATGTTGTATTTGTCTAATAAAAATCGGCTCGCTTCGCTCGCTATTTGGCTTCATGAGTATTAAATGTGCAAAGTGAGTTATGTCTGACCAGAGAATTGGAACCGACAAGCAGCCAGCCTTTTCGTTGAGCACCGTAATAGCAAAATCAAGTGTCAATGTTGTATTTGTCTAAAAAAAATCGGCTCGCTTCGCTCGCTTTTTAGCTTCATGAGTATTTAATACGCAAAGTGAGTTAAGTCTGACCAGAGAATTGGAACCGACAAGCAGCTAGCCTTTTCGTTGAGCACCGTAATAGCAAAATCAAGTGTCAATGTTGTATTTGTATAAAAAAAAATCAGCTCGCTTCGCTCGTTTTTTAGCTTCATTAGTATTTAATGCGTAAAGTGAGTTAAGTCTGATCAGAGAATTGGAACTGACATGCAGCCAGCCTTTTCTTTGAGCACCGTTAGCAACATCAAGTGTCACACAGTGTTACATGCATTTGTAAAAAAAAAACGGCTCGCTTCTCTAAAATAGTTACTGCATTACGTAGGTAGGTACTTATGAAAGTAGGTAATCTAACACGTACGAAGTCGTAACGGCTATTTAAATTATAACTTCTTGTGACTTGACCACGACTATGTGACCCCCCCCTGGCACCAAAGCTGGATCCGCCCTTGTAGCCCAGTCAAATTAGGAATTAACCTCGGAATGAGAGATAATAAGCTGAATTTTCGTATATACCTTCATTTAGGCGCCCTAAAAGTTGTCTCAAAAGTCTCATAAAATCTCGTGTCTGCGTCTTAAGTTATTCAAGGTCAAAGGTAAAAAAAATAGTTTTTCGCGAATATCTCGGTTGCTATTGGTCCAGTGATGTTAACATCTATTATGAAGTTGTAGAGCTTAAAATTTGCGACCAATTCATTGAAAAAAAAATTCCATGCGCTCAACCGTTTTTGCGATACAGGGCCGTGAGCGCAAAGCGTTCAGTATGTGTATTTCAAAAACTATACTTCCTAGAACAAAAATAAAAACTATTTCGGAATGTACAAATTAAGTCCTTTCATATGACACCCCACTCAATATATCTGTGTAACTTTTATCTTTTTCACCCCCTTTAGATCCCAATATCTTTACAACCCCTCCATCGATTACGCTCATATGTCATATATCAAATTTCCATAGCACAACCTAGTTATCTACCAAGTTTCATGCAGATTGGATTAACGGTTCGATAGTTATGCGAGAACATAAAAATTACGCATACAAACATACAAAGCAAAATCGTAAAATCTTAGCTCGCTTTGCTCGCTTGGTCGATAATTAACTGATAAATAAAACAAATTATTCAAAATTCAAGGTATTCACAGATATTCACGTTTGACTTTGCGTTACAGTACCTACGCGTATGGTTGAGCGCTGCTCACTCACCCTCCTCTATCGCGAAAACGGTTGAGCGCATGAAAAAATGTTTTAAACAAAATTTGTCGCAAATTGTATGCTCTACAACTTTATAATAGATGTTAACATCATTGGACCAATAGCAACCGAGATATTCGAGAAAAACTATTTTTTTTACCTTTGACCTTGAATAACTTAAGACGCAGACACGAGATTTTATGAGACTTTTGAGACAACTTTTAGGACGCCTAAATGAAGCTACATACGAAAATTCAGCTTATTATCTGTACTTCCGAGGTTTAGACCATTTTTATGCTAAGCTGACTGGACTATTGGCTTTATATTTACCATCCGCGATGCCATTAACGCGATACAACATGGGTGTACTTTTAACCCATTTGTTGACAATTTCTTTATGCAAACACAAGTGCGAAATATTAGGTAGGTGTGTCAGACGATGACTAAACTTACCGTCTAGACGTCTGTATGTATTTATATATATATATACTGTACGTCCACGTTTATCGTAGCTATTCCCGGTGGGGACAGATTTCGTGAATTTATTGCACTGGTGCCTTTTCACATGTGGATGGGTCAAAGCCAATATGCGAGTGAATGGAAATGACACATGGAAGCATTTCTATCGCTAGAAAATTACTAAAATGTCCAGGAAATAAGACAGATTTTGGAACCGCGCTTCATGAAATGACACAATTAACAAATCAGTGGCAGAGTTTGTTCGTTTTTGTACCTGACTGTTTTTAACACAGAACCACTATTATCCCTCAGGCGCGGTAGACATTAACTGATATAAATCATTACCTTACAACGTCATATTTTACATTGATAGTAAAACTTAAAGTCATAACTATATCCTCAAGGCGTAATAGACATTTTTTCAAATCTATGAATCGTTTGGGGTCCTTTCAAAAAAGGGGTATGCATAGCATAGGCACATCAAAGGCCAATAGGCATATTTCCACATTTTAAAGTAAGCATGTTTTGAAATACTAATAATATACCTATCTTTGTTGAAATCACGAGATTAATTTGTATATTATGGTATCACAACATCTGTATGTTGCTTAGACGGCAGCTTAGATGCATGTGTTAAGGCACCGTCGCTATTTATAATTACAAACGTGACAAAACATGGGTAGGAGGAAGCTCCTGACTTCACTATATTTGAACATCATGAATCATCTACAATGATGATGACTGTCAAACAACAGTCACAGTATGACAAAAATACTGTAAAACAAGTGACACAATTAAAAAAAAAGACTGACTGTAATGTTGCTCTCTCGAGGTGCATTTCTGTTCATAACTCCGAGCATAGTCTCCAAATCCTCACCAAATTATGGGATCACATTGGAAGTATACTCACGTCCAAATCGGTCCACAATTGAATAGCGGTGAACAAACTTTAAAAAACATAGAAACCTACGTACAGTCGAACATAGAACCTCCTTTTTTGAAGTCAGTTAATAATAAATAATTTCGATTTCAAGTTTTAAGACTATCGCCGTAAAAGTAAGTTCATATGAGTAAGTGGCCAACTCTGGTGACGGAGTTTTTAGGCCGCCTAAAGGCCTCCATCATGGCTTGCAACATGGCCGTAGCAACTTAATTTGTCCAATCGAATTTTGAAATATTCCAAAACTCAAAATTCGGAGATGCAAAATTGCAATTAACAGCTTATTGAATTGTGTAATTGGATTCAATGTTTTAACTAAAAGGTTGCTTGCATCATGCACAGAAATAAAGGCCCATTCACCAATAAAGGCATGCATTGAAAGTGAATTTACGTAATACAAAATATTGCTTTAAGATTAATTTATGAGGACTTGGCCACTTTCGCGAAATGTAACGTAACGCCATGTTTACGGCTTTAATTTTACTACCCGACTGCTCCCAAAAAGGAGAGTTATGTTATGCGAATGTATATTCATCATCATCATCAGCCTATAGCAGTCCACGGCTGGACATAGGCCCCAATGAGCGTCATCGCGTCCTATCTTCAGCTTGACGCATCCAAATTGTGCCGGCAGCCTTTCGTAGATCGTTACTCCACCTGGCAGAAGGGCGTACTACACTACGTTTGCCGAGTCGTGGTCTCCACTCTAGAACTCGTTTAATCCAGCGGTTGTCAGTATATTATGTACTAGCTGCTGCCCGCGGCTTCACTCGCGTGTTATCCGAATAAAAAGTAGCCTATGTTACTCTCCAGCCCTCCAACAATCTCCACACAAAAAATCACGTCAATCCGTCGCTCTGTTTTGACGTGAAAGCAGGACAAATAAACAAACAAATAAACACACTTTCACATTTATAATATGGGTACGGATGTTCAATCAGCCATTGAAGAGCTATGATGTCACAGACAGACTCAAATACACACTAAGTACAAACTTTTAACACCTCTTTTTCGCCGAGGGTTAAATAGTAAGTACATTACTCACCTACACCTAGGGCAGGAAAGTAAGAAATGTATCGGACCACATGTAAAACATGTGATCTGATGTTTTCTTATTTCCTGCCCATGGTGAGGATACTATTTTTATCCTCGACGCAGTATAAGTATGTTTGTTCCTCTATAACTCAACAACCACTGAAACGATTTGCCTGAAATTTAAAATATAGATAAGTAGATAATGACCGGAAATAGGACTTTGCCCTCGTGGTAATGCGATCGAAGCCGCGGGCAGAAGCTAGTACATAATATATTAGAGATTGTCCATCCGTTCACACGTTTTTCCGGCGTTTAATAAGCTAAGAATGATGAACAAAGCAATTTCCGAGAAAAAGGGTTAATATTACAATTTTGCGCTGACGTAGACGAATATGTTTAATATTCTGGCAAACTAAGTACCGAAATGAGAATATTATTAATTTAATAAAAGCTACTAAGTTTAGCTTGTCAGGAGTAAGTACCTATAAGAAATTTTAATTATGGCTCTCTAGTCATTTCTCCGCTGAAAAATGATTAGATAAAATTATGTTCAAAATTCAAAATTCAAATATCATTTATCCAGTGGGGAGCCAGTCGAACAATGTTGTTCGACTGGCTCCACACTGGAGCTTGACTATTTAAATTTTAAGCGGATGGATCACCGAAAAGAAAGCTAGGCCCCATACCGTGTTTGTTGCCCTGATTCTTCACGGTGTTGGTCGCGAAAGAACAGGAGTAGAACCACCTAGCTCTTAAGACGTTTCAAAGTGGTCATAGCGGATATTTGATTTTGATTTTGAATGTGAGTCTCGTCTAAGTCTAGGATGTATAGGTATATCCAAACTATGACGTGGCAAGTTCCCGGGAGAAGAAAACCAGGTCGCCCTCGTACCACCTGGCGGCGCACAGTAGAGAAGGAGGCTGCATCAATTGGCCTCGGCTGGAAGGAGCTGGAAGTTGCCGCACAGGATCGAATCGAATGGAAATCCCTTCTGAGAGCCCTATGTTCCTGATGAGAGACAACAGGATTTAATCATCATCATCATAGGTATATATAGCCATATAGACGTGTTGGCTGAGTGAAATTCAGCCTCCTGCCTACACCTAACGGGCCTGGGGCATTGTAGAGATGGAGCTTGCCCAGCACCTTTCCTCTCAGCCGTAGCCACCCGATGTTTTCCTATATCGAAGCTAAAAATCCATTGATATAATATACCTACCCATATTATAGCTGAGTCTGTGACGGGTTTAAGATCTGAGAGAATGACTACCATGCCTTAGGAATACATACGTACTTAATTATGGTTCGTTTCTTGACCTGTTTTTCATGTTGACCGTACCTCAAAGTGAGGAGAATCCCGTCAACTCAAAGTAATTACGAAGAGGCAAGAATAGGTGAGGAACTTTAAGAACGTTTAACTAATGAGAAAAGGGACTTTAGAAAGTTTGTTTGTCTTTATCCGAGGCTTTTAGCTTATCCAAAAGCGATTTTAGGAATAATTGTATTTAAAGTTTCGATTTCGGGTAAAGAACTTGCTAATGGATATATTGGACGTGCCCCTGACTTTCCCCTTGGCTATCTTTGAATGATTTTAAATTAAGATTTGAAAGAATGTTCGTTTCTTGGGGACTAAAGGTAGAATAATATTTAGACGAAGCTTTGAATACTTATCCCTTTTTAGAAATTTTAAAGGATTGTCAAAGTTCACAAGATCAACTCTACTAGATGATCTAAACTACTGACATTAACTTTTGAACTATTAACTTTAAACAGTTGATCTAGACTAGATCAACTGTTTAATGTCAATAGTTCATTCAAGAAATTATTAGATATCATTTCATGAAATATCGACTTACCTAATGCCGTTAATTTTTCAATTCATTTTCCATGGGAACTGTATTATAATGTTTTCTTTCAAACTTCGAACTAAAGTTTCATTTAAAGTCAATACAAATTTCAATAATTTATCCAAAACATTAAGCCAAGTCAGTAAGTAAATTAATTGTGTTTCAGAAGTAAACAATGTTCAGGTTTAAGAATAAACTTTCCCATTTAACTTTACCTTACTAACTTACAAAATTAAATGTATTTGAACAGAAACCAAGCAACTGATTTAATTCAAATTAAATTAAGACCACACAATGCAAACTTTACTGTTGGCCGATAGTAAAGTTTTTCTTATGGTTTAATAACACCCAGTTTAATACTACTAATATCTACTGTTTATATGGATTAAAAAAAATCAAGTGGAAATTGATGTTAAATAAATTGTATTAAAAATGAAAAATCTTATCAAAATTTTCAATTCCGACGGGATTCGAACCCGCAATGATACAAGTGATTGAAAATTTTGATAAGATTTTTCATTTCTAATGAAATAATACCAATATGTGGTTTAACACTATAAAAATA
The DNA here is from genome assembly GCA_958496255.1 of Camptogramma bilineatum. Lineage (NCBI taxonomy): Eukaryota > Metazoa > Arthropoda > Insecta > Lepidoptera > Geometridae > Camptogramma > Camptogramma bilineatum. The sequence goes on from OY292464.1 coordinate 11,826,345, forward strand.
AAAAATAAAAAAAATGTCTTAATTCTAAAAAACAATGACAATAATATAACACAATTACTAAAAACCAATATAAATTATATAAAACAAATTATTTACATGAGTAAATTATTTCTGATTGTTTGGTTAGAAAAAAACTAGGTTATAAGGAACAAAGAAGTTGAAGAATACCAAATAGCTGTCGACGAGCTGAGCTGATCAAATCCACTATTTTATCTTCGTGCCTAGAATTCAGAGGCCTCAGCACCAGTTCGTACGTTATTGAACTGTTTGTGAGATGCACAATATTAGAGCTTATGAGGATCGAATAGATTTAAACTTTTTTGAATTGTTAAAGGCACTCAAAATAATTTAAGCTTCTTATAATTTACAAAGAAGACGATTTAAGGTCAATTACTTCATTTTTGGAAGTGAAATGGTCCAAAACAAATACGCTGGTGACATAATGACGCATCACTTTCCGTACCAAATATGTCGTGGTTTGACATTCAATGAGTTGTCATTGAAAAGGGTCACAATTAAAGAAGTGTGGGTGGATATCATAAAAAACTCATTTAGAGAATTACGACAGTTGTCACTTGGATAGGATTGGTTATTTGATTTTGAACTTTGATTAAACTCAGTTAAGAGTTCATATTACGACCTCGATAAATTAAGTATAAAGGGTGTTCACGAGCTTATGTACCTACCTACTGGCCTGTCAGCTCAGTTGATAGAAGCCTTCTGCACTGTAGATCGGGGGTTTGGTTCCTACCCAGGACAAACGATTGTGTGATGAACACAGATGTTGGTTCTGTGTCTGGGTGTTCTAAATAAAACTATAAGTGTGTATTTAAAAATTAAATACCTATAATATTTAATAAACATAAAGGGTCTTACTTATGAAAAATGTTTAAAGTGAAACACTGGTTAAACAACGTCCTGTCTTTATTTGTGGATAGTGACAAACAGAGACAGGACGTTGTTCAACCAGTGTTCAACTTCAAACATCTTTCATAAGTAAGGGGGACAGAAAACATGATTCATTCATTAAGTACCTAAGTAATCCTAAGATGGGAGTACCAAATATGGCACACCCAGCCGAGCCTCAAGGGCAAAGACCACAGAAAAAAATAAACAAAAACTCATGGCAAAAACTTAACGAGCTGTACATTGTATGGTAGTTTTTTATCAATAGTTCCACGGTTAGAGTAGTCCACAGTGGTTAAGATTGATTATTATAACCTGCGGTGATTATAGCACTCCTTTTTGAAGCACTACAGTGTCCCGTAAAGTGTAGGCAAAGATTGCCTCCTAACACTGTATAAATCATCTAGTAAAAGATGTAAAGGCCTAAGTTTTTTATATGAGGTAAAATTAATAAAGCTTGACTGCATCAATTTTCTATCATCCAGCAGAACCCAAAGACCAGCGATAGGCAACAGAACTCACTATAAATTCACATAAAGTTTAATTTTTTTTTTTTTTTAGTTTTTGCGCTCATATTAATACGTATATTCTTAGACATAATATCGATCAACTTAAACGGTTGGCTAATGATTTGGTGACCTTCAGATCAGTGGTAACAAATTACACTATGAAAAGTTTTAAATCGACTACTTACTTACTTGCTTATTATTTATTATTTTACGAGTAAGTATTATAAAAAGCGTAATTGATATGTTGTAAATGTTTATTCAATTTTGACAGAAGTTGAGTGGAGTTTATTATGTAGAGCAAACAATGTTGAACGCTGGATTTAAATTTAAGACGTCATTTCTTTCCTTATCCGTCAAGAAAAATTGGTTGTCATCATTACACCCAAAAAGCAACTTTAAATAGCTTTTCTCGACAACATAAAGAAAATCCACTTCCCGGTTCTTACCAGGGTTCTTAACTAAATCCTGACAAATGAGCTGTCAAATTTATGTCATTCTTCCATGAAAAGCCGAAATGCTATTGAAACTAGAACGCTTCAACCAATTAGCTGTCACCCTGACAGTTGATAAGCGCTCCACCGGATAAGGCAAGGTTGCCTGTTAAGATGACAATAGAATATTTTTAGATCTTTAGATCGCTTGCTAACTGTGCTTATATCTACTACAGTCATGTTACAAGTCAATAAAATGGAGTTGAAATCATTCTTTCAAGATTTTTGGGAATTTCGCCATCAAAGTTACATGACAATAAGGTTACTGTAATCCTTTAAAAATGTATGGATTTAGTCCCATATATTGGATCTAAATATACCTTTCATCTTTATCTGCAGTCATTGTGGATAAAGTCGCAAGCCTTTTTTATATTTACTTGGAATATTTAGACTTATGTTTTCAGTGATATACCTACTACATGAAAAAATGATGAAACAGCGAATATATATATATTTTTTTCAGCTGGTTATAAATGTACCTATGTATATATGTATGGTCTGCCCGCGAATGGCTGTTGTAACATAGCCGAAACATCGGGATAAATAAGATAAATTACGCGATAAAAACCCGAGTCCATATAATTTTCAATATAAATGTATTAACATAAAACTTATGTGTTTTATAATTCGCACGCTCATTTTGAGAACAAAACTTTTAACCTATTAACATACTAACATTAGGAACGAAATTGTATAAATCAATTATAAATCTAAAAGTAGGCAAACCAGTTGGAGTCATTGACTAACCAGAGGCCAAAACTGAATATCTAGGCTAAGGTGATGCATAATTTAGCAATAATAATACGGTAATAGTCTTTAATCTGCTGTAAATTACCCAATAATTGACTGTAAATCATAGACTTCATTTAACTGAAATGTAAAAGTCAAATCCTATTATTGGTTTCAGATTTCAATTACTGCCTACGTAACATGAGGATTATAAAAGCAATTTGTCTATAAACTTTTCCTTTTGGCCATTTTGTTTTAATTGCTGATAGATAATCATCATAGAGCCATGTTGAGTGTTGACCGAGTGGGTGCTTCAACTTTCGATAAAAGTAAATAAGTTAGTATGAGTTAACTCTGGTGACGTAGTTTTGGTTTTCGGTTCAAAAGTGGGTTCGAATGCCAACTTCTATAAAATGTGCACATGTGCTAAAACTTAGATTAAAGCTGACAGTTCGCGCCAGAGACCGGAGTTTAGAGCTCGTGCTCACACGCATTTCAATTGTTCAAACGAAAAAATCCTTTGTCGCACCGTCGGGATTCTAACCCACGACCCGGATCGAAAGCCGTTGTACTATCGCACTAGGCCAATGCAGCTCTTAACCAGGCAGATAGACTGACGATATTGTAGCGTGCTAGAGCAAAATGCTTCCATAAAATTAGTAAAACTCCTTTTTTTAATATAATATTTGTAGGTCGACTTGCTATCGATCCAATTCGAACTGGTTTTCGCATTTAAATACATAAAAAATGTGTTAGAGAAACTATCTCATCGCGGTCAACATAAAAGTCGCTTTCACGATGCGCTCGCGCAGCGTGCTAGTGTGAATGTCAATGTCAATGCGAATGACCATTTAAGTATTGCCTGTCATTGTGGGTGTTCAAAAGAATTACTTACTTACATTTATGTGACTTTTTTTGTTGCTGGTATACTTAACTTACCTACACAATGATATCTCTCTAAAATATTTTGGAGCATTGATTCGAAAGGTCTTATTTGGAGCTTTTGAAACCTATAGTCGGATTAATAATTATACGCACTAAAATGGATGATCAAAGTGTCATTTTTCATATGTTTCTAGTTCGTACAATGAGCAATTCGCGATAATTTATTCAGTCAGTTGTAATGTTGGGTATGACATGATTTTAGACTGACTTTTGTCAGAGTAGGTTCATTTTGATTTTGAGCCGGTACCGTGAGACGGTTCATTTGAGCCGGTCTATTTCAGGTGACTGTTCATTATTTTGGCGAACCACTCACTCATTCTCATATGACAATCTGTCCGATCAGTTCAAAATCCTTTCTTGTCATTGTCAAGCGAGGTGTGATTGAAGATTGAATGAAGCTTGAGGAAAGAGTAACGTCAATTTCTGATTTTGTCATATTCTGTACGGTCACATGACATTTGAATTGAAGCATGACATTTTTAGAAAATGAGCCGATCACACAAAGTTGAATTTTGTACGGGACAAACGAGCCGCGTCAGTCACGTCATATTCAACACTAGTCAGTTGACAATAGAATTTCCGCCAGTATACCTATGCTTTGGTACGTCACTTACGGTACCTCAACTCGAGACCGAAGCCGCGGGAGTTATATGTGGCACACGTGGATTTGACTCTTTACGTCCTCATACATAATTCAACGCGAAAATTACGCTCGCGACAGAATGTCTACAGGCGATTTTATAAATATTGAACTAGTTTCCGTACGTTGTATCACTTGCTTTAAAAAATGTGTAAATAATAAAAATCTCCTTTATAATCTATTCTTGATAGTTTATACTATACTTACTCAGGAAACATACAATGACTTCAATTAAAGGGATCTATAATAGTGCCTGGGATGATATTGAGTTAAAACTTCTCAGCTTAATTTGCCTAAAGCAAATACTTGGTCAAGATTTGTAGAGCTGACTAAGCCCTGTGGATAACCATACCATGTTTTTCTTCATCGTTTTAACTCGTAACGTTTTACTTCAACATTTAAATTATCTTATCAGCGAGCTAATTTTTGAATGCGAAAAATCCATCGGTGCCGATGGGCCGGAATTTGACCGCTAGTAACCGTACCACAAATCTCTCCTTCTTACCCAGATTTTTCGATGAATTGAAACATTGTCGGTATAGATTTAGAAATCGACGATATTTTGAGTATTTTCAGATTAGCAATGATAATGGGAGGTGACCACAGAATATGGACCAACAAAACACCAGCCCTTCGGTCGGACAACATTGTCACTGTAATCAGAAACTACTGAATAAGCCTCGCAAGGGTCTGAATGTCGTAAAAAAGAGGACTAATCAGGTGAAAACGAGCTGAAATGATGATGAATTCTCGTGTGTATTAATCTTCAAACTGTTGATGATGATTGTGATCCACTGGTTCCTGTGAACCACTTTCCGGAAATGTTTTTGACGTGAAGAAAACATGGCTTCGCTCTCAGGACGTCTCGTTACTTGGGGGGAGCCGTAAGTGCATCTTCAAATGTAAAAAGGGAAAGGGGGTAAAAACAAGATGAAATGTGGGTGATGTTTTCTTGGGATTGAATGAACGTTTTGCAAAGCAAAGAGTAGGTACGTGTGTTGTAGAAATATAGTAGTGATGATGATCACGACTGTATCCTCGAGGATAGTAGGTATATATACTAGTATAGGATTGTATATATAATATATATACATTTTATCAGTTTGAGTTGAATGACGGAAACATTTTATTCTATTCACGATTATGTTTCAAACTCTGAAGTTCGTAACATATAGCATCAAAGAAAAGTAGAGTACCTAGTAGTAAATAAGAATTGTTTTACTCTGTGCTTTCATTATTTTCCATCGTTCATTTCTAGGACTAAAATACAGATCATAAATTCCAATTCCAACGTTAAATAGTAAGGCTGCAAAAAATAAAATATTAAGTAAGTACTTAAATTAAAAAAAAAATTGAAATTTTCCTACTAAAATTAATTCGAAAGATAGATGGGCTTTAACAAGCAAACTCACTTACAGACACTAGTTTTGCATAAGCATAGTATTCACTTCGAGGATCTGATGCTGGCTACATTATGCAAATTCCTTGCACGTGCTTCACAGACGTTGAAATGTCAAAGACAGAACGTTGTTGTTACCGTGGATTTGGGGCAGATCTTCGAAATATCCCCTTTTAGGGTAGGTAAATGATTCTATTTTTTTTAAATCAAATTTCACAGATGACCTCGATGGCGTGGATAGGTTGCCCGAGATTCAATTCTCGCAACGGAATCAATATTTGCAATATATATTTTACTGGGTATGGGTGTTGTGGCAAGGTTTTTCATGCAACTTTTTTTTTGTTGTTGTTAGTTTTTAGTGTGAAGCCAGTACTACGGATACGGACGTTACTAATCTATTGATGGATTGTTGAATTTATTGAATTGTTTGGTTGTCTCTGGCCATTTTATTACTGTCATTTTAGAAACGTACAGATCGGCTTTTTGGCGGGAATTTGAGAAGTCATGTTTTCGTTTTTGTTTTATTTTCCAAAACTTGTGTTTCTTCGAATGTTAATGTGTAATAATGGTGGATTATTAACCGTTAAGTGTTCGTGAACGTGCATAAGTGTGGGGAAGTGAAACAAAATTGGTTAACATTGCTTTTCAAGTTCTTCGAAAAAGTCCGTGTTGATGTTTCAGTAAAGGCCCACATCTTTACTGAGGCACAAGGGGAGGGGGTGAGATATTATATTTATGTACCTATTGTAATATGTATTTATTTATCTTATTTATCTGTAAACTTGAAGTTTATTTAATTACTTGACACTGGCTGAATGCACAACCGTGCGAAGCCAAAATTAAGAAAAAATAAAAAAAAAACATTCATTACTAGAGCGTTCATTACGCCTCGCTGCGCAGAATGCGCGGCAGCTGCAACAGCCTCCTACAGGCGATAGCCGACAGGCCTGACTCTCATCTCATACAAGCCTGGGAGTCAAGACATGCCATCTTGGCAACCTACACTTGTCGCTGACTGTCCGGCTGTACCTACCTTACCTACTCCAATACCTACATTTAATACTAACATAGTTCATTAAGTCACTACTAACAACCTATGGATGTAACAGTCTGAAATAAAGAATTTTTATTTTTATTTTATTATTTTTTATTAGCGGTCGGCCACCGAAGTAGATACTGTGCTGAAAGTTACCTAGCAGACCCGTGTAGGCAAGCTACGCACGATTCTGTACGTGACTGTACTTTCTATCACTATTTGTTCGTGTAACAATGTCCATTTGCATTGAATTTTAATCCACAGTACCTACTTTACTTCTGTTTAGTAGTCGTTTGAAATGGTAAGTAGGTTCCTACTTTGAAGTTGTAAAGGCCTTCCGAGTGTACCTAGATGATCTTGCTTTGAGGTTCGATTTTTAAGCGACTGATTTTGGCGTGATATCGTCTTATAAATCGATGAACGCCGGCTGCATGCACAAAAAAGTATGATGTTCCGCCTGAGCCGAGCGTGCAAGCGAGAGTGCGGAACAAGCGATAGAGAGGCACGATCGTTCATGAATGTTTTCTTATGACATTATCACGTTAAATAATCGTTCGTAATCCGACTTTATACAGACAACCATTTTTTTATACTAGTTCGCATGTGTGAGTGAGTGGGTCTGAGTGGGGGACGCTCTTGTAATAGCTTAACAATTGATGATATTATGTTAATATCATAAAGACGGTTTAAAAACTCCGTCACCAGAGATGGCCACCACCTGTTGTTATTAACACACAATTTCTCGCTGCAGTTGGAGTGGTCAGTGAAGAAAAGCAGAACAGCTTATTGCGTACTGACTCACAAGTACAAGTCTTATGGTAACGCATGGTAATGTACACCGCACTATCTATACTTCTATATCTATACTAATCTATACTAATTATATAAAGCGGAAGCGTTTTTTTTGTTTAAACGCGCTAATCTCAGGAACTTCCAGTCGGATTTGAAAAATTCTTAATGCATTTGATAGCTAAACTCTTGAGGAAGGTTATAGGCTACTTTTCATCATCATCATTACCATTATACCATCACTACGGGGGCAACGCCGCGAGGGCGCTGCTAGTTAGAATATAAAACAATTGTACTATGCGCTTTCTACGAGCCATGTGTTATTGCAGTAAGTAAACGTGTGACAGTGAGTCATACTGACGATATCGTGTTTTTTTTTAGTAATTTACCTACCTATTACTTTTCGTTAAGCGAAAACGGGAAATACGTATAGCGTGCTTTATCAACAAAATGTATTGTCTATACTTATTAGGTACATAGGTAGTTCAATAATTATTTCCTACTTTTCAAGGGCATTCGACAAACGTAAACCATCTGCTTAATGCCCACGTATTATTTGTTATCTAACTACTCTTGTTTCTATTCAAATTAGATACACTTTACAAACATGAACAGCGTAACTAAATTATCCAATTTGCATACTTCATTCACAATGTTTTACTACTTTCAAACGAAATACAATGGCCTGATTCTAATAATATTACATTTAATAATATAACATCCAAAAGTACTCGAAATAAACAACAATTTATTTTATTTATTTATTACAATGTGGCAGAAGTATTTTTAATTCTTACAAAACCTTCACAGAATTATTTAACATGCTAAATTGATTGTACTGCTAGTTTGTTAATCGTATACTATTATTGCAATATTTGTTTGTTTGTTTGTTTGTACTCACGTTCTCGAAAACGGCTCTAACGATTTCGATGAAATTTGCGATACGGGGACTTACGGGGGCGAAAAATCGATCTAGCTGGATCTCATTATCAAACGAATTTTCCCAGATATCTGGGAAAATTCGTTTTCTCGGCATTTTCACGCAAAAAGATCTACCAGTGCAATGTGGTTCGTAACTTCGCGTGTTGAGACCAGAGTGGCTAAGTGGTTAGGTTAGGGTATCCGCCTTCAACGCCGAAGGCTGCGAGTTCGAATCTCTGCCTCTTTTTTTTTTTTTTTTTTCTTTTTTAACTTTTCTCTGTTTGCACCCGAGCGAGCTCGGTCGCCCAGATATTGTACTTAAAAGTGGCATAATACAAAGTTAGTAATGTAAACCACATGCAAGGAAGCTACAAAGTGGACCTACAGTAAGGCCCTAACAAGGACGCACGTCTTTTAGGCACGTGTATTAAGTTATATTAAAAATCCCCAAACACAAAAGGAAATTATCCTTTTCTGATCACGTCTAAACATCTGTAAGTGGGCATTTGCAATCTGGGCACGCGCTGTGACCTCTGACTGGGGTACTGGGTTAGTATACTATGTCTATAGATTTGACTACTGATAAGCTTCGTACAATATGAGAATTTAAATGATTTTTTTTTTAATTCTAGATAGACCTTTGTTTAGCCACAATCTCACCTGATGGTAAGCGATGATGTGGCTGACGATGGATCACAAAAGGTCTAGAAGACACTTATTCACTCTTGACTTGAAGAGACCCAGGTTATAGTTTTCGGGGAAAACAGAAGCCGGCAGCGAGTTCCAGACCTTAGCAGTGCGGATGATGAAGGTGGAGATTATAAGGTAAATTAATATGAAGAATAAATATCTTAATACGTAAATAGAATTTCGAAAACGCCATGGGCCCTGGAACCAGTGAGTTTTATTAACCAACTTCGAAAAAAGGAGGAGGTTGAATTCTTAAAAATATTTTTTTTTATAAGAGACTAAATAAGGCTATTTAATTAGAAAGAATGAGGCTGATTAAGTTTGTTATGATCGTAGCAAGTAGAAATTTGTGGTCTACTACATCTGGGGCTTCTTCTTTTTCAAAAGGTCAAAAGTTCTTTGGGCAAAAGGTGTGATTCTATGCATGTATAGCTAAGGTATACAAAAGTAGTCAAAAAAAGGAAGTAATAAAACGCTCTGTTATTAATGCCACTAGCGGTCACCCATCCATTTTATAAACACGCAGACAGTAGCTTAACTTAAGAGCGTTTTCACATTATCCGATCCGATATCGGTATCGGACGCCGACACGATATCGGGGCAAGTAAAATGTATGAAAGATGTCCGCTCCGATATCCGATATCGGGTCGGACAATGTGAAAGGCAGGTACATATTTCATACATTTTACTTGCCCCGATATCGTGTCGGCGTCCGATACCGATATCGGATCGGATAATGTGAAAACGCTCTAACGATCTGACATGAATGACAAAAACTACATTACTAGAGAGACCTATGTTAGGTTTCTTATAAACTTCGAAAATTATATACCTACTACCTCTCCATAAACCAAATTAGCTCATATTCCTCCAAAATATTATTTTCGAGCTATTTCACGCCATATTTGATACGCAATATAGTTGCGAATAGTTATATGAAGAATTAAGAGAGCAGAGGGCGGCAAAAACCTACGTGATCAAACGATATTGGTTTTCCCACTGAGTAATATTGTCCTAGCTATGTCACAATTTATTTATATGAACCGCATAAAAATAAAGAGGATAACGCTATCACATTCCTGATGTACTTTTCCTGATGCTACTAATATTATAAATATGAAAGTTTATGTTTGTGTTTGAATCACGTCTTCCCCAGTGGACAGATTTGAAACTTGGAATATACTTATATACAATTTTGGTACCACGCGAACTCACAGGCGAAAACTAGTCAATGTAGACTAGATCCATTTATGAGGTTCAAAGTTGCGTGATAAAAACAATTCAAAATTTAGGTTTTTTTTTTAGTTTCAGAGTTAGGTAAAGCGAAGGTAATTTTTTTTTTCACGCACGGTCACCGAATTTACTTTGATTTTGGATCAAGTCTTCGTAAAAATTTAAGCAAATCCTTACTCATTTTAAAGATAAGTAGTATGGTAGACATTCCTCTGTGGAATTTCATATCCTATTGGCCGGTATCATCAGTTTTCTGACGCCCCGAGCTTGTTTATGCGAATATTATTTATTTTCACGAAAACAGATAATATTCATACATAAAAACGCTCAAGCGTGATCCGGATTTGAATATGAAAAGAATAATGTTGAGAGAAAATTTATTATGATACGGTGTCATGTCGAACATAGGCTTCTTGTGTAAAAGGGTTGCATTAATATTGATCTGTTTGATCAAATATGGATGAGTTTGATCATCTTTCAGTCAGATGTTTTTTTAGGTACGTTGAAAATGAGTTTTCTTCGGCAATTTTCAGGCAGTATACTCAACTTTACATCGGTAATAAGTCAAATAGGTAAAAATTTGTAAAAAAAACAAGTAAGTAGGTATTAATTAATATAAAAAACCACGTCGAATTTTCATTTCCTAAAAAAATTTAAGTATCTTAGTTTTATTATTATACCTATAGACTTTGTCACACCCATAATCCGATATTTGTGCACCACTGTGCATGCGACATAATCTATTAATTTCTTGATTTACAATTGTGTATCTTTTTAGCTGTTATAGAAGGTAGAGTTTTCCTATTGTATCTACTGTTTCGATTCCTTGCCAGCTCGGTTAAAAAAGCACCCATGAACGCGTTTTCTTATCTCAAGTTTCTTCCAAAAATACTCTAGGACATTTAGACCAATAGGCAGCTAATGTAGATACCCGAAAACCATTTTATTACCATAATTGCGAGTGAAATGACAGTTACCTAACTTTCGGGATCGTAAACAGTCATTACAGTAAAGTGGAACGAGCTCAAGATAAAACTAGCACTAAATGCCTAAATTACATTACCAAGCGAAAATGGGGTATGGTTTGGAGATACCGATTATAGCCCTAGAACCTTCAGAGACATTTATAAGCAAAAAAACTGGAGTCAAAACTATTTCCCAATGTCAAGCAGATATTCTAGGTCATGAGTTCTCAACGTGGGCGATAACGCCCTCTTGTGGGCGTTTGAGACTTTCAGGGGGGCAGTAGAAGACCCAGAGAAAATTAGGGGGCATTGAGATGGCGCATTAGGATATGGGGTGAGGGGCTCTTGAAAAAAAAATATTATCTAAGTAGGCGGTGGGTATAGTATTATACTATCTGTGGCGGTGGGCAAAATAAGGTTGAGAATCTGTGTTCTAGGCTAGGTGATGAGATGCGGCCACAAGGAATGACCGAACCGCGATTCCCTACCCAGATGAAGATGTCAGATCTTCTTTGGAAGTTCAGAAGCACGATCAAATACCAATTGTCCTTATTGCATCCGAAAAATAACACGTATCTCAAGGTAGCTGGACATTCTAGGCAAAAGGGTTGTTAGAGGAGACATGGGCGTAGCTCTAGCTTTGTTATGGGGGCGGAGAGAAGAGGGAGAGAATAATTTCTGTATCCCAAATTACGTAATACATTCAAAGACATTCAAATACAATAATTGTCATATTTAGAAGTAAGCGACAAGAAGATTCTAAACTACGTAACTGGAGTGCGAACTGACATTTAATGTACAAAGGATTTTGAACCTTATCGCGACTGAGCAACGATCTATTATCATTTAATCTTGGTTATAAGGATTGTTGGTCTTGTTGAGAGGCTTTCTTGGGTGCTTTGTCTCTTTCACACAGTTGCAAAAAGAAAGAGACACACCGCCCAAGTTTTATTTCAAGCGGACCTTGTTTTCTGTCTCAGTCAGCGTTCCAGGTACGTAGTATAGAAATTCCTTGGTAAGCGATAAATACGTGACAGTGACAGGTAGGTAAGTGTTTATTTACGTAACATATTTATAAAGACACAGTTGACAGATTGCATGCCCATTGGCGTTTCCGCGCAGGTGGAAAAAAACGTGGTAGATTTTCATTGTGGACATTAGGCGGGTCCACACAGACCGAGCAGCCTCGCGAGGCATTTGCCGCGCGAAGCAGCTCGGTTAGTGTGGACGTGCCTCGGCCGAAACAATCGCGCGCGCTGCCACAGGCGAGCGTCCGAGCGCCCGAGCCACACGTCCACACTAACCGAGCTGCTTCGCGCGGCAAATGCCTCGCGAGGCTGCTCGCTCTGTGTGGACCCACCTATTTCCTTTTCGAATTCATAATTTTGCGTTTACAAAAATATCTTTACCTTATCTGTGTATGATTTATCGTCATAGCGAACAAATTACTTTGTTAACTACCCATAGAAATAACTATAGATCTCATAATTAATGGCTACCTCAATTATAATTTGAACCACAATCTCCACTTTTTATACTTCTCAAAAGACTCGAATAGAATATTCGAGATTGTCCAGTTTGTTCACCTCTACGTGCCTCTACATAACGACACATCGCTATATTAGAGTGTAAACTATAACAATTGTAGTCGTGATTACTTCGACACGGACAGACATACCACTCGTTTGTATTACGTACTTAGAACTAGTTTGTAAGAAACTGGTCTAAGAGCCACAGAATACTTGGTATAGTCACCGGTGGTATAGTAGCATAAAAAGGTCTTCGGTACCTACCTACTTGTATTAAAAGAAAATAGTAAAATACTACTTATGTAGGTAAGTACAGTAGGGCCAACGGATCTCGGCGTTCGTGAAGTTAGCCGTTTCGATGCGCAGTGCAACTTTTTCATACAAAATTTTCTACTGCGCAGCGAAAAGCCTGACTTCACGAACGCCTAGATCCGTCGGCCGAACTGTACGTAGGTAGTACATATTATTTTTTAAACTGTTCTTAGGCCCACTTGCGGGTTCCTGGGGTTAACTAAATAACTAAACCGACCTTTCTTTTTTTTTTTTGATTGGTGGGAGCATTCAAAATGTCTGTGCATCTACCACAGATGTAATATACCCGACCAAAGATGAACGAATGAACAAACGGGAAACTTATAATGACTATCTCTGTTACACTGCGGTACCTACTCTATAAGTAAAGACTTCCTTGTTTCTCTTTTTTTGAAATTTGTTTAGTCCCTAGCCCGGGGTTAGCCGATCTCCCACATCGGGTTAAAATTTAAAACTCGAAAAAAGGCAGTTATAAACTGCCTTTTGTTGAATATAAGCCACTATCAGGCCATTTTGCTCGTGGCATTGGAATACCGCTGACTGCGTGACGAATGTGATAAATTGATAACGTATTGGTACTTACTCTCTAGAAATGAGATCACGACTATGTTCGACAAGAAATAAACGCTCACCGGGGACAGAGACCGGGGACAACGGGAACTATTTTTAATAAAAATAATGTATTCCCGTTGTCCCCGTTCACCGGGGACAAGCTCACCGGGGACAACGGGAATACATCATAACAGGTTTTTGGTTTAGAACAGACCGCAGGCGGTTTTTTTTTTTGCTGCAGGGCAATTCTACTAGATGACAACGTCAATCATTCCGCTGCGGTTTGTTTCGATCTCTTAAATGTCAGCCATTTCGTGAATAGTAGAATATCTTTTCAAAAATTTGTTCTGCCAAAGTCCAAACCTTAGCTAAAACCTCACCACTGAGTCGTTTGTCATTAGTAGAATAGGAAACAGTAGAAAATCTAAGGTTTAGTTGAGGTTTTGGTTGTGGTTCATAAAAAGTTTAGTACCTACTAGAATTGCCACCCTGTTCAGGTAAAACCAAATTGATATAAAATTATAAGTACCTACTCGTACATACACTATAAAACGGTCGTTGATCTTAGAACTGTTCCAAAATTTCAAGCTTAAAGTAATTGGTCCCCGTGATTAATTAAAAGTCACTTTTACATGCAAAAACGATGAATTTTAAACGGCCACTTAACCAAGTAATTAAAAGAAAGCGGTGTGAAGTGACACTAAATAAAAACGTTAAAAACGTTTCTTCGATAGACGATCCGTCGAATTCTGATAAACGTAAATAACTAAGTCATCTAACCATTATCCTATGGAATTTTTAAATTCAATCATGAACTTCAGTTATTACATTACAAAAAGTCCAAAATTCAAGGTTAGGTATAGTTTTTTCTTTAAAATAAATGGTAATAGATTGAACTGTGTATTTCTTGACTGAAAGATTTCAGTAACATACTGATGATGACAGACAGATGATGAAGAGACTACGGAATCTATCGCCACCTCTTTACATGCATGTGACATTCGTAAAGGTGGAATCAGACGGTTCACTCAAGTGAAAGATCACTCGAATGAATGCTGGGGTTTTCTATGACACTCTTCTTCCATTTTATGTTCAGATGTGTCACTTTGAGTGAAATATGCAATGAACAAAAAATGAACCGTCTGATTCCACCTTTTTCCTATTGTGCCTCAAAATGAAATCTTACTTTTTTTGCCGGACACCGCTTGGTTTGTAAAATTAGTTCTTACCTGAAACAAAAAGCATTACTAAATTAGAAAGTAAAAGGAGTGAGTGAAGAAAGAAAGGCTTTATATCAGAAGCAGTTTTTTTTTTAATGGGCCTTTACTTAATTTAGTACGACCAGTTATGAATGAATCAAGTTAGGTAGTACTCAATGATTTTAAGTATTCTTTTGACAATTTAGCGAACATTCCAGAGGATCAGACAATGTGAATGTTTGACAATTCCAATCCCCAAACCCCTATGTGCTGCCAACTCGATAACTTGTTAGGTACTTAGTTTGAAGTTGCCAAGTCAACATTGCCAACTAGCAGAGGACGAAATATTTTAATCTGTGTTTGGTCTTAAGGAGGCGCTTCGCGCTCGAGACCGAGATCGGAGACCGAGACCAAAGACAGGCTTTGTAGGGGCGCGCGAAAATGACACGAGACAGAAATCCGTGAGTTTATATGACACGGTCTCCTGTCTCGGTCTCTGGTCTCGGTCTCGGTCTCTGGCGCGAACCGCCACCTTAGGTGCAAGCCAGACAGAAGAAACGTGAGGACGTGTCGCAAACAGGGCGCCAGCAAACAGCGTTGCGCCCGCCGCGCCCCGTCTCTTCTGTATGTTTTGCGTCGCGACGCTTCTATACATTTTGTATGAAAGGGACGCGGAAGAGACAAATGTCCGCGCCCCGTCTGCGTCTTATGTCTTTTTTGTGTGTCCAGCGCCTACAGACTACGCTATTATATGATAGCATATAGCTTATAGTTCATAGCACAACAATATCGCGCACCATACACTATTTATGGATACGTTCACACCTTACTTTACGATATATTATTGGCTTGCTATTAAAATGTATGGTGCGCGATATTCTTGTGCTATGAACTATATGCTATGTGCTATATATTTTAGCGTAATCTGATTGTTATAGATTTCTATAGGAACCAATGACATTTTTTTAATTAGAATCATAAGTCAGAGAAAATAAAATGTTGACCTATAGTTCGTACATAGGGTGTTTTATATGGTTTCCTTCTTTCTGCAATTTTTTAATTTAAATATTTCGGTATTAGAATAATTAAATTTTTTTTAACTAACCTATTCTTATAAATTACAAATATTACTTATCAGTACGTACCTACGTGTAATTACGATTGACCTTATACAAAATATGTTTTACTATGAACAAACATTCTACTATTAAATAATTAACCTGCTTCATTGCAAGGGTCTCGATGTATGAAAAACCACTAATGTATGTGAGAAAGTGACCCCATCCCTTTCTGTACTCATATCCAAACCGGTCCTTACAAGTACTTACACACCATACAAGGAATAACCCACACGAACCGTTTTAAAGAAAGTGAAAATGCGTTTAACCATTGAAGCAGTTAGGTTTACTTTTGTATGTTGTAACTTTGCAATAAAAAGAACTAGATGACGTTGGAGATTCTTTAGTAATCTAGATTTCGAACTATAAAAATAAGGCGTCTGACAAATTAACTTTTTCTTGTACAACAATAGAGCGAAGAGAAGACCTTTTTACATTTGTTTTTAAATGTAAATGTGTAAGTAACCTAAATGTAGGCCATCAGATGTGGATAACCAAATTCTTGTGCTAAGTTGTTGGCAAAGATATTACTTATCTATACGAAATGACGCGTTGTCTTCAATAGTAGGTTTTTGATAAAATTTGTATAGGTACTACCGAATTCGAAAAGATGTGAAAAGGTTTTCTTCTATAGCTTATCTTCGGCTCCTAGAAAAACGTAAACTTATTCATTAATTTAAATTAAAATTCTCGTAAACAAAAACAATAAAAGAAAGAACCACAGCTTTAATTTACAAGTGAGCTTTGTTCTGGAATCATACTTTTCTGCGAATTAAGCTGGAAACAAACTATCGGACGCGGCTGACGGACGCGGCTGACAGCCGCGACTGATAAGTGTGCACACCGTCCGAACACCCAGCGGGCCAGATTGCCTTCGGACGTCTGAAGGTCCAAGGACGCGTCCGCGACTTTCGTCAGAAAATGTGCACAGTTCTATGTTCGTTCTATAACCAGATACCTATTCAGTCGCGGCTGTCTGCCGCGTCCGTAAGCCGCGTCCGATAGTTTGTTCCCAGCTTTACTCTTAGCGAAATCGCAGGAACAAATAAAACGTTTTATGAATGAGTATCTACTATAAACGAACCAATCACATCCAAAACCAAGTCGTTTGTCATTCAAAAACAAAATCCATCAACATTGATGGCTTCTAGAACTTGGAACGTTTCAGCTCAATCCATCGAAATATCGACTGCCAATACCTTGTCCGAATTGGATTTCGTAAGCTTCACGAAACAGCTCCCAGGAGCTGGAGTAGTGTTGGGAAAGACTTGTTTTTCGGAGTTCGAATCGGAGTGACTTTAACTTTATTTTAAGCCACCAAAAAAAAAACATACAGTCGACTTGAGAACCTCCTCCTTTTTGGAAGTCGGTTAAAAATAATCTGTAAAAAAATACTTTTAGTAGACTAGTCATCAAGATGCAATCAATAAACAAAAATACGCGCTTTTAAATATATTTGGTTATTTTGTGTGGAAAAAAATACATTTATCACAGATTTATCATATGGCCTAACTACCGCTATAGCGAAATATAGCTCTGATATTGAAAAGAAAATGTAGGTCCGTAACCGGGGTTTTCGCCATGGTTTTTCACGTAAATTGTACGTAAAAAGAACAGGAGAAACATCACCTACGACGATTTTCACTGACCCCAGTGGTTTTATTGAATGAAAACTTTTTGACTTCGACAAAAAAAATCAGATCATCTACTAAATAGATCTTACTTATATTAACGGGGAAGCGTAAGAGCGTTTCCACATTATCCGATCCGATATCGGTATCGGACGCGGATACGATATCGGGGCAAGTAAAATGTATGGAATATGTACCTTTCACATTGTCCGACCCGATATCGCATATCGGAGCGGACATCTTTCATACATTTTACTTGCCCCGATATCGTATCGGCGTCCGATACCGATATCGGATCGGATAATGTGGAAACGCTCTAAGGTTGCAAGAGTAAGATGTCATGGCTCCGTAACATTCAGGAGAAACGACGATTCTTTATCTATGGTAACATCAGATCGTGGGACAGGGATAAAGACGGTGGAACAACTGTTCAGACTTGCGCTGGACAAGGAGAATTTTAAGAAGCTGATTGCCGACCTTTATTGATGGAGAGGCACTGAGAGAAGCAGAAATAGATCTTAGATCTATTTTCTTCATCATACACAAATGAAAAGGTTGTCTGGCAAGAAATTAAAACAAGAATTGGATTTTTCGGACTGCTATTCGGAGTCGTAACACTAGCGTAATAACCTGATAAATTGAGGAGATCACGACTGCCGCCCAGTTGAGCAAGAGACCAGTTTTTGATTGGATGGGGTTTTTAAATTGCCCGTCTTAAGAGCCATTATACAATTTCGCACTCGACAAAATCAGCGCTCGGAGGGACAAAAGTTGCTAAATTCTAACACCCAATGAACAGCGCTCCGTTTCTTAGACTAAACGGTTTTGGTAATTTTCATGTGATTGATTTATTTGAGATAGTAAAAATACTTTTTGGGTAGGTACTTAGGTAGGTACCTATAGGTATAACACAAAACAAAGTCGGGTTAGTTACACTTTGAATACAAATAATTACAAAAAAATAAATGTTTGTTTTTTTGTCCCATAAACCATATTGTGCTGATCTGATGGAGTCAGGAGCTTTTCAACAGAACTCTTCAGTAAATAGTCCGATTGAGTTGAAACTTGGATCTCAGCATGTCAGTCAAGTTCCGACTACAATGAAATAATATGGTGACAGCTAGCTCATCTGATGATGGAGTCAGGACCTGTTCCATGGAACTTTTTAATGATATGGGTATCAAATGACAGGGCTTGATGAGCGCAACACAATGCTGATCTGATGATGGAGCCAGGACCTGCTCCATGGAACTTTTTAATGATATGGGTATCAAATGAAAGGGCTTGATGAGCGCAACACAATGCTGATCTGATGATGGAGTCAGGACCTGTTCCATGGAACTTTTTAATGATATGGGTATCAAATGAAAGGGTTTGATGAGCGAAACACAATTCTGATCTGATGATGGAGTCAGGACCTGCTCCATCGAACTTTTTAATAATATGGGTATCAAATGAAAGGGCTTGATGAGCGCAACACAATGCTGATCTGATGATGGAGTCAGGACCTGTTCCATGGAACTTTTTAATGATATGGGTATCAAATGAAAGGGTTTGATGAGCGAAACACAATTCTGATCTGATGATGGAGTCAGGACCTGCTCCATCGAACTTTATAATGATATGGGTATCAAATGAAAGAGCTTGATGAGCGCAACACAATGCTGATCTGATGATGGAGTCAGGACCTGTTCCATGGAACTTTTTAATGATATGGGTATCAAATGAAAGGGTTTGATGAGCGAAACACAATGCTGATCTTATGATGGAGTCAGGACCTGCTCCATGGAACATTTTAATAATATGGGTATCAAATGAAAGGGTTTGATGAGCGCAACACAATGCTGATCTGATGATGGAGTCAGGACCTGTTCCATGGAACTTTTTAATGATATGGGTATCAAATGAAAGGGCTTGATGAGCGCAACACAATGCTGATCTGATGATGGAGTCAGGACCTGTTCCATGGAACTTTTTAATGATATGGGTATCAAATGAAAGGGTTTGATGAGCGAAACACAATTCTGATCTGATGATGGAGTCAGGACCTGCTTCATGGAACTTTTTAATGATATGGGTATCAAATGAAAGGACTTGATGAGCGCAACACAATGCTGATCTAATGATGGAGTCAGGACCTGTTCCATCGAACTTTATAATGATATGGGTATCAAATGAAAGGGTTTAATGAGCAAAACACAATGCTGATCTGATGATGGAATCAGGACCTGTTCCATGGAACTTTATAATGATATGGGTATCAAATGAAAGGGTTTTATGCGCGAAACACAAAGCTGGGTTAGGATTTACTTTTGACTTCGATTTTTGATGTTTGATTTTTCATTTTTAATCTTGATTTTAATTTTAAAATCAAAATCAAGAAATAAAATCAAAATAAAAATCCGAGATCCGAGAATCGAGAAATGAGAAACAAGAATCAAGAATCACAAATCAAAAATTAAAAAATTGAAAATCAAGAATTAAGAATCCGAGATACAAGATCCGAGAATCGATAATCGAAAATTGAAAATCAAGAATCAAAATCAAGAATCAAGAACCCGATATCCAAGATCCGATAATCAAGAATTGAGACTCGAAAATCGAAAATCAAGAATCCGAGATCCGAGAATAGAGAAACTAAAATTGAAAATCAAGAATCAAGAATCAAAGTGAAAGTCAAAATCAAGAATCAAAGTCAAAGTAAACCCCGACCCAGCTTTGTGTTTCGCTCATCAAGCCCTTTCATTTGATACCCATATCATTGTAAAGTTCCAGGGAACAGGTCCTGACTCCATCATCAGATCAGCATTGTGTTTTGTTCATCAAGCCCTTTCATTTGATGCCCATATTATCATTAAAAGTTCCATGGAACAGGTCATAACTCCATCATCAGATCAGCATTATGTTTTGCTCATCAAGCCCTTTCATTTGATACCCATATGATTAAAAAGTTCCATGAACCAGGTCCTGACTCCATCATCAGATCAGCATTGTGTTTCGCTCATCAAACCCTTTCATTTAATACCCATATCATTAAAAAATTCCATGGAACAGGTCCTGACTCCATTATCAGATCAGCATTGTGTTGCGCTCATCAAGCCCTTTAATTTGATACCCATATCATTAAAGAGTTCCATGGAACAGGTCCTGACTCCATCATCAGATCAGCATTGTGTTGCGCTCATCAAGCCCTTTCATTTGATACCCATATTATTAAAAAGTTCCATGGAGCAGGTCCTGACTCCATCATCAGATCAGAATTGTGTTTCGCTCATCAAACCCTTTCATTTGATACCCATATCATTAAAAAGTTCCATGGAACAGGTCCTGACTCCATCATCAGATCAGCATTGTGTTGCGCTCATCAAGCCCTTTCATTTGATACCCATATTATTAAAAAGTTCCATGGAGCAGGTCCTGACTGCATCATCAGATCAGAATTGTGTTTCGCTCATCAAACCCTTTCATTTGATACCCATATCATTAAAAAGTTCCATGGAACAGGTCCTGACTCCATCATCAGATCAGCATTGTGTTGCGTTCATCAAGCTCTTTCATTTGATACCCATATCATTATCAAGTTCGATGGAACAGGTCCTGACTCCATCATCAGATCAGCATTGTGTTTCGGTCATCAAGCCCTTTCATTTGATACCCATATCATTAAAAAGTTCTAGGGAACAGGTCCTGACTCCATCATCAGATCAGCATTGTGTTGCGCTCATCAAGCCCTTTCATTTGATACCCATATTATTAAAAAGTTCCATGGAACAGGTCCTGACTCCATCATCAGATCAGCATTGTGTTGCGCTCATCAAACCCTTTCATTTGATACCCATATTATTAAAATGTTCCATGGAGCAGGTCCTGACTCCATCATCAGATCAGCATTGTGTTTCGCTCATCAAACCCTTTCATTTGATACCCATATCATTAAAAAGTTCCATGGAACAGGTCCTGACTCCATCATCAGATCAGCATTGTGTTGCGCTCATCAAGCTCTTTCATTTGATACCCATATCATTATAAAGTTCGATGGAGCAGGTCCTGACTCCATCATCAGATCAGAATTGTGTTTCGCTCATCAAACCCTTTAATTTGATACCCATATCATTAAAAAGTTCCATGGAACAGGTCCTGACTCCATCATCAGATCAGCATTGTGTTGCGCTCATCAAGCCCTTTCATTTGATACCCATATTATTAAAAAGTTCCATGGAGCAGGTCCTGACTCCATCATCAGATCAGCATTGTGTTTCGCTCATCAAACCCTTTCATTTGATACCCATATCATTAAAAAGTTCCATGGAACAGGTCCTGACTCCATCATCAGATCAGCATTGTGTTGCGCTCATCAAGCTCTTTCATTTGATACCCATATCATTAAAAAGTTCCAGGGAACAGGTCCTGACTCCATCATCAGATCAGCATTGTGTTGCGCTCATCAAGCTCTGTCATTTGATACCCATATCATTAAAAAGTTCCAGGGAACAGGTCCTGACTCCATCATCAGATCAGCATTGTGTTGCGCTCATCAAGCCCTTTCATTTGATACCCATATCATCATAAAATTCCATGGAACAGGTCCTGACTCCATCATCAGATCAGCTCGCTGTCACCCTATTATTACATTATTTGTTACACAACAATTCAGATCATTATTCTGCTTTAACGGCCTTTTTAGCCCCGCAGAAAATATTTAAAAATAGGTAATTAATAACTTAGCAACCAATGTATCAAACGCTCCTATTTCGCTATATTCTTCGTAGCCGGCGACGTGCTTTGCGAGTCGACTCAGTGCGAGCTCCGGGATGCAAAGCGATACGTCCACCCCCTAGAAGCGCTCGGCGCGGTCTGCTTGCGTCGAGTAGATAGGGTAGTAGATACGACGCGTTTTAGGTTGTTTTAAAAGATTTTTCATTGCCAATTTTTTAATCTTTTTGCATTTTTTTTTTCAGAAAAGGATTGATTTTGAACTGAAGTTTATTTCTGTTTTGTTAATTTTACGAACAAGAGTTCTAAGTCAGTTCTAAGTAGCCAAAATCAAAAGCAATTCTTTGGCCGTTTTCTCGAAATTTGGACTAAGTTAAAGATTTTTTTACTCAAAAACTAAATAAAGGTAGTAAAAAGTGATCCATTTAATAGTTTGGTTGACTATCACAGCAAAACATCGTAATTTTTTTATACCATTTGGACGTCAAAATGATTCGTAAATATGGTGATTTCTAAACCTCTTACAGCAAAAATTCACAAAACAGTCGCCGGTTTGAGGTCGATTAATCAAAAAGAAATAATAAAAATACAAAAGTAGCTCATTTAATAGTACAAAATTGAAATGATATTTCATGCTGTGCCATAATGTTTTTATAAATACAGTGTTTTCATTGAAAAATCCTGCCCCAAAACATCACGTAAATCAGAAAATTTTGTCTAATGCCTCTTAACTAAGGTCTGTTCAGACGAAACTGTGGTACCAAAAGTTGTGTGCCTGTAAGAATTTAGCAGAGATAAAGTGAGACTCGTTTTTTTTTTTGTTTTATGGATAAATTAATATTATACTATACTTTTAGAAGATAAAAGGGTGTTGGCAGAGTTGTATAGATCTTAAGGTTGTGTGTTTGAATCCAAGAATCATTGAAAGATACAAATCAAGCTATAAAGGTACAAGTGAAGTTCAATCGAAGCTTTTAAAAGAGGATGCTTTAGGTACTGATACTGAGTGATCCTACTACCCCTAAAACAATGTTACTGGCACCACTTTTCACTAAGGAAAATTCATTTTACTGAATCAGTTTACTACTCTGTGTTCACAGTGTGACTTGCAGTAAAAAAAAAACTGACAGTTAAGATTTTATTACCAACGTCATTTATAAGTTATAACTTTACAACTGGAATAAAACGTGTTGAGTATCTATTCAACTTTCTAGAGATGAGAAATAATCTATCCAGCAGTCATAAAGGTTGAAAGAACGTGTGTCTGCTCCTATTTTTAAAATCCAGATTATGTGTTAAGAGAACCCTAGTGTCTAGTCAAACCTAACATAGGCTTTAAGATACTATTTAACAGTCAAATGTATTGTGTTGATGAATAAAATATCTATCTATCTATTAAGTTCACAAGCTCATCAACATTAGTGGATTGAAAAGTGTGAGTGTATGTTTATTACTGAGGCTTAATTATCACGTCAGTGCGAACTATTCGCGTGTATGACTAGTGCAGCAATACAACTCTGCGCAGGATGAAAAAGAACGCACAACACGAAAATTCGCCGAACCTCAGTAGGTAAGGTAGCCTAAGCATTTGCCCTTAAATTCAAAATTTCAAAATTATTTGTTTGTTAGTTTGGGGCTAGATGGCGCTGTGTGAAATGTCCAGCAATATTTATTATTATTATTTATTTAAATTCACTAGAATTAAATAAAGAGGAATGAATTATTAACAAAAACTTAAACATATTAACAATCAACACATTTTGTCATAAAAAAATTGTACCTACCTACTACAAAATTTAAAAAATAGTTTTCAGCTTGAGCCGTATATTTTTTTTAAGTAAGTATTAAAAATTCGTTACAAGTAGAATATAATTAAAAAATAATAACAATATACCTACTAGTAGACAAAGGCAACATCTCTGTTTAATAACGTTTTAAAGTTTCACATCTTGCAAAATCGTCTTCGCCGATATAAGTCGTATATTTCGCACAAAAAACGCAGCGTTAAAAGTGTTCCTTGTATGAAGCCCCTAGCATTCTTTCTGCTTTTTTGGAAGCTTGCGTGTCGTAAATGTAATTTTCTCCATACGCTTTGCCGTGCGCGTTTACTTAGCACTTGCTGTGATAAAACTCGGCCAGCATCAAAAATTATGAAAATTTTAAACAATATCATATTTTGTTTTTTCGCTCGCGACCACGTTGTTGCAACATAGTCGAAAAGTCGGGAATTAAAAACACAATCATAATACACGTTAGAATCCGGTGTCATGAATATCATTTAAAATTATTTTTTGTGTATTTCAGTACCTTGTCATTAAAATTTTAGATTTTTATAAGTAGGTACCTAAGTAACACATTTTGTAATTCGTAGGATGTTAATCATAATTTTGACCAAGATTTAGAGCTATTTTTACTTTCAAATAATAATAAAAAGATAGATAGATAGATAATGCTTTATTGTACAACAAAAAGAATAGAAGTAATCACAAGAAACAAGAAAAACAGCTTAAAAATTAGTACAATGGGCTGCCTTATCGCTACAAGCGATTTCTTCCAGGCAACCTGTGGATGGAAAGTAATGATTGAAGCAGCATGAACGGCAGTGCACAAAGCAACATACAATAAAATAAAGGTCATTTTTAGAAATTTTTGATAAGATGAGAATCATAAAATGCAATGATGATTCATACAATAATTGCTAAGCGTACCTACGTTTTAGCTAGACCCTCAGAGATATACAAAAACAAACCATTAATTTTAAAAGAAATAACGTTACGACCAAGCCTCTGTATGTTTTTTTTTTAAAGTTAAAATGCAGTAGCAACAGAATCACATGGTATACAAAGAAACCTCTAATCCTCCTTTATTACAATGCTCCATATTTCACACAATTGGTTTACGCGTAATACTTACGCAAGAACACAAATGTTGAGAAACTCTCATTACGTTTGTGTTACATTGCGGGATTTTCTTGCCTGTTCGTAGACCGTCTCACGTTAAGCCGTCAGTGTATGCCATTGATGGTAAAGAACGTAAGTGGTTTAGTAAAGTAGGGCGAGTGTCAAGTTACCTGTTGAGATGTAGAACTTCTGAAACGGAATATGACGTCTAACTATTCAAATCAGCAACTTTATCGGGAATATTTTGATTAACAATACCTATGTAATTTTTTTAATAAATAAAAACCAGTTGCAATAATAACCCTACTTCTAATGCAGGCGGGTAAAAATTCATTTAAATGATATTATATTGAAGAACTTTATCGTTTTTAGGACATACGCCGCGCCGGCGGCGCTGGTCTAAACAACTTGTTCCCTGTCAAAGTAACTACCGTTAGTTATGAATACATTTTTGCAATCGATTATTATGATATCAATTTTATCTGCAACATTTGTCTATCTTTTGGAGGGCTTACTAAAAAACCACGCTTCCCTATCACTGCAAAATATCAAAAATATCTAAGGGAGTGTACACATTGCGTTTTTTGCAGCGCGTTTGTATCGATACAAACGCGATGCGAACGCGCAGCCCCCCTCCCGGTTCGCTTTTGTATGGAAAAAAACGCGTTGCGAACGCGCGTTTGTATCGATACAAACGCGCAGCTCAAAAACGCGCTGCAGAAAACGCAATGTGTACCTACACTCCCTATAGTCGTATTGCTCATTATACGGACTAAAAGTGAAGGAAAAAATGTCATTTATCCTTCAATTTTGACATAAAACGTATCAAAACTAATCAAAATTGAAGGAAAAATGACATTTTTTCCTTCAATTTTAGTCCGTATAATGAGCAATACGACTATAAGTACTAGTTTTTTTTATACCTTATCGTTCAAAACAAAGCGTTTTATTTTAGTAAATAAGTTTATATACTTAAGTCACAAACTTTTTACGGCAATAAAGTTTTAGGAATAAATAATCAGAAAAAAAATTGTTTTCAAAATACTTTGTTAAATAAACAACATTGTGCGACAAAACGAACTTTTACTTTACCATTTTAAGAAAGAGAACACATTACTTTAATGTCATGTTTATCTGAAAGGGAACAAAGAGAGTACGAGACTTGATTTCCGCTCGGTGATATTCAATTTCCGGCGACTTTTGATCGTTTTCGAACCATTTTCTTTCACAAATCTTTCGATTCCGCCGTTGACTTTCGAAATTTTCAACTCAATTTTCTTTGAAGTTGTGTGTTTGTGTTGTATTTTCTGTACATAATTCGTAAAACTTATGTATAAAGTAGGTAATATTTGATTTATTTTAAAAGACTATCAGAGTTTTAGACCGCCTGAAGGACTTCATCATGAAAACATAATAATATGTAAGTATTAATATCACTTAATCTCGTTCAATAATATTTTAGTAACTCTACTTTGAAATGAAATGTTTGAAAATGAAATGAAATGTTTATTGGTTCACAAATTACATGGATCTGGTACAATGATGGTGATATTTAATGAAATTGATCTATGTATGGTAATTTCGATGTACCTACCTATATAGATGAGCTTTGTTCCCCGAACTAGGTCTCGTTAGAGCCTGTACAGCAAGGTCACATCCACTCGCCTCGGTCCGGTCTCTCTATTACAACATAACTCATAAAAATCCTATAAAAGTTTAACATCTTTAAAAAATAAATTTTTACATCTGGTCGTACAATTCATAGCTATTTCGAAATATTCTTCACAATCAAAGTGTACCAGTGTAAAGTGCATTACAAAACTCAAAACATCGATTCAGCACGTATCATTTCACAACAAATTGACCCTACAGACATTCCGATCTCCTGGGATCGCGTTACAGAATATGTCATGGCCAAGTATAAAGGTGAACGCAGACTTGGGCCACACCGCAGTCGCCGCAGTCCCCGCATTCGATTTCTTTAACGAAGTTGGTTCTATGCAACCTCGCACGCCTGCCCGCGCCGCAGTCGCCGCAG
This sequence comes from Camptogramma bilineatum, assembly GCA_958496255.1. Classification (NCBI taxonomy): domain Eukaryota; kingdom Metazoa; phylum Arthropoda; class Insecta; order Lepidoptera; family Geometridae; genus Camptogramma; species Camptogramma bilineatum. The sequence continues at coordinate 11,853,590 of OY292464.1, forward strand.
TACCTGAAGCAAAGCGATGACTGCGGCGACTGCGGCGCGTGCGGTACGGCCAGGTCTGCATTCACCATAATGCAACCAGCCAATCTGCCCCCCTCGATTCTACTAACAAACTTTTTCTTAACCAAAGCAAAACGTCAACTACTCGTATTTCGTTTTGTTGCCTATAAATCGTTTAGAAAGACGGAAAAGGGATTTATTTTTTAACTTTTTTTTGGTGTTAATTTTATTTAAAATTTAATAATTTTGATCCTGATTTTGAGAGTTATCTTTACCTGTAAAACTATTTTCTTATTTAAGTAGTTTTTTTTTATCAAAACCTAAATATCTTTTAGTAAAATAACGGATAAAATAGAAAACTTGAAAACAAACAATAAAAACCAATACACAGCCGATAATAATCATTTAAAATTTTAATGTAATAACTACATTTCCCTTTTACAAAATCTCCATCTGGATAAAAGATGTAATTTGCAATATACCTCCGCCCCGCTCCTAGATTTCGATTTTCATGAAACGGCGAACGTTTAATGACGGCCATAATCTCGTAAGAATATAGCGTAGAATGTTGTTATAGAGTTTTACGAGTAGTATTGACGATTTTATCAAATATAATTGACTATGTTCGTTATAAATTGACGTATTTTTCGTCATAATTATGTTCCCTGTTAGGAGATGCCAGGCGCAAGTAGTACCTACCTACTGAGTCACAAGTTGTCACAAAACCAATAGGTACAATTTCTAAATAATTTTAAACAGTAAGATGAAAAGAATCTATCTAACAGAGCCACAACTAAGGGAGTTTGAAAACAAATACTTAAATAAAAATAAATTACAAGTTACAGTGGAGATAGGTACTCTCTATTTTCAGTAATTGACATTAGCAGCGTCTACCAAATGACATAGTGACGCCAGCTGATTTCAGAGAACCAGAGTATAACTCAACTAACTCATTCATTGCGAGAGTTTTATGAATGGCCCAAGTTGGCGCTTTCCCGGCGTTCTGCCCGGTTTTATAACAAAACGTCATGTTCCTCGCAGCTAGTAGAGAACAGCTAGTTAAATAAATAAATAATGCTATACATTTTACACAGCATCATCTAGCCCCATAGTAAGCAGAGCTCGTGTTATGGGAACTATATAACTATAAGTACTACTTTATAGTTTTTTGTGAGTACATACATATTTATGCATAGAAAATAACCTAGACCCAAGACAAATAGAAACATTTGGAATCGAATACGCATCCTTCTGTGTTTCAGGCTGGCCTTCGCCTTCTGCGCCATAGAGGCGTCATGTTCTATTCATATTTCGTATTTGCACAATTTTTACGCCGAGCTTGCTTGAGAAATATAATGAGGTTGCATGAGGGAAAAAAGGATGTTTGAAACGTGGCAAATGGAAATCTATGGCCTACTCCTACGGGAAAGAGGCGTGAATTAATGATTATGGTACAGTTGTTTGTTTGTTTCTACTGTTTGATCGCTATAGTAATAGTAGAGAGCTACGAGTCTAGTGTGTATATAGTCGACTGTATCGCCTGGTATGGTAGACATCCAATAAAATGTACAAATATTATGGATATGATTAAGATTATGGATAGATTTCTGGGGTCTAGGGGTTTGTCAGATGCACGAAATCATGAAGCTATTCGTGCATCTACAACCCAAATCAAAAAGTAGGTAATTTGTTAAGTTAACATAAAATGGATAGAGTTCTTCAGCAGTTCCCTTATCCCCTGTGGTTTAGTACATCCAAGTGTATGTCAACATTGTTTGTTTCCGCGTGCTTGCATTTTCCACGCGCTATTTATAAACGCTGACTCAGGGCCCAAGGCGGGACCGTTAGTAAGGGTTGTAACCTTTCTAGTTATTTTTCAAATTCTGCGCTGTTTTTCAACGTGGCGTAGCTGCCAAGTGTCTTTGATGTGCTTTCAACTGATAAATGTCGATAAAGGTGGCCGCACATCTATCCGTGCCAAACGAATGGACCAAAACGAATTTTAGAATTATTTAAATGAAATCGTATGAAACTTCGCACACCTCCCCGCGTCGAATCGTCCGATTCGACCGAATCTGGCAGTAGGATAGGTGTGCGCTTAGCTTTATAGAGCTCTAAAATAATGATTATCGCTTATATTATTGTCTGGTGAGACTGCAGCGGTCTCAAAGACCTACAAATTTCATTAAATCTATTTTTAATTAAAACCGAAGTGTGTTTGCACACAAGTCATCAACATTTATGTGGCAAGTACCCACTCAGTACTAAACTTGTCAACTATGCTTTAGTGCTTAACCCTATCTGATGACCCACAAAAGCTATTTACCTGAATAGGAACATAATCATAATCCTAGGCAAGCCACATCACGAAACAGAACTCAATAAAATCGCTCCTGTAATCAAATATAACCAGAAGATCGATCTTGATATTGTGAAAGCTACAAGTTTTGTTATGGTATTTCCAACCTTATTTCCTAGAAAATAGAGGTACAGCAGTGTGATGACAGACATTATCCAGGCTCGGTCATAAGCCCGGATTATGCCTGACGAGATCTCCGATAGATTAGTTTTCACTTACCCTTTGTTTTCTAAGATATCGTCGTCGTCTTATTACTGACGTTATTTGGTAAAAACTAGTTTGATTGCACGTGAGAGTATATTCTTAGCTTGACAAGCAGTAAGTTTTAAAATTTCATGCAGCCAAATGGTACAAAAATATGCAACTCAAATTGCATTAAAAAAGCGTATTATAACAGAAATTATATTAACGTTAAAAGTATTAAGATGTATCTTAAAGCAGCGTAACAAAAAGTCATAGCTTGGCGAATCACTTTGTTTAATGTAAACGTACATTATATTTAACTTTGATAAGAATTCGGTAATTATAAGTATAATGTTTATACCAACTGAGCTGTTATAATGAGCGTAATAATACGGTGACTACTTTATGAAAACAAAAGCGTAAGTTTATTGATATTGTCGACACGGTTAATATCAGTATTGACAGTAAAATAACCATTTCCGTTTGTTATGGCACAATAATTATTATCTACTAGTGAATATAATATAAACTACTGGACGCATTTGGCAAACTGTTTGCGACTAACTGTCGGCTAGCAGACAAAAAACGTTCATCCCATAATCTGCTATATTGTACCCAAGTCACAGATTAAACCATAGTTTTTGACATTGGAAACACTTTTGACTCTTTTGACATTGTCTTTTCGTTCGCTCCAGTGTAAGCTCCGATTTCACGAAAAAGTGCGATCCCCTTATATCTCGGAGAGTTGTGAAGATTATGATATTAAAAAAAAGCATTAAAGACGCATATTTACGAGAACTGTAAGGTGCAAAAAGAATTATTCGAGAAGGTAAAAAACGAAAAAAGTTATGGCTGAAATAGTGAAAAAAAATATTTTTTTTCGAATTTTTGATTTTGGCGTTCGATATTTTGGAAACGAAGAATGATATCAAAAATTTAAAAAAAATTCCTCTGGACAAGTTTAGTCAGCTACAATTTGAGAATAAAACAAATACGATCGGGTTAAGGGTTTGCCCTGTCACCTTTTTGAAAAATATAACATTTTTTGTTTTCGAATTCCGTAGAGTCATTTCCAATGTGCTCGATAGTCATGTGAGGCACGAAATCTGTGAAGTTTTTCATTAGTCCAGGGTGTCGATTTTGAATCGCTAATTGGTACGAGCCCCGAGCGGTAGTTCCAGGAACAATACAATTCCGATCTCGCTAACGTGGCCCAATTACATTTCCAAGTGGCCTTATTGCCAATACGGCCATTTACTGGAGAATGCAGAAAAAAGGTATTTTTTTAATAGGTACTCAAACTCGTCGATTTTGGGATATAGGAAACTGTATTTAAAAAAATGTATTTTCTTTTTTATTTTGCAGTAAGGGTCTTGTGAATTATATTTCAAAATATCTTTTGATTGCACATCTCTATACTTTATAACAACAGATATTTTTCTCGAAATCTATTTTCAACATTATTTTCAATAAATAATTTTTTTAGGTTTCATATAATATAATTATATGTTTCATATAATTTATTATGAAAATGTACCATATTATTCGAACGAATTTCATATCATCTCAGATGAAAAGTACCTATTTTATTTTCAAAAAGGTTAAATAAACTTCGAGTAGGTTGCGAAATGTATGTTTCTAAAATATTCACATGAGATTTTCGAAAAAGCTGGCACCGTAACATTAAAACGGACGTTATTTTCAAAGGGTAGGTATTGTAAATTGGGAACTATACTCGAATGAGTAGTTTAAATTGAAACGCCATAATTTATTACATATTTTCGAAATATTAAAAATTTAATCGCCAATCCTGACTCGTCAATCACTCAATCGAATCAACAGTATAGGTAGGTACGTAGAAGTTATTGGCATTTGAAATTTCTTGAGAGCGACAAACGATGCATTATTGAAAATATTGATAATTTGCTCATGTCGTTGAAAACTTAATTCAGAACTCAGTATGTCGATCTAAGCTTCATCAGGACAATTATCACGATTTTCATTTGTCATTAATTATTTTGTCAATTTTTTTCTACACACATTATTGTAATTATTAAAGCCATAAATATATAAATAAATTATTATTGTTAAATGCTTTGAATAGTGGGCATTTTAACCGCCCAGTCAGAGATTTTAACCGCCCTGTCAGGTATTTCAACCGAAATATTCGGGACTGACTGCGCTGCTAACCAAATGGTGGGTGAGCTATGCTTCTTGCTATGTTTACGGATTTAATATGACGGTCATAGTTTTCTAAGAAACAAGGGTTTCAGCTAACGGAGCGTGACATCGAACTCTGAGCTAATAAATCAAAAAAGTTTCCCGGCGCCGACGATAAAATAAATTCCAATTTAAATTATCTGTATCGGCCCGTTTTTAGCCGAAATGGGTACAGTTGCCTTAAATGGACCGCAATCGTGCTATGCGAAAATAGATGTTATGTCCGTTAGAATAATGTTTAAAATAGTGTATGTATAAAAGCGTAGCACTTTGAACTTTGTTTTGAAACCAGGATTTAGCTGGTAGAACCTATCCAATGTATTTCAAATCCTGAATGAAATTATTGAAGAGTTTTTATTTCAAAACCCCTATTTCTTTAAATTTTTAAACGTTCTTGATAGATCGTTGATGTTAAGCGACGTTCTGCGCGATCACAATTTGGATGGCTGACCGTAAATGGCATTAACAGATGAGCGCTACCGGGATTCGGGAAGACGGAGATGATTGTATTCTGAAATGTATAGTCAGAATTCGATCCCAAAACTTTTGTAAAATTCGAGGTATCCTCTGGGCCGCCAATGTCTAAAACAATCGTACCTACACATAAAAATAAACTTTACAGCATAAACTTTGTTAATTAATAACAGTGCATTTAAACTGTCGACCATTGAAATTAATTCTACTTTTACTTGAAGTTTGCTTTAGGCTGAGTGCACACCTTTCCGCGCCGAATTCTCGAAGTATTGCAAGATTCGGTCGAATCGAATCAATTCGACCGCGGGCAGGTGTGTGCGAGGTTTCATACGATTTCAAATAAAGAATTCTAAAATTCGATTCGTTCGACGCGTTCGGTGCGAATAAGTGTGCGGCCACCTTTAGTATTCGTTTTGTTGGGATCCGCTTCGTTAATTTTAATGATATCGGAAAAAACATTGGTTTTTATGAAATCAGAGAATTATTCATGGAGAAGAAAGGTTTGACTTTTTAATTATTCTAGACTAGCTGCTGCCCCCGGCTTCGCTCGCGTGGTACCCGGATAAAAAGTAGCCTATGTTACTCTCCAGCCCTCCAACTATCTCCACACCAAAAATCACGTCAATCCGTTGTGACGTGACGAGGAAGCAGGACAAATAAACAAACAAATAAACACACTTTCACATTTAATTTAATTTAACGGATTATTTAATAACCCCCAAGTTTGTAGTGTGTATATTAGATATCTATGTATCTGTGTGCCTGTCTGTGACATCGTAGCTAGGGCATAGGAACCGGGTTTACCCGGAACCGAAAGAACCGGGATTACCCGGTTCTTGGGGCTACACAAGGAACCGGTTCTCAAAATATTAAGAACCGGGTTTTCGGTTCTTTCGGTTCTTTTAAAAAGTTCTTCTCTTCTAAAGCGTGCCGAGTTCTCAAGTGTGTACAGGCAGCATAATGTACCTTGTTTGTGATTAGTGATTGTTTAAAAGATTTAAATTATAGCTGTGATTATAAATTCCATGTTTGATTTTTGATCTCATTGTAGTATTTTGTAATATTTTACTTACAAAATTCTAATAAACTATCTCTCTCTCTCGTCGTTCTCGAAGCTGATATCTCACATCATATCTGAGGATCGTGGTCAGCTTCGGGTTTGTCTTTGGAATGAATGATTGTCCTCCATTGGTTTCTGTCTAGTGCGTCCTTTACAACAGCGTACAATTTTTAAGATGAAGAGTCTTTCACTTGATCAGCCCATCTTGTTGGTCATTATTTAACACACGGGAGTTACTCACGTAAAAATATCGTCGATTTAGATACCGACAATGTTTCGATTCATCCGGAGAATCTTCATCTGGGTAAGGAGGGAGTTGCGGCAAGGTTACTCCTCGCGGTCGCGTCTCACACTGCGAGAAATGTAACGCTCGGCGCGGGACGCGGGCCGCGGGGGTAGTAGTGAGGGGCGCGCAGTTGTAGGTGCCGGTGTCGCAAGGAGAGTCGGTGCTGGGTCTTCATCCTCACTATTCACGTCTTTTGTGTCGTGGATATTGACACACACAGTACTGACGGTATCTCTACCAGGCTCTAATGCACTACTATTATTCATAGTTCCGTGGAGACAAGGCTTCCAGGCTGGTGCCAAGGCCCAACCTCTGTCTCGGTTGAAATTAGGAACCCGGCTTATTTCTATCTTGTTGGTAATCGCTTTCATTCGGTGTTCCCAACTACGATCAGTTTTACTAGACTTTCATCGCCTCTGCGCACCACGTGGCCGAATTATTAAAGAATGCATTGGTGGCTTAAGGTAGACAATCGGGTTTTAATATGGAGCTGGGATAAGATCGATACATTGGTGCGTTTATCGGTCCAGAGTATTCTTAGCATTCGCCTCCAGCACCAGTTTTCGAATGCATCGATCCTTTGTCTTTCTCTGGACAGAATTGTACACGTTTCCGATCCATACATAAAGACAGGGAATACCAAATACTTATACCAATGCCCGTAACAGTCTGATCTTAGTTTTTATACCTATTCCTCTCTTCTTCCAGATGTTATTTAGGCGGGTCATTGTATCTTTTGCCATTCCAATACGCCTCTTTATCTCCGGGACACAGCTGCCATCCTTATGGTATTAATTTGTGATCCTAGCTAAGTAGAGATAGTGGTTAACGGTATGGATGCTTGAGATGTTGCAGGTGGCGTCTGTTAGTTTTCCCGCACGATCCTTTACCAATTTTTTTGGTTTTCGCCCTGTTGACTCAGACTAGACAAGTTCTAGACTTTGGGAAAATTCTTCCATATCTTCCACGTATATTACTAGGAGAACGGTATCGTCAGCGTACCGAAGGTTTGATATCCTCTTTCCGCTGGCCAGGAAACCTTTCTCTCAGTTTTCAAGGGTCCTACGAAATATGTACCAACTTTCATACAATATTAATTAGAGCAGGGGATAGGATGCAACCCTGTCTTATTCCCTTCTTAGTTTGGAACATACTAGCTAGAGCATTCGGTGCCCAATCTGATATCAGAATGGTTTTTTTAGACTCTTCTTGATTAAAACGACGACGTGTTCAAGAGATCCCATCTCCAGTAGTATGGAATATACAATTTCTCTAATTACAAACAGTCAAAGGCTTTGGTATAATCAATAAAGCAAAGGATCACTAGGCTGTTGAATTCTCTACTCTTCTCTATTATTTGGCGAACGATGGTTCCCGCTTACCCTTGCCTAATGCCTTTAACAAAACCTGCCTGTTCTTCAGGTAGGTTGGGCTAAAAAGTAGCTAAGACGTCTTTTTAATACAAGTAGGGTAGGAGGATCTTACTTGCGTGCTTTATTAAAGCGATAGTTCGGTAATTTTCACATTATTTGCCTTTCGTGTGCAAAGGGACAAAAATCGATTCGATTCGAAAAAAAATTATCTTAGGAACCGAAAGAACCGGGTACCCGGTTCTGTGTTGAAACTGGAATCGAAAAAACCGGTTCTTGAAATGGGGCCGGTTCTCGATGCCCTAATCGTAGCTCGTGAACGGATGGACCGATTTTGATGTGGTTTTTTTTTGTTTGATAACTGATACTCGGGAGAGCTAATGATCGGGATGGTTCTAAGGCGCAGGCCAGACATAAGAGACGTAAGACGAGGACGCGTCGCGGACAGGGCGCCAGCGAACAGTGTTGCGCCCGCGCCCCGTCTCTTCTGTCTGTTTGGCGTCGCGACGCTTCTATACATTTTCTATGAACCCTTTCATAGAAAATGTATAGAAGCGTCGCGACGAAGACGGGATAAATTAATAACTAAGGCGCGAGACACACAGGACACACAACTAGGGCGCGGACATTTGTCTCTTCCGCGTCCCTACGCGGTAGAGACAAAATGTCCGCGCCCCGTCTGCGTCTTACATCTTTCCTGTGTGTCCCGCGCCTTAGTTAATAATTTATAAAGATCTGTTCAGGCGTTTGAAGATCATCAGCTCTTTTCTAGTAAAAGAAGTGATAAATGTCGGGGATTTTTCATAATTTTTTATATCAAAAATTTTAATATCAGTAATTGTTACATAAAAAACTACTTAACTACCCGCCGTTTTTGCAAAGGTACCCCATTATTCAAAATAAGCTGTCAGATACAGTCGTGATCATTTTTTTTTAAATAAGTATACCCACTGCCTAAATAAAACTTTATAGCCAAAGATATTATCCTGAGGAAATGGCGCTGGATAGGACATGTGTTGCGAAGACCAGACAACCACCTATCCAAACAAAGTCTGACGTGGCAAGTTTCCGGGAGAAGAAAACCAGGGGCCCTACCCATCCCCCCTAGCCATATTACACTATCTATCGTCGCTGTAGAATAGAACACTTCAAAATGTATAGGAATTGACGTTCTGATTACGTGACTCATCTACTTGAAACGTCAAATCCTATACATTTTCATGTTTCTATTCTACAGCGACGATAGATAGTGTAAGAGCGTTTTCACATTATCCGATCCGATATCGGTATCGGACGCCGACACGAATATGGCTAGGGGGGCAGGTCGCTTCAGGAGGCTGCATCAGTTGGTCTCGGCTGGAAGGAGCTGGAGGTTGTCGCGTAGGATCGAGTCGAATGGAAATCCCTTCTGAGAGCCCTATGTTCCTGATGAGGGACAACAGGATTTAATCATCATCATCATCATACCTACTGACACACTTAAAACATTTTTTACTTTGTTTTTTTTTTTACTTTTTACCCCAAGGATTCAAACCTACGACTTGTAAGATCGAGGTAGAAACCCAAAGCCAAAACAGCTTCACCGTTTGCAGCACGTATCAATGTGCCTACCTCATCAACACGCATACAATTTCTGTCATTCTGTATGGTAATGGTGTTCCCATTCTCAAGTGGTAGATGTAGGTAGAGGCTGGTTACCGGTTTTGTTGGTAGGGTACGCCACTTTCGCTCATTTTCGATTTTACGAAAGGAATTTATGATCTTTGTGTTAAGTAAGAAAGTAATGTAAGTAATTTACTCACTTTATGCTCTGTTGCGAATAAAGAGCTTCGTAGTCACAATCTATTTTCGATCGAGCGAGCGAAGCGAGCGAAGATCTTAGTGGTAAGTTGGGCGATTTTGCTTTGTATGTTTGTATGTTTCACGAATTGTTGTTCGAGCATAACTGTCGAACCGTTCATCCAATCTGCATGAAACTTGGTAGGTCAATAGGTTGTGGTAAGGAAATTTACGGTGGAGCATATGAGCTTAATCGATGAAGGGGTTGTGAAGATATTGTGTTCCCAAGGAGGTAAAAAATTTTGAAAGTTACACAAATATATTGAGTGGGGTGTCATACGAAAGGGCTTATTTTGTACATTCCAAAATGGTTTTTATTTTTAATCTAGGATGTATAGTTTTTGAAATACGACCAAAGAAAAAAAACTACGAAACCAGAGCTGCAAGAGCTCCGGTTTATAGAGTTTCGATGTCTTCGTAGCTCATTGACTGGTCGGTCTTAAAAAGAGAGTGGCATCGTTGCGGTTTGGTTTGCAATGATTTTAGATGCTACTTGATTTATTTTCGTGATAAAAATTTTTGATAAAGAATGAAAATAATTGGGGTAAAAAAGTTAAGTAAACAAATATATTGAGTGGGGTGTCAAATGAAAGGTTATTTATTCTAGGACGTATACTTTTAGAAATACGACGAGAATTCATAAATATGAAATAAATGAAAAATTAGACACGACATTACCTATGTATTGCATGCATGCTAGTATTTTTTCATGAAGAGCTAGCGCAATAGGCATACTCGGCAGTAGTAGCACTTGAAATTATAGGGGTAGTCAGAAGAAAGTCCAAATGTAAGCCATCTACGGTGCGCGAGATCTCAGTTCGGGGCGAACTACTAGTTATTTCAGGTTTCATCCAAAACCATCCAGCCACAGCGTGATCAAAGATTACTAAACAGAATTCTGGGCGTGATATACATAATAACCCAATTATCTATAAAGGACTTACAAGCTTCCTAGAGCCCCGCTGATGGCTGCTAAATCTGTTGCCATCTCTTTTGATTGATGAGAGACAAGAAAACAATGTTCTCTACCGTGCTAATTTGACAGTTGAATATGAACAATAGGGCATATGGAGTAAAATTTCAAAACGTTTCTAGCGCTCGTAAAATAATAAAAAAAAAGCGAAAAAAACAAAACATACATACAGCCGAACATAGAACCTCCTCCTTTTTGGAAGTCGGTTAAAAAAGTGCGTTACGGGCCGAAGCGTTGAAAATCCGAGCAGGATGGAGAATTAAAAATTTACTCAGAAATATTGTGCTTCAGGGCTAAAAAGGCTGTTAAAGCAGAACCCTTATTATGTGTTTGTTCTTGTCACTCTCATGTCTATGAAAAGAGACGGCATTTAGTGCAATTCAAATTATGATTCTGCTATAAACGACCTTTTTAGTTCCGCTGATTCTGATATACCTAATCGCAAAATAGTGTGTAGAAAATATCAATAGGTACCTACATATTTTGATAAGACTTTTCATTTTCAATGTCTCAAAATTTGAGATTCCGACGGGATTCGAACCCGCACTGATAAAAACGATCCATCGAAAAATTAAAAAAAATATTAAGTAAGTAAGATTTTTCATTTTTAATGAAATAATGCCTAAGTGTGGACTCTGTAAAAATTAAAAATGATCTAGAACACTTTACCACGACCTTCAATGCCCTTTAAAGGCAATACCTGCGTTCCAGCTTAGTTTCCGAAAGTTTTACTTATTCATTGCCATTTCACGCAGAACCTCGCTCATGTAGATTAGTTCGCGCTCCAGAGACCACGTTACCTGAATAATATCTGACATACCTTCGTTTTGGTCACTCAAATAAAGGAGTTTACTCATGGGTATCAAGTTCATCGCTTTTCCAGCTCTTAGGAACGAGGGTCATTAATTAGTAATGAAGAGAGTTACACTATATTCGCACCCCTAGATGAAATCCCGGGCGGTTCAAAATATGGCCAAATGAATTCCTAAACTGAAAACCCATACGGTGATACAAATGAGTTAATTGAACAAGCTTGAAAAAGTTTTACCTTCATGATTTAATAGTACATTTTTCATAGTCTTGTCATAGATTTCAAAATCAGTTTTTTTTTGTCATTTCTGAACAAGTATACCCCTTTTTTTTTACCCCTACGAAAGAGAGGGGTGTTATGAGTTTGTAGTGTATCTGTGTGTCTGTATGTGTCGTCATAGCGCCTGCACGGATGGACCGATTTTGATGCGTTTTATTGTTCGAAAACTGACGTGATCGAGATTGTTCTTAGCTATCATTTAAGAAGATCTGTTCAGCCGTTTGAAGATTATCAGCTCTTTTCTTGTTGATGAAGGGCAATGTCGGGGTTTTTACATTAAATTTTTAATTTATAGGTACTGACATTCTGTTTTAATTAGCCATTCTAGTAAGTAAGCTTTTATACCTAGTGTCTTTCTGTTTTGAGGAAATCTATTTTCTCAAAACTACAATTTTCGGGTCACGGAAAATCAGAAAGTAAGTAAGTGTGTCAAATCAGCTCAAACTTCAAACGGACGTAAGTAAACCAAACAAACAAAAGTGAAGTAAAACGTAACGTATTTAAACTTGTAAAAACTGTTTTACAACTTACAGTGCCATAGACATGTCTCTACATAAAAATAGCAACGACAACTCAACTAGAAAACGGCTACTTTCCGCGTCCCTACATGGTAAGTTGGCAACACTGCTGTGTGCGCAAAAACCTCCAGAACCCAGGGTTGCCATTTTGTCGTGTAAATTAGGGCATTTCCATGGTAATGTTGGGTCAGAGCTTACCGTGAGAGAATCTGAGAAAATGATAGCCTGGGAGCTGGAGATTAGTTACTTACTTCATATATCTGAACATGGCTTTAGGAAAACTGCCTGAAAATGGTAATGTTTCACCTCGATTTGACCTTCAGTAGGTACATAGTGCTTTTGTGACATGATAAGTAAATGAAGTTTACATTACATTTTGTATCACGCGCGAGCGTAACGAGACGCTCGAAACGATATTTTTGTTTCAGTTTCAAAAACTGAGTAAAAGCATAAACTTGAACAATAACACAACAACAGATTTGCTGAAAGATAATTATTTTTAGGGGTTAAGCTCGCCTTAACTGTATAGTTTTAGTTCTTTTTATAAATACTTTATTTGTGCAATCAAGAATAAATAAACCAGTGAAAAAACAACGTTTTTCAGATTTTCCAGTGGATAAAGGCGATTGGTTTGAAAAGATAGTTTTGGTGTTAACTAAACCTTTCACCTCAACGATACAGATTTAGATAGTTGTTAAGTGTTAAAGGGTATAGGTAATAGGTTAATTGGCTTCCTATAGCTAATTCGTTGTTAACTCCTAATGTAAAAAAGCTGTTGGATCTCCAATAAATAAATAAATATGTTACAGGTTGCTTCTAAGTTTATAAACAAACATAGAAGCTAAGAAACTAGAACTTCAATATTAAGATTGTGGTGCAGTATGACGTATAATAATCGCCACTGGTTTCTGTTCTATTTGATTGCAGAACTTTTATTAAACTAATTTAGCATCGTAAATAGTAAAGTTATTGGAGAATCAATCTTTGAGGTAGAGTTTGTGTCTCATTATCGTGATTAATAGCCAATTGAAGCTTTTGTAATGATACTATCTAGCTCTTAAATAAGATTTAGATTAAAATGTTCGAATAGACAACTTTAGAGATCTTGAATATCTGAAGATCTTCTACCCTAGCCAAGCTAGTACTTATATACAATCGCTTACGCTATTCGTATATGTAACAGAGAAAATGTAAAGCCTTGACCAAACCAAAGCGTTCAGCTAACGTCCGCGGTGGCGTGTATGTGCTGCCAAGATTTAGTAATATTTTCGTAATAAATAAAATTTGTATGTGAATTATGTGATAAACTAAGTTAATATAGTTCTAACGAGTAGTCAGAGGCATAAATATACATTTGCCGTGCCATATTTAAATCAAATTAAAATATATTTTTTTAATTTTTATAGTATTAATCCACACTTAAGCGTGTTCTACACGGTTTGAAACCACAGCATCTACCAAGGTGACCTTGCTAGAATTTCGCATGACATTGGTTGACAGTAAATTTCGCTACAGACGCCATTGGTTGACAGTAAATTTCGATGACGCCATTGGTAGACAGTGCCAAGGTCACCTTGGTAGAAGCTGTGGTTTCAAACCGTGTAGAACACGCTTTAGATATTATTTAATTGAAAATAAAAACACACTGTGCACAGTGCGGGTTCGAATCCCGTCGGAATCGCAAATTTTGATAAGACTTTTCATAATGATAAATTATTATTACGGGATTTTATCGCGTACCTTTTATTAATTTTCTTTTCCAGACGTTAAAATCCCGTAATAATAATTATTATGTTAACAAATCGCGAAAGTTTAACAAGACTTTTTCAATGAAATTAAAATATGTGATAGCCCTACACAAAGTCAGGTAAGTACTTCCATTTAAGGAATGTTCCTTAATCCACTATTTTATTCAACAGTTGTGCCTTCTGTGGGCAAATGGGGATGGTAAAAATTTAATACCGACCCGACACTTACGGAATAGTGTGCTATTTTTTTGCTGGGAATAAGGTAAATGGAATTAAATTGGACGTGTTAATGAACAGCGGGTTTAAAAAGGTCGCTTTCAGGAATTGAACTATATGCCGTCTCTTTTCACTCTCAGTCAATGAAAAGAGAGAAATGAAATGAAGAGAGTCAGTTTAATCAGTTTAAAGAGACGGCAAATAGTTCTCAATTCTTATTGAGATTCTGCTTTAGCGACCTTTTTAAGCCCGCTGTTCTTGAATTTCAGTTAGTTTTTGTTTATGACCGAAAAAACAAGAAATGATGTGAAGGTTAAGGCAGTTTCAATATTATTCTTCAAGGGATTTTATTTGTTTGAAGATTTGAGTGGATTGAGTTCTTGGGGTAGTCGTGAGCCTATTTATAATTTAAAAAATAAAATGTACCTATAATATCCTCCATTATAGTCGCAGGCCAATTCCACTAATTTACTACGCCTACCATTCCACTGCATTTTGGCCCTTTTTTGAAAATGACAGTAAGGACTTACTTAATTTGGCTGAAAACGTCACCACAACAGTCATTGGTCACTAGTAGAATAGAAAACAGACAATAATCTTAGGTTGTGTTTGATAAATAGTTTATTAGTAGAATCAGCACCCTGATACCATTAAAATACATAAGGTCAACGAGTATCTCCTAAAAATATTGTTATGAAAATGTATTAAAAATCAAGTCTTCTAAACAACAAGTAAAGTGCCCTAATAAACTAAATAAGTGGTACTTAATTAAATTAAGGAGGTCGTAACACAGTGAAACTCATTACATGAGATAGCGAGTAATAACCCCAGAACCGCATTCCAGCATGTTATCAAACTACTGATGCATCACCACAATAAATAGACACACTTACAGATATAGCTAGCAAGAATCTATAGCTCAAGATACACTGGCCGAATACACATCCTCAAAACCCAAGCGTATTAGAAACCAAACGCCAAAATATCCAGACCTGCAATTCCCCTCAACAAATACGAAACTATAGTTCAGGATTGATTGGTATATCCAACGTAGCTAGAGCTACGAAACATGAGCGTGTGGTACAAATTGAAGATCAAGTTATACTAGGGTCTTATATCGGTCAATAGGGGGCAAAAGGGTCTAGTAAATTGTGATTGATTGTTGTAAAACGAACGCAAGGCCGTATTGATAGAGGGCCGATAACACGCATTAGTTTTATTAGGGAGAAATTAGTTAGGCTTTTTGGTCAATTGATCAATAAGCGACTTTGTTTATACAAACATAATAGCTTGTTTTATGGGTAGAAACAGAGTGATCTTTTGAAACGGGTCAGTAAGGGCAGCTACCTTAACCATTGTAGCTACAGGAAAACGTTCTTAGAAGAATATCCTTAACTTTTGAAGATATTTTCGACCTGCATTAACAGATATAAGCTAAAATTAATACAAATAAGCTAAAATTAATATAAATCAATGCAGAAAGGTAAGTGCAACAGATCCTTTCATATCCTTTGAAGACAATATTGACTCAAAAAAATATGGTGTTCTACATGACAACATTGTGAATTTCCCTGCATAGGCACTACAGGGCAAAAGGTGTGAAAAATGACTCGTTTGGGTCCCTGAGGGGAAAAGGGGGTAAAGAGGCAAAGGAGGTACCAAGCCGCCCGCGAGATTTCATTAAACTTTTATTCACGACAGATACTCTTTATTTCACGATCTCGGTGGCGCTACGAGTGCTCGGTTGAGACAAAAGGTGTTCGAATCTCGTTGTGGGACCAAATGTTTCCATGATCTGCAGATAGAAGTACTGAGTTTGGGTGTAATATGATCAGATCACCCATGACCCAGAGGGTTCTAATGTGGGGTCAGGATTGAGACTGTTGGGTGCCATTTATTTATTTTTACTCCTGAATGTATAAAGTTTTTAAGTGATTTTCCTAATATTATTATAAACGGCATGAACCGTATGCAATTTAGAAAGCGTACACATTTGAACATGCCAATATTTTGTAGGAGTTAGCATTCCGTATTATGGAATAACCTAAGTACTCAATAATAGATCAGCGTCGCATATTAAAATACTAGATGGTTTCCACGTGATGTTTCCTTCACCGTTTAGAGTTCGTGTTAATGATGAACTCGACCTTCGAATCGAAAGTCGAGGCGATAGCCTACTGCCAACTCAGCTCTACCATTCTAATCTACTTCATTTATAAATATTTTATGCGTAGAGTAGCGTCAAGTGTAGGCTGCCTTCTGGCGCTGAATAAACCATTTGATAAAACATTTTGGAAATTACTAGTAGTAAGTATGTGTAAATATTAACTTTTTTTAGTAATCGATCAAGAAGTATGATCGGAAACTACCATCTGTTTTCAAGAATAAGTAGGTACAACTATTGTAGTCTATTTAAACTTAATAAATAAAGGTAAAAATTGCCAAAAAAAACTAATGAGTATCAATTTTACCTACCTATAAACACAAGGTAGGTAAGGTAGATTTTTCTAAATCCATCATTCAAAACCATTGGAAGATAGGTCAAGTGACAGAAATAGCTTTGCGTACTTAGGTAACAGGTTTAGGTCACCGCTTGGTGCTACCAGTGACCTAAAATAATCGATAAATTCCTTTCTTGATCTTGAATGTTGACCTATTAATTGTCATAAGTATCAATGACAAAAATATGAAACACTTAACAATATTTAAAAGAAATTGCATATCGGCCAGTTTAGCACTGTCTCCTTTAAAACAAGTTGTTTTTATTTTATTTTAGTTCTACAATAATTCGTAAAGCATTAGGTGATTCCATTAAGCGGATTGCACTTAACGTGTCTACGTAACTGTACGTACTATTGTCAGCACAAGTGTTATCTGTCGTGGTCGTTAGCGCCTCCAGATGCCTCCCATTCACTGCTGAATTAACAACGTCTTAGTTCGGTTCGGGTTTGGTCTTACCTGAAAATAAAGGAAAGATTTTGTAAATAGAATGTACCAAAAATATCCTAAGTTTTTCTGACATTTACTTAGATCTTCTAACTAAAGATCAGTTCTAAGGGCATTTATTAAACCTACAAATAGACTCTTTTTGTTAAATTTCACATTTATCATGAAAATTCACACATAAATTTTGAAAGCATTTCTATTTCAAAATAAGTTGTACCTAGTTGTACATACCTATTACTAAAATGGTGGTAACCTTTTCGAAAACCCAAACATGATTTTTACCTCGATCAAAAAAATCTAAAGAGTTCCATTTTAGTTCCTGACTCCATCACCACACCAGATTACCTATATTGCATTGTCAATGAGGATCAATAATCCTTACTTGCACATTTTTAATTAAACGTATACCTACCTAGTCCAGAGAAGCTGCATCGGTCAGACCTAAATAAAAGTCCATCCCGTAATAACCCAAAAAAAAATAACTCTATAAATAAATGGACATACCTATTAGTCAAAAAAAAAGGAAATATTAACGTGAAGGTAAATAAAAGATTGTAAATACTTTTCTCGCTATCACTAGGACCCACCTTTCTTGCCGAGTCCTTAGGGGCCGACTATCTCGATAAGGGACACTAACCCCCCCTCTCCCCCAAATAAAGATAACCACAACCTTGGCCGTTATCTGTTTGCTTTCAATGTTGATTCTCAATTGATAAGAAATACTCGAACTTGGGTAAAAAAATACCTATAGAATTTTACAGTTGTTTTTGACCGATTACAAGTAGTTTTATTTTCCTAATTAGAGCCGTGGTCTCTGCCTACCCCTGTGGGAAAGAGGCGTGATTTTATGCATGTATGTACCTATGTAATTGGAGCCGTGTTGGCCGAGTGGGTTAGTGCCTCGACTTTCGATCCGAAGGTCGTGGGTTCGGTTTTATTATACTTACAATTTATTTACCTTTTTTTCACCAAACAGATGTAACATAAGTTCGCTCCTAACTAAGTTATACACTTCCGACACAAAAAATGAAAAATTTCTTTATAACTCTCTCGAAACATCTAAAAGGAAAACTTTTTGTTTGTATTTTTCGTCCCAAAAGTTTACGAAGGTCCGTAAAAACACGGTCCTTGCTTATTTCGTTCAAAAAACACAGATGTTTGAATATTACAGACATGCGAAAGAGGTAAAATACAGAGTGCATAGTACGAGTTTTTTTCACTATTACGCATCGACGCTGTAAACGTGGATTTGTATGAATCAGCCAATCACAAGCCCTAACGGATACACTGCGTTTTTTGCAGCGCGTTCGTATTGATACAAACGCGATTCGAACGCGATGTGAACGCGCTGCCCCCCTCCCGGTTCTCTTTTGTATGGAAACAAACGCGCGTTTGTATCGATACAAACGCGCAGCTCAAAAACGCGCTGTAGAAAACGCAGTGTGGCCACACCCTCGCGTAACTTTTGCGTTTCGTCCACGTTTACTGCGCGGCGTCGATGCGTAATAGTGAACAAAACTCATACTTGGCACTCTGAATAAATACGCTCCGAAGAAAGTAAGATGAATAAATAAATAAATTAAAGCATATAAAATTTGGACTTCAATATTTTCTTACATTAGAATTTTCTGCACTCTCGAGGTATCTCATAACTCCGAAGATCTTCGACAGATCCTCACCAAATTTTTATGGCACCAATCGGAAAGTATACCTTTTTACATAGAAAAAAAAATTTTTTGACTAATTGAGGACCTCCTCCTTTTTTTTAAGTCGATTAAAATGTGCATCAACTATTAAATTTGCATAATCTATTTGCATTTATTGGTAAAAAAGTAAATCTTTGTCCGATTTTGTTTACAGATTTGCTTCATTTTAAATTACCTACTTTGAATGAATAAAAATGTGTACCATTATTTTGTTCTTAAACTAGTCTGGCCCAAATAATTTGTTGACCTAACTAAGCCGCTAGATTCATTTTACGAGCAACCCCAGCACATCAAGTATCCTAATAAATGTCCTAAGCCTAACCACTCGCTATTTCACCTGGTATAATTAGACCCAGACTCACTTGCACTTACTAGGATAGCTTGGAGTTACTAGGATACGTTGATATCTTTATGTATAAAAATCAATAGGGAATATGCGTCTGATTAAAAAAAGGGTTATAATATATTTTTATAATATATTGCCGCATGGATCACTTGAAAATGAAATATTATTACTCACTAATTTGTACGAGTACGTTTACTGCGAACTACCTTATCTAAATGATTTCACCTATTTAACGATAATACCAGAAACCAGTGCTAAAGTCACAGGGCGTTAACTCTAAACAAGTCTGACCCACATACGCTATCTGTACTCGTTTTGTGCAATGACAAAAGGATTCCTTACTCAAACTAGAAAACCTTACACGGAAGTCTCTACTTGTAGGAAATAGAAACCTAGTATTTTCGAAAATACTAGATACATACAAACATACCCATAAATACAAACATACCCAAACATACACACATAGAGCCGTGTTGGCCGAGAGGTATAGTACCTCTTCTTTCGATCCGAAGGTCGTGGGTTCGAATCCTGGCCGTGCATCAATGGATTTTTCGTTTCGATAAATTTATATGCGCATTAATTCGAGCTCTAAACGGTGATGGAAAACAACGTGAGGAAACCCGCGACTTAGTCAGCCCCACACGTATTGACCATGTCTTTCCTGTGGATATGGCCGGTTAAGATGAGAGGATGGTTTAGGTGCTGGGCAAGCCTACTCCAACTAGCGCTCAGTAATTAATGCCATAGCGGACCCATTCAAATTGTGACAGCTCAGCAGGATAATTCTACTAAATGACAATATCAAACATTCCGCTGACAATGGCTGACATGTAAGAGAACGAATCAAAACGTGTTGCGTTCTCTTACATGTCAGCCATTTGATGAATAGTAGAATGGCTTTTTAAAAAATTTGTTCTCCCATAGTCCAAACCATAGCTAAAATGTCACCACAACAGAGTCGTTGCTCATTAGTAGAATAGGAAACAGACGAAAATCTAAGGTTTAGTTGACGTTTTGCTTGTGTTTGTTGGTAGAATCGGCACCCAGAGCGTCGAACGTCTCAGCAAACTATGGCACAAGGTCTTCAAACGAATTAAGAAATTAAAAAAAAACATTTTTCGATCTGACCGAAAAACTTATGAATGACAAAAGTCATGTTATTTTATTTGTAAACTCTATGTTGATTTTTTCAATCCATTTTCATTGATGTTGTTCGAAAACAATGCATACTAATTTTGCCTCTATGCTAATACCGGCGCCGTTCAACGTGTGTTGCCCTCTTAAGAGCCATTATACAATTTCGCACTCGACAAAATCAGCGCTCGGAGGGACAAAAGTTGCTAAATTCTAACACCCGATAAACAGCGCTCCGTTTCTTAGACTAAACGGTTTTGGTAATTTTCATGTGATTGATTTATTTGAGATAGTAAAAATACTTTTTGGGTAGGTACTTAGGTAGGTACCTATAGGTATAACACAAAACAAAGTCGGGTTAGTTACACCTTGAAGACAAATAATTACAAAAAATAAATGTTTGTTTCTTTGTCCCATAAACCATATTGTGCTGATCTGATGGAGTCAGGAGCTTTTCAACAGAACTCTTCAGTAAATAGTCCGATTGAGTTGAAACTTGGATCTCAGCATGTCAGTCAAGTTCCGACTACAATGAAATAATATGGTGACAGCTAGCTCATCTGATGATGGAGTCAGGACCTGTTCCATGGAACTTTTTAATGATATGGGTATCAAATGACAGGGCTTGATGAGCGCAACACAATGCTGATCTGATGATGGAGTCAGGACCTGTTCCATGGAACTTTTTAATGATATGGGTATCAAATGAAAGGGTTTGATGAGCGAAACACAATGCTGATCTGATGATGGAGCCAGGACCTGCTCCATGGAACTTTTTAATGATATGGGTATCAAATGAAAGGGCTTGATGAGCGCAACACAATGCTGATCTGATGATGGAGTCAGGACCTGTTCCATGGAACTTTTTAATGATATGGGTATCAAATGAAAGGGTTTGATGAGCGAAACACAATTCTGATCTGATGATAGAGTCAGGACCTGCTCCATGGAACTTTTTAATAATATGGGTATCAAATGAAAGGGCTTGATGAGCGTAACACAATGCTGATCTGATGATGGAGTCAGGACCTGTTCCATGGAACTTTTTAATGATATGGGTATCAAATGAAAGGGTTTGATGAGCGAAACACAATTCTGATCTGATGATGGAGTCAGGACCTGCTCCATGGAACTTTTTAATGATATGGGTATCAAATGAAAGGGCTTGATGAGCGCAACACAATGCTGATCTAATGATGGAGTCAGGACCTGTTCCATCGAACTTTATAATGATATGGGTATCAAATGAAAGGGTTTAATGAGCAAAACACAATGCTGATCTGATGATGGAATCAGGACCTGTTCCATGGAACTTTATAATGATATGGGTATCAAATGAAAGGGTTTTATGCGCGAAACACAAAGCTGGGTTAGGATTTACTTTTGACTTCGATTTTTCATTTTTAATCTTGATTTTAATTTTAAAATCAAAATCAAGAAATAAAAATCAAAATAAAAATCCGAGATCCGAGAATCGAGAAATGAGAAACAAGAATCAAGAATTAAAAATCAAAAATTAAAAAATTGAAAATCAAGAATTAAGAATCCGAGATACAAGATCCGAGAATCGGTAACCGAAAATTGAAAATCAAGAATCAAAATCAAGAACCCGATATCCAAGATCCGATAATCAAGAATTGAGACTCGAAAATCGAAAATCAAGAATCCGAGATCCGAGAATAGAGAAACTAAAATTGAAAATCAAGAATCAAAGTGAAAGTCAAAATCAAGAATCAAAGTCAAAGTAAACCCCGACCCAGCTTTGTGTTTCGCTCATCAAGCCCTTTCATTTGATACCCATATCATTGTAAAGTTCCAGGGAACAGGTCCTGACTCCATCATCAGATCAGCATTGTGTTTTGTTCATCAAGCCCTTTCATTTGATGCCCATATTATCATTAAAAGTTCCATGGAATAGGTCATAACTCCATCATCAGATCAGCATTATGTTTTGCTCATCAAGCCCTTTCATTTGATACCCATATGATTAAAAAGTTCCATGAACCAGGTCCTGACTCCATCATCAGATCAGCATTGTGTTTCGCTCATCAAACCCTTTCATTTGATACCCATATCATTAAAAAATTCCATGGAACAGGTCCTGACTCCATCATCAGATCAGCATTGTGTTGCGCTCATCAAGCCCTTTCATTTGATACCCATATTATTAAAAAGTTCCATGGAGCAGGTCCTGACGCCATCATCAGATCAGCATTGTGTTTCGCTCATCAAACCCTTTCATTTGATACCCATATCATTAAAAAGTTCCATGGAACAGGTCCTGACTCCATCATCAGATCAGCATTGTGTTTCGCTCATCAAGCTCTTTCATTTGATACCCATATCATTATAAAGTTCGATGGAACAGGTTCTGACTCCATCATCAGATCAGCATTGTGTTTCGGTCATCAAGCCCTTTCATTTGATACCCATATCATTAAAAAGTTCCAGGGAACAGGTCCTGACTCCATCATCAGATCAGCATTGTGTTGCGCTCATCAAGCCCTTTAATTTGATACCCATATCATTAAAAAGTTCCATGGAACAGGTCCTGACTCCATCATCAGATCAGCATTGTGTTTCGGTCATCAAGCCCTTTCATTTGATACCCATATCATTAAAAAGTTCCAGGGAACAGGTCCTGACTCCATCATCAGATCAGCATTGTGTTGCGCTCATCAAGCTCTTTCATTTGATACCCATATCATTATAAAGTTCGATGGAACAGGTCCTGACTCCATCATCAGATCAGCATTGTGTTTCGGTCATCAAGCCCTTTCATTTGATACCCATATCATTAAAAAGTTCTAGGGAACAGGTCCTGACTCCATTATCAGATCAGCATTGTGTTGCGCTCATCAAGCCCTTTAATTTGATACCCATATCATTAAAAAGTTCCATGGAACAGGTCCTGACTCCATCATCAGATCAGCATTGTGTTGCGCTCATCAAGCCCTTTCATTTGATACCCATATTATTAAAAAGTTCCATGGAGCAGGTCCTGACTCCATCATCAGATCAGCATTGTGTTTCGCTCATCAAACCCTTTCATTTGATACCCATATCATTAAAAAGTTCCATGGAACAGGTCCTGACTCCATCATCAGATCAGCATTGTATTGCGCTCATCAAGCTCTTTCATTTGATACCCATATCATTAAAAAGTTCCAGGGAACAGGTCCTGACTCCATCATCAGATCAGCATTGTGTTTCGGTCATCAAGCTCTTTCATTTGATACCCATATCATTATAAAGTTCGATGGAACAGGTCCTGACTCCATCATCAGATCAGCATTGTGTTTCGGTCATCAAGCCCTTTCATTTGATACCCATATCATTAAAAAGTTCCATAGAACAGGTCCTGACTCCATCATCAGATCAGCATTGTGTTGCGCTCATCAAGCCCTTTCATTTGATACCCATATCATCATAAAATTCCATGGAACAGGTCCTGACTCCATCATCAGATCAGCTCGCTGTCACCCTATTATTACATTATTAGTTACACTACAATTCAGATCATTATTCTGCTTTAACGGCCTTTTTAGCCCCGCAGAAAATATTTAAAAATAGGTAATTAATAACTTAGCAACCAATGTATCAAACGCTCCTATTGCGCTATATTCTTCGTAGCCGGCGACGTGCTTTGCGAGTCGACTCAGTGCGAGCTCCGGGATGCAAAGCGATACGTCCACCCCCTAGAAGCGCTCGGCGCGGTCTGCTTTAGGGATGTTCGATACGATACGATATTTTCGTGTATCGATACAATGGCATACGATACACCCGATATTTGTATCGATACAATGGCATACGATACGGCGTATCGATACAGCACATGCAAGGTGTATCGGATCGAAAGTATCGTATCAAATTATTTTGATAACGAATTGTTTTGACTTGCAAGTTACCCGGTTAAAAGGTGGCATATGTACTATTTCCGGTCATTATTTATCTATGTTTAAATTTCAGGCAAATCGGTTCAGTGGTTGTCGAGTTTTGGAGAAACAAACATACGTCCAAACTTTCGCATTTTTTAATATAAGTTTGATATCACGAAACACCTTTTTTACAGTTATAACTACGCACATTTTCGTAATAGTGCGCATTATTGAAATAAAATATATTTTTTTAATTATGTAAGTAGGTACCTGCATACTTTGTCTTTATTCGATACTGTATCGATCCGATATATCGTATCAAATGCCCTGTATCGATACGCGTATCGATACAATGCGTTACGATATATTGCGATACGAAATATCGATACAATCCGAAATATCGAACATCCCTAGTCTGCTTGCGTCGAGTAGATAGGGTAGTAGATACGACGCGTTTTAGGTTGTTTTAAAAGATTTTTCATTGCCAATTTTTTAATCTTTTTGCATTTTTTTTTTCAGAAAAGGATTGATTTTGAACTGAAGTTTATTTCTGTTTTGTTAATTTTACGAACAAGAGTTCTAAGTCAGTTCTAAGTAGCCAAAATCAAAAGCAATTCTTTGGCCGTTTTCTCGAAATTTGGACTAAGTTAAAGATTTTTTTACTCAAAAACTAAATAAAGGTAGTAAAAAGTGATCCATTTAATAGTTTGGTTGACTATCACAGCAAAACATCGTAATTTTTTTATACCATTTGGACGTCAAAATGATTCGTAAATATGGTGATTTCTAAACCTCTTACAGCAAAAATTCACAAAACAGTCGCCGGTTTGAGGTCGATTAATCAAAAAGAAATAATAAAAATACAAAAGTAGCTCATTTAATAGTACAAAATTGAAATGATATTTCATGCTGTGCCATAAATTTTTTAAAAATACAGTGTTTTCATTGAAAAATCCTGCCCCGAAACATCACGTAAATCATAAAATTTCGTATAATGCCTCTTAAGCCAATTATATTAATTCTATTTTCACTCGCTATATGTAGTAAAAATATCAGTTACTTTTATAGCTTTCAAATTGATAATAGTGTGTTTCTAACACATTTACATGAATAGGGAACTCCCACAATTTTTTTTTAATGATTTTATACGATAAGTTATATCGTCAAATAACCATAATAAAAATTCCAGCGCCGAAAAACTAAAATTTTACAACAAAAATAATTTTTAAAATTTACCAACATTTTCATGCACTTGAAACGGACGTGACGTCACAATTCACGGAAAATACACGCGCTTGTAGGTAGAAAAAAAAACTTTCTGTCATTTCTCATAGAATTTGAAGGAGTGTGACGTCACACATGTGACAAATAGCGTTGCGTTTCAAGTCTTATGAAATTCCCACTATATTTTTGCACTTTTTAATTATTAATTTCTAAGCGAAAATGAAATAATATTAAAAAATAATTACACACACATAATTCTAAAGCCATAATGTTCATAGAAAAATACGTTTAACCCGCTTTTGAATCAGACGCATATTGCCTATTTTATACATTTATTTTTAAATAAACTTTATTATCAGCTCTACTGTCAGTCAAGCGTTTGTGTATTCAGAGGATTTTTTATGAATTAGGAAAATTCAAGTGCATTGACCTTTTGGCCTTAATGAGTTTTATAATTGACTTTAAAATTAAGAGGCTGGCGACAGACTAATGTCCATTCAAACGTAATACCAAAATCATTTAAAATTTAAGCATATTTTTATCACTTTATGTTATTGTTTAGATTAAGGTAGTATTTATCTAGGTTAGTGAAACACACACACAGAGACACAGATACATACTCACAAACTTATAACACCCCTCTTTTTCGTCGGGGATTAAAAATAATGAAATTAATTTTATTTTATTTTAAAGACTGCAAATAATTCGACGGTATTGTATTGTTTTAATACAATGGGTCTTACTTATGAAAGATGTTTAAAGTTGAACACCGGTTAAACAACGTCCTGTCTAATTTTGATAGTGACAAATAGAGACAGGACGTTGTTTAACCAGTTTTCTACTTTAAACATCTTTGATAAGTAAGGGGAAATTTGTTTCATTAATGGCAATGATCTACTATATAAGCTGAGGATTAGTGGTGATTTTTTGTAATGTTTGAAAAGCCTAAAAACTTTGGCACAATATTGCCAACTACTTTGCAGGAAATAGGCAGGTACAAATATTGCGTATACGCGTTACACTGATACCGTCGCATGTGTCATTATCTTTGTACAATGGTGTTTACAGTGTGCACCGGCCTTATCGGGCAGGCCTTTTAAAACACACGCTAAGGTTATATGGTATGCTAGTGAAAATGTCAGCAATTTTCAAGTAAAACTAGGCTATACTTTATCAGTTCACAACAGATGGTGACTCTATTAGCCATGATGTAGGCTTTTACGCGGCTTTATAACAGAGTTAATTTGGTAATAGGTAGGTACTGTTTACGCTACATTTCATTTTAATTTGGTAAATAACCCCCTGTTTACTCTTATGAGAACTACCAAAAATTTTGAAAAACTGGGTTAAGGCATTCTCAAAAGTAGGTTTCAATTTCTAATCTTCCATCCCCGGCATCAGCCAAAGAGGCGAACCTCTTTTTTAAGCGAAATTGAAAAGTTCATAGTGAGGATTGTACAACTAAGTTGCTAAGACTATTTACATCATGCAGCCTTCCCTTTACCATCGACGCTTTTCCAGCTATCAATGTATTTCAAAGTTATGCAATAGCTTACTCAGAATTAGAGTTGTAGACAGACATCGTAATCACCATGAGAAAAGCCGGAAAATTATACAGCTTCTTAGTGCCTTTTCATTCGTCCCGGTTGCCGGGTAGTCAGTGCCGGGTACCCGCGGCGGCGAAGTGTAAGGCATGTACGGTAACTTTCATACTTACACTTCTCACAATAGATCTAGGCATTCGTGAAGTTAGCCGTTTCGCTGCGCAGTAGAAAATTTTGTATGAAAAAGCAGCACTGCGCATCAAAATGGCTAACTTCACCAATGTCAATGTCAAGATCTTTGTGAGAAGCGGACCGGCGCCATTTGCATACACTTCGCCGCCGGGTACCCGGTACCGGCTGCCCGGCTACTAGGACATAATAAAAAAGCGCTTACTCAATCACGTAAAAATGAATGAACGGCTTTGAATGAAACTTGGAATAGATGTACCTAGAGCGTTCCTGGATTAGCACAATATTACAGCTGGTTAAAATATTAATACAATTCTCACAATGGATCTAGGCATTCGTGAAGTAAGCCGTTTCGCTGCGCAATAGAAAATTTTGAGTGAAAAAGTTGCACTGCGCATCGAAACGGCTAACTTCACGAATGCCAAGATCAATTGGAAGAAGCGAGATTTCTTGTTCCGTTTGTATATGAGATTCAAAAATGTTATCCTCTTCAGAGAGTGGTTTTAACTGAAGAAAGTGAAAAGACCGGTTAAACCCCCAACTCTATGTATTATGGAGTAGTGATTTACGCGTTTTGTTGGCTCACGAGCGGTCTACATTGACACAGATTGTATAAGGCATAGTTAAGACCTAGTTTCTCAATAAAGATCTTTATGTGATCATAATTCTAGAAACCGAAACTTACACTACTATTGTAGGAACTAGATATGATATAAAGAACTACAATGTAAAGTTTGTGACTTAGAGATATCTATACAGACATTGAGCGTATGGCACGTATAGCGGCAGACGTAACTATTGCATTCAAGACATTGAGCGTATGACACGCAGACGTAACTATTGCATTCATTGTTTTATTTACAAAAACAAAGAAAAACACAGTAACAATATTGCACTTATTTGATTTAAAACCATTTAAAAGGTAAATCATTCTAGATGGACTTTAAGGGACCGGCGAATGTACCTACGTACCGTCAGAGAAAAGTCAGAGCGAGCTGCTAGTAAAATATACAGTGCCACAAGTATAACTTGGCGCGGCTGAGCGCCACTGTGTTCAAAAAATATAATTAATTGTACAGAAAATACCACGAAATTTGGGAAAATATGTAAGAAAGATTTAATCATTTGCGTATTTGTATAGGATAGTTTAATGATATTTCGCATCGTAATACTCTTTTTCCGTTTTTCCGTTTTAGTTCCTCAAATCGCCACCGCCAACTTATACTTGTGCTTGTGGCACTGTAGCTTCCCAGTGCATCATGCGGATGTTGCGTGCACTCGGCTGGGCAGGGAATGGGTTATATTATTATGAAAACACTATTGTGTTTATTATTTTTTTGAAACACTTCATTTATTTGATTTGATATTCTGTGTTCTATGTGTGGCCACTTATCTGATAAAACATCGATAAACGAAGGAGAAGGGTTAGTCAGAAAGAAAGTGAAGTTCTTGTTTAAGTAGCCTTATTACAACCAGTTTAGTTCTATTTTAAGAACACGGACGTAAGCTAGTTCTGAAACTAGGTACATTTGTAAGATCACCGACAAAAGTCGTTAAACGGTTTGTTTTTGAAGTAAAAAAAAGCTTGGCTCTTTAGAGACACTGGCTGACAGTGCTTAGTCCAGTCACAAAGCCTAGTGTCTCAATAAGATATTTTTATTTTTAGGTAATGTAGGTTAGTTACTAATCTAGGTTTAAGTTACTACTGACACAATATGGATCCATGGTCTGAAATAAACGCATTTTATTTATTTACTAGCTGTACCCGGCATGCGTTGCAATGCCACGTGACGTGAAGTAAAAAGTGTTTGGTTTTATATTCTGTACATAAACAGATTTTTTTGGATTTTAAATTAAATAAGTTTGTGTGTCATGTATCCCCGTCCCCATCCCCGTCCCGTCCCGTCCCGTCCCGTCCCGTCCCGTCCCGTCCCGTCCCGTCCCGTCCCGTCCCGTCCCGTCCCGTCCCGTCCCGTCCCCGTCCCCGTCCCCGTCCCCGTCCCCGTCTCCATCTCCTCCTCCTCCTCTCCCCCTTCCCCTTCAGCTCGATGTCACCATATCATTACATTATATTGGAAACTTGACAGATATGCTGAGTTCCGAGTTTCAAATCAATCGGCATATTTACTGAGGAGTTATGTTGAACAGCTCCTGACTCCATCCTCAGATCAACTCACTGTCACCATATTATTACATTGTAGTTGAAACTTGACAGGTTTGCCGAGTTTCAACTCAATCGGCCTATTTACTGAGGAGTTCTGTTGAACAGCTCCAGGATTCCATTATCAGATCCTGACCTGATCTGACCAAGACACCACCTTTCAATCAAAAAAATAATGTTCCAAATCGGTCCAGGCATCTTCGAGTAATAAATAATCGAGTACCTCCTTTATTTTGAAGTCGGTTTAATAAAAAGTGTTTTAAATCACGCGTAGACTAATAAGTGACTGCCGCGTGTTTTCATCAGCGCGATTCAGAAAATGGTCATTTTTAGTCCCGCCATCTAGTTTTGATTACGGAAAACCAAGCGTTTATCTGGCTTTCTTTCGTTTTGCTCGGCTTTTGCCTTTTCGTGATGATGAATAGCTTAAAACCTTCCTAAAAAAATTAGCTACTTATCCAAAACCAGAAATATTTTTTCAAATCTAACTGGTACTTCCAGAGATTAGCGCGATCAAACAATCAAACAAACTCTTCCGCTTTATTATATTATTATAGATTAAAGATAAAGATAAGTATAGATTATTTCCAACTTTTCAGATCACGGGGTTTTTAATTTTTTATTAATTTTTTTTTTTTTGTAGACACACAGCGCCATCTAGCCCTAAACTAAGCAAAGCTTGTAGCTACTATGGGAACCAGATATCACAATCTGGTTTCAGCTAGCTCCAATAGATGTCTCTATGTCCTTTGTTCTTGAAAAAACTTTAAATTTAATGAGTGAAGTTGTCGTATTTAATTACTTACTTATGATAAGAGTTTTTTAATAATATTGAAAATCATGCAAAAAGTTCATTGTAACTTGGATATGCTGGGTAACTGTGGGACTTTAGTTCAGAACAGAACTATGCTGGGTAATATATGACTCATCTCAGCAATGGCTTTCCCGTTTTTTATGCAGTTTTCACTGTTGTATTGTGGTAAGCCTGGGTCAATTTTTAGTGTTAGTTTCATCAAAATCCGTTCACAAATAAAAAAGATACATCCTTTTTTATATTACTTTTTTACTAAAGTCACAGTACATTCTTTAAATGGACATATCTTTTTTATTTGTTAACGGATTTTGATAAAACAACCCCTATCTTTTAATCCCAACTTACCATAATACAACAATGAAAACTGCATCCAAATCAGTTCAGTAGTTTCAGAGATCTTAGGACTCAAACACACAGAAACGAAAATTTCAAAGTCACAGATTACCCAAACAGTTACTATGAACCTCAGAATAAGGACCTTCGAACAAAAAGTTCAAGGACGTTCTAGAACGCGCTTACGACATTTTTGGATGGGTTAGGGTTATATGGATCAAAAACTGACTTCACTTAATTGAAAACTTATAAGTTTGTTCTTAGACTTCATTCTTATTATAAGTATAGAATAGATTATTCAGACAAAAAAAATAGGCAGATTTAAAATCAGGCTAAAAACTTTTGTCGTTGATTATACCTCCTCTCCCAGTTTTCACAATGGACAGCTAATTAGTAGTAAAGTTTATTCTTATGCTATCACATAAAGTTGGTGCTCGCTCATTTCCGAAGAGGCGCGGTCTCGTAAAGTTTTGGCGGAAATAATTAGTAGATACTAGTAGTTCGCCCGCACCGTAGATGGTTAACATTTGGAATTTCTTCTGACTACCTACCCCTATACCTAGATTTCGTACCTTTGATGCCACACATTAGACCCATGCCACATGATGCAATAATGATTTCGTTGCTTTTGACGCCACCATGTTACGTGATGTATTATGTGTATTTTTTTTATGGACTTTTATTCGAAAATTTCCGATCATAGTCAGTAATGATAGTCTTTTGAACCTCATTGGAAACAAGATCAATTGGCATCAAAAAGATATTGCGAAAATTGCAGAGTTGTGTTGGCCGATAATGAAGTACCTCGAACTTCGGTCAGAAAATTAAATATCGGACGTGATTTTCAATAAGCGCAATAACACGAGCTCCAAACGGAAGAAACCTGTTATAAAAAAAAATTTCATGATGACCCTGCTTATGTTTTTTTCTACTCAATTAGATTGACATGCGCATCTAATTATAACGTAATTAAATAGCCCAGTCCTTTTCTTCGTCGCAGTACATTCTCAGGTCACTTGAAGTAGGTTAAGTCCAGTCCGTCACAGACATACTTCCGTAGGTCAGTGCGGTATTGTTATGCAATATGACACGCTTCCGTCCCCTTATTTAGAAGAACATACAAAGACAATGAGAATCAGATAATATTGAATCATTGTGACACGCTTTGGCATATTTGGAAGAAGGACGTCACGAAATCGCTAGCATAGATTAGAATGTGAAGTTATAAACATACTAGCTGCTGCCCGCGGCTTCGGTCGCGTGGTACCCGGATAAAAAGTAGCCTATGTTACTCTCCAGCTATCTCCACAGAAAAAAATCACGTCAATCCGTCGCTTTGTTTTGACGTGAACGCAGTAAATAAACACACAAATAAACACACTTTCACATTTATATATGGGTACGGATTCCCGGTTACTTATGAAAGATGTTTAAAGTTGAACACTGGTTAAACAACGTCCTGCCTGTCTCTATTCGTCACTATCCACAAATGAAAAGGACGTTGTTTTTTAAACATCTTTCTCCTAAGTAAGACCCCTTCTGTCTGTCATGTTGAAGTCGTAGAAGTAGGGGCAGACCATCATTCAGGGTGGGTGGACGATGATGAGGAGGCTGTCAAAATTTAAACACCGTTTAAACTATATGCCATCCTTTTTTGTTAGATAGTGACAAATAGTGACGGCCAATTTTGAGTAGGGATAAATTATAGTGTAGATTACGTAAATTGTAAGATATACACAGGAATAAAACAAGGCAGTACTCAGTAGTGATACCGATATAAAATACTATAAAATACAGTATTTCTAATTACAGTTACTTAAATAATAGCTTCGTGTAATAAGCTTTTCCAACAATAAAGAGTGTTATGCCGTCTCATTACTCTATAATACTCTGCAATAAAGTTTTAGGGTTCCGTATCTTAAACCGGTACAACTCTAGATACTATTGTGTTACTTTGGCCACAAATTGTCTTTGTTTCCCTGGTTGTTCACAGCATTGATCGTGAAAGAACCAGTAGAATCACCTATCTCTTATGACTTGTCAAAATTTCAAGTGAAATTTATAATGATCCTGCTGAATAAATGTTTTTTGACTATTTTACCAGTACGATTCGATAAAATGATGGAACAGAAGCCACATGACACCATCTCGCACTTGACTGTTTATTTTTTCTTTCGTCTCCGCACGCGCGGTAGTGCAGTGAAATCGAAATCGAGTGAAATTATTGGAATCACGATCCGTGACGCACAGACTAGCTAACAGTTAGTAAGAATGAGGCGCAGATAAATAACAGTTAGTATGGCTGAGGCGCAGATAAATAACAGTTGGTATGATTCTGGGAAGAACACAGATGTGTGAATAGTTCGGAACGTAACGAAACCGAACATGGGATGGTTGGAATATTTTCTGGTCAATTACATTGAATGATGTGTAGGAATTCGGTGATTGGTTTATACTGATAGATACTGATAGGTTAACAAATTGGAAGCTATAAAAAAACTTGTAGATAGGGTAACTGTAGTTAGTTTCATTACGATTGTCTTTCACTGTTTTGTAATAGGTAGGTAAGTATATAAAAGTAAGTAATTGTTGAAAATTAATACTTTGGACACAAACATAGCATTTTCAATCGTATTTTAATTTATAATAGAGAAAATATACCTAAGTACATACATTTAACAATATTTAAAAATGAACTTTTTTTTGTAACTTTAAAGCACTAACTAAACTATCAAAAACAGTTGTAATCTCAGATTGAGTATCATCCATTAGTAGAGACATCAACCGACGTTGCGTGCCAAATTATATGTATACCTACTTATTAACATCGCGCGACATTGCTTTCTTGTTGAATACGAGAAAGTTTAGTTACCAAATCAATTCTAGCAAATTCAAAATCTTTTAAAGTAATAAAATATGTACAGTTTCTAAGACTAATGACATTTGACGACTGCAAACGATAAGCCCAATGTTTACTTTAATTTTTTTGAATGTGCAATTGTAATTATTAATTAATTAATGTAATCTTAAGAAACTAGTGTAAATGGCTCATAGACCGTACTAGTTTTAATAAATAAATAAATAAATTACTTACCACTATTAAGGCAAAAAAAAAGCTACTGGACCCTATGATACGTGATCTTACTAGCACTTGTTAAAGTTTTCTTTCAATGAAGTATATTTTATAGTTTTGATACTAAGTTATATAAGTATTAAAATAAAACCTGATACATGAACTAATAAGAACAAAGAAATTATGTTTTCTACAGAAAAACTACACACATGAAAACTGGGCAGGGCACGTCTGTCGGGCGCATGCCGGATGAATTGTGGGCCACGCAAGCGATGTTGCGAAGAGCTAGACACCTTCAGCGACTATCAGTGGCAGGCAATGGCGTTGGACCGACCGAAATGCTTGAAAAACTAAGGCCCTTGCCCAGAAGTCCCTTGCCCAGCAGCGGGACAGCTCGGGCAAGCGAAAACGACAGCATAAAAATTAAAAGGTATCATATTACTAATTAGACTTGTCGCGTCTGCATCATTTACCTTGAGTGGCGTTTGAATCACAATTCATACTTCCTAATTAGGCGTATAACTAGCATCATGAGGTCACGCGTGGGACTAGGGCCGTTGTTGATGATTCAAATTGTTTGTCATTATTATGTACCTACAAACCAAAGCAAAATTTGTTATAATGTTGGGTATGACATGATTTTAGACTGACTTTTGTCAGAGTAGGTTCATTTTGATTTTGAGCCGGTTCATTTGAGCCGGTCATTTTCAAATGACTGTTCATTATTTTGGCGGACTACTCACTCATTCTCTTAAAACAATCTGTCCGATCAGTTCAGAATTCTTTCTTGTCATTGTCAAGCGAGGTGTGATTGAAGATTGAATGAACCTTGAAGAAAGAGTAACGTCATTTTCTGATTTTGTCATATTGTGTACGGTCACATGACATTTGAATTGAAGCATGACATTTTTAGAAGTTGAGCCGATCACACAAAGTTGAATTTTGTACGGGACAAGAGCCGCGTCAGTCACGTCATATTCAACACTAATTTGTGACATATCTTCTTCACCTAGCTTCTTCAATGGCCACTTCTCTCCAGTTCTTCTTCTAAGGACAATGCGTAAGAGAGAGCGTAAAGTAAGTAAGAGTATGGAGCGGTGGATGGAGTAAGGTTGAATCCATGCAGATCTTCATTCTTTTAAAAAAGTGTTTGTTGTGGCTATCTGTTCCATGGTTTATATATTACAAGCTTTGCATAAATCTTCTTCTTCTTTCGTGTAAATAGCTTGAACTTTTCCTTGCCCAATATTCGGCAACTCTTACACCCCTTTCCGTCGCCTGCTTCAAGTCCTCTCCCATGTGCAGGTGATTGGACAGAGAGAGCATGAGAGCAGGTGCTCCATGCTCTGAGAGAGCGCTCCACAGATGCACTCGCTCCGGGATGGGTCAATGAAGCCCCCCTTCGCAAAGTTTTGGCGGCAGTGGCCAACTTGAACAACTTACAACTTTGCATAAATGAAAAGTGAAATATACCCTCCAATCATCTGCCTAAGGCGCGGGACATACAGAAAGGACGTAAGGGAGGTCGCTAACAGCAGAGTCGCGTCGACGAAGAGGCGGCGGCGTTTATGCCTTGTTTGATGCATTCAACATGTTTTCTTCGGAAGATGTCGACGCCGCCTCGACGCCGGCGCCGGCGCCGGCGCCGCCTCGACTTTCGTTTCTGTTAGCTACGCGCCTAAGACGAGGACGCGTCGCACGGACATTTGTCTCTTCTGCGTCCCTTTCATACAAAATGTGACGTCGACCCGTCTCTTCTGTATGTTTTGCGGCGCGACGCTTCTATACATTTTCTATGAAAGGGACGCGGAAGAGACAATGTCTGCGACGCGTCCTCGTCTTACGTCTTTTCTGTATGTCCCGCGCCTAATAGAACATCTGAGAAGTCATCACAATCACATGACACTTGCGTAAGTAAACACGCGTAAGTCAGCGTGTTTTCTCAGAGCCAATCTTCAGTTTCCCAGAGAAAGATAAACAAAACGAAGATGTTTTGAATCGCCCGCAAACGAATCCATTTCCCAGTTCCCATGCCTTGCCAAATGATTGCGATATTCGTTCTAGCTTTAGATTAGCATAATAAGTACCTATCTACTAACATAAGACATCGTAATGGCGGTATGGGTTGCAAAAAAACAGACTTACGATCTGTCGGACCTTGAGACAATTAAGATCCTTTGAAGATTTGTAGTTGTGTAGTAGACATAATAAGCATATTGCATATGCTTATAAATACCTACTTAATGTTACCACCAAAACCAACAATTTATCATCACAAACCATAGACAAGTTTCTATGTTCATTACTAATGGATGCGCAGTATATTCATATTCAGATGAATGCAGGCGATGCAGTTAGAGAATGAATGTAAAGAGCTACCGCGCTTCCCGTCGACAATATGACAAACTGACGTCCGGTGATCCATAGCTTCCTGGAACCATCTGATCTAAACAACACTCGCAACTCTACTTAGGCATTTATAATCTTACTAGCTGCTGCCGGCGGCTTCGCTCGCGTGGTATCCGGATAAAAAGTAGCCTATGTTACTCTCCAGCCCTCCAACTATCTCCACACAAAAAATCACGTCAATCAGTTGCTCCGTTTTGACGTGATTCCACGACAAATAAACAAACAAATAAACACACTTTCACATTTATAATAGGGGTACGGATTCATATTTTATAGCTAAAACTGCCCTATCATTATACATACCTACCTACTAAGTGTTCATATTCAACTGTCAAATTAGTAACAAGTGCACGCATATCTTTACTCATAGGTATAAACACCGGAATATGCCACTGCTAAACTTAGTGTGACACACACAGCACATTGCAAAATTTAGATAACCGATGATAGTAGATAGTATCTACGTAGATACTACCGCATAGAAGTTGGCAGTTAGCCCGCCTAAAACAAGCTCATCTCGCAACACTAACTGGCTGCTTTTGTATGTACCTACATTCAAACTCAATTACAAATACTTAATGTACCTAGTTTATGACCTTGCACCATGTGAGAGAACTTTGCAAGAATCGCATTATAGGTAAAGGTAATCGGGGGTTTACACGAGACGATTTTCGCCGTGCAGCAAGTCAGATCGCTTGTAAAAATAGGGTCGCCACCCCGGGTTACAAAAAAAAAACGGGTCAAATAAAATCGCCGGCGTCTCACATTACATTAAGCAGCAGGGCAATTCTACTAGATGACAACGTCAATCATTCCGCTGCGTTTTGCTTCGATCTCTTAAATGTCAGCCATTTGGTGAATAATAGAAAAGCTTTTTAAAAATGTGTTCTGCCAAAGTTCAAACCTTACCTAAAACTTCACCTCAACTCAACTGAGTTGTTTGTCATAAGTAGAATAAGAAACAGTCGAAAATCTAAGGTTTAGTTGAGGTTTTGCTTGTGGTTCATAAAAAGTTTTGTAGGTACTAGAATTGCACCCTGGGTGTCTTATGTTAAAAATTAAATTAATAAAGATAGGTAGGTACCTACTTAATTTGTTTTTCAGAAAGTTAAAAAACCTTTTTTTTTAGTAAGCATCATAATATAGTTCAACATTTTGTTTTTCAAGAATAATGATTTTTGTAACATCACAATCACATCACAACTTTACGCTGCATTGTTTGTATGAAAAAAGCATTACTAACTCCTCAAAAATGTCGTAGTAACACGTCAAAACGCCTGACCTATTTCCTACCTCCTCAAACAAATCAGGCCTGTTCAAGAACCGTTCCATAATTAAAGCATAGTGCACAAGCACATGTTTACAATACCCGCGTTTTACACGTGATGTGTTAATTTTAGGCGCAGACACATGCGCATCCGTTTGATTCACAGCTGTGTACAAGGTAAAACGGTCGACTTCCTGACTGTGTACAAATGAGAATAGGTGACCGCTAGTACGAAACAGGCTGGTTTTACTGTCACGCGTACCGTCGGCGCTGATAAGCGAGTGATCTTTATTACAATGAAATAAGGATACTGATTGTTTAGCAGAAATGGCTACGCTGATTGCTCTCGTCAGTGCTGGACAATCAGTATCCTTATTTCATTGTAATAAAGATCACTCGCCTATCAGCGCTGACGGTGAGCGTGAGACTAAAATCAGCCTTAGAAACGTGGCTTAGCTTGCTTATACGTTCTTGATTGATTGTTGAAGTTGAGAAGCGTTGTGCGCGGTCACAATTTGGATAGGTGACCGCAAGTGGTGAGCGCTTTTGCTTCGAAGGGCACGTTTAATTGTCGGTCCCGGCTTTTAAGTCGTTAAGCCATGACGGAGGCCTTTAGGCGACCAAAAGGCACTTGGAAGGAAGTGGAATAGGAAACTTTTTCTCGACCCCACATGAGAGTAGGAGGAAAAAAAGAGTAAGAAATGTAGCGACAGCTAGGTACCTGTCGCTAGATGAACTACATACACATGCTACGCGCTAAAGAGCTTCGGCATAGATGGCGACACAACCGCATATGTCTAGAACTTGCAAGCGAAGTTTTCAGCGGCGATAGACATAATAATATCCGACCAACCGACAACAACTGTTGGTCGAAAGACCATGGGCAAGTGGGCCAGATGGGCCGGCCCGTTGCAGAGGAACCACCTACTCTGCCTTTGGGGAACGATTCCACCATGTTCCCCAAAAGAAATAACAATATAATTCAACAAGTTATCGTAGAATGTCCTTGTAGAAATTGTTATCAGACTCGCCCAAACTTCGATATCGCCGATAGGTTTGTTTATCAGGTGTTGCATCATCTATACTTCTATACAGACATTATAAAGAGAAATGCAAATGTATGTCTGTTGAGGGAAAACTTAATTTCAATTGTTCCATTTAACGTGGAAATTACGCAATATATTTTTTTTTAATTCCAAAATATCTAATAGGTACTAATCCGCCAATCTATACCAAAAAAGTTTCTTCAAGTTCCCCGTGGAGGGGCGAAACACGTGTCGAAGACCATCAAGTTTTTGATTGAGTTCGCGCTGGTGCTGCTCCCGGATTTGCCCTGATTAGCCTGGCATAGTATCTAAAGCTATGTTGTGCAAGTTGGGTCGTTGGTTGGCTTTAGCGTGAACATCCTGAAGAAACTTTTTTGATATAGATTGGCGGAGGAGTACCTACTAGATTATTTTGGGATTTTCAAAAATATCTGAAAATGGCCTTCCGCAAACTCACGCATGAATCAATTAACTACAAATTAAACAAGCCAGGCTAAATACAAGCCGAACGAAATCGTGGAGATCCGCTACACATAACTAACCTACTAATATTATATGCTTGAAAGTTTGTGAGGTTGATTAGAGGTCTGTCAACATTTTAACTATTAACGTATAGTGTAGTTACTCACTGATTATAGTTTATAAATCAGATTACCTCTATATTAGGCTATCTAATACCAATATATAAAGCGGAAGAGTTTGTTTGTTTGTTTGAACGCGCTCATCTCAGGAACTACCTCTTGGATTTAAAAAAATCTTTCTGTATTTGATAACTAAACTCTTGTTCATCAAAATCTTCATCACCAAATACCATTACTACGGAGGCAACGCCGCGAGGGCGCTGCTAGTAATTTATAAAGATACATAACACATACGGAGTAGCGGGCCGTTGCTATTTTTATAGAATTATAGAATTATGCAGCGAGAATTGTAGATTGTGTCTTATCTGTAGTTTTATTTTATTAACGCACGTGACTACGTTCAAGACTTCAAGTGCATTTATTTTTTACGCTTTATAAACTGTATTGAGCTGCAATGACCTAGACTTCGTTCTGAATCGAAGGTTATAGGCTCAAGATCAATTATTATATATCGGACGCCCGCGGCTTCGCCCGCGTGGACTACTACTTTTTTATCCCACGGGAAACATTATTTTTTTCGGGATTAAAGTAGCCTATCCCTCCAGCCCTCCAACTATCTCCACACAAAAGATATATTCCTCTAAAAAGAAAGTAAGCTTGAAACACGATAACAAAGTTAATTCCTCGTTGTAATATTATTCATAACACCCAGAACCACGCCAGGTGATGGTAATGTTTGTATTCAAAGCCCTCGAGTCGGGCTCCAAATTAGACAAGTGGCCATAACGCAGCGAAAACGAATCGTCGAAACGAAACTTCATTTGCGGACGAAAAGAGTTACATATATGTTACTTTATAGATCATGTTTGTGATAGTTATGCTCGATTACTTTTGTCAATCGTATAAAATCGTCAATCGTAGTATTTAAATTAATTTGTGTATTTTTATTAAAAGTTATAATTTTTTTGTTTTGTTAATGGGGATCAATCACTAAACGAAATATTGGGTTTCTAAGTATGAGGGCGTATACTCTTTAGCATTCTGAGCATTCTGTTTTTTAAATAATTAAAATCCATCAATAAATGACGAAGTTATTCAAGTTTTCTTTTCGGCCATTTCAAAACGCGCGCTCGGAGCTTCGCGCTGCGTCTGACGTCACCAGGCGCCCGCGGCTCGGTCTACTAGTACAAAATCGCTAGTTAATTTCAAACTAGCTTCCGCCCGCGGCTTCGCTCGCGCGGCACCTGGATAAAAAGTAGCCTATGTCCTATTTCAGGTCAAGAACTATCTATGTTTTAAATTTCAGCCAAATCAGTTCAGAAGTTGTCGAATTATAGAGGAACAAACATAAATCCAAATATCCAAACTTTTGCATTTTTAATATTAACTAGCTTCCGCCCGCGGCTTTATTCGCTTAGTACCCAGATAAAAAGTAGCCTATGTCCTATTCCTGGTCATTATCTATCTATATTTAAAATTTCAACCAAATTGGTTTAGTGGTTGTTGAGTTATAGAGGAACAAACATCATCCATCCAAACATCCAAACTTTCGCATTTATAATATTAGTGTGATTAGTGTGATAGTATGATTAGTGTGATGAGAAAGTGTGATAGTGTGATTTGAAAACCAAGTTTAGGTAGGTAGGTAATGTATGTGATTATTTTGACTCGAACATACAAATTATTAATTAGGTATTACGATTAAAAGTATGTATAAAAAAATACCTATTCACTAAAAAGTTTAAAGGCGAAAATTATTTTTAAGTAGGTACCTACCTACCTAGGTAAGTAGTAAGTAGGTAGGTACCTACTTAAAAATAATTTATGTAGGTAATAATTTAAGTAGGTAGGTAAAAATTTAGGTAGGTAAAGTTAATATTAGTGTGATTCGACTCCTGATTGTTAGTTTTGTTTGTTATTGTTTTCGGTAAGTACCGGTACCTACCTAAAATACCTATTCAGTAAAAAGTTTAAAGTCGAAAATTATTTTTAAGTAGGTACCTACCTAGGTAAGTAGTAAGTAGGTAGGTAGGTACCTACTTAAAAATAATTTTCGACTTTAAACTTTTTACTGAATAGGTATTTTAGGTAGGTACCGGTACTTACCGAAAACAATAACAAACAAAACTAACAATCAGGAGTCGAATCACACTAATATTAACTTTACCTACCTAAATTATTTACCTACCTACTTAAATTATTACCTACATAAATTATTTTTAAGTAGATACCTACCTACTTACTATTTACCTAGGTAGGTACCTACTTAAAAAAATAATTTTCGCCTTTAAACTTTTTAGTGAATAGGTATTTTTTATACATACTTTTAATCGTAATACCTAAAATTAATAATTTGTATGTACGAGTCAAAATAATCACATACCTACCTACCTAAACTTGGTTTTCAAATCACACTATCACACTTTCAAAATATTTTCCTTCACCGTTTAGAGCTCGTGTTAAAGCGCATACCTACTTAGGTACCTACTTATACATTTTTCGAAACGAAAAATCCATTGATGCACGGCTGGGTTTCAACCCACAACCTTCGGATTGAAAGTCGAGGCACTAGCGCACTCGGCCAACACTGCTTCTCTTCCTCTGACTACCCGCTTAGACTTTTTCAACGAATCTAAAAATTCCTAAAAGATCTGATAGAATATGTCTACTGTGCCTTGGGAATACAGTCGTAATCATATTTAAAAATAAAAATGAAATCATTTATAACTTTTTTAAATCTACAAATCTGCATAAGTACTTACTTAACAAAAAACGTGAATGACCTCGAAAGTTTGGATGTTTGGATGTATGTTTGTTCCTCTATAACTCGACAACTACTGAACCGATTTGGCTGAAATTTAAAATATAGTTAGGTAATGAGCGGGAATAGGACATAGGCTACTTTTTATCCAGGTGCCACGCGAGCGATGCCGCGGTCGGAAATTAGTTTGAAAATAACTAGGGATTTTGTACTAGTGGAGCGAGCCGCGGGCGCCTGGTGACGTCACAGCCAGTCGCGGCCTTCTCGCGAGCGTTTTTTAGATTGGTGCACTAAAATCTCTGTAACTCGGTCATTTTTGATCCGATTAAAAAACCAAAAACACAGTATTTTTTGTTTTTTTTGTATCTACAAATCTGCATACTCAACTAAAATCGTGAGTCTTCCTCATTAGGGCCTATCGTTTGTTTTGGTTTCTAAGCGCAATCAATTAACTAGATCGTAAACCAATTCACCCAAGATTTATAAGCGCATTAGCGCTTAACGGTGAAGGAAAACTAAGTAAGGAAACCCTAGTTAATATTACAATAGGCGACAGCATAATATGGAATGCAACTGCAAGTCAACATGTAGGTATGCGACTATGCGTCCAATTGGTGTATCTTCAGACGACTCTCTTAAATATATTCGAACTTAAACGCATAAAGAAGTTTGAAAATGCCTTTCGCACCTTGTGGGGAGTCGTAATCTTGTAGCGTATTTTTTTATTTCATTGTACACCGCAAGCGATCGCACACTTGCTGAGAAGGTCACTTGTCTAAAGGTAGACATTCGCCCGGGATCAGAGTCAAATAACTCTTGAGGATGAATTATAAATGCATTTACATATTTCATAACGAATCCGACTTCAATTTGAAATGGAAACACTTATTTGAAGCAAGGAAGCCGACGGCCTTCGAGAAAGTTACTAGTGTAGATAGCTTTATGTACTTGTACATATTTTAAAGGAATTCAAGTGGAATCACAAAATACTAGTAGCTCGGCCCGAACTGAGATCTCTCGCAATGCCCACGTTTGCATTTTTTTTCATTTATGCCCTGATGTTTTTTATATAACACTTTATTTATCGCCAAATCACCCAAGTTACCACTAAGATCTTCGCTTGCTGAATCATTAATAAAATAAGACAGATATTGGTGAAATTTCCAAGTAGAGTGATACGAGATACATGCAGAAAATCGTTTAAATTTGGCGCAATATCGACTAGCCAAACCACACCATGAGTGATTGATTTTATTGATAGTCAAGTTTTAACCAATTTTTTTTATAACTTTTTTATGACTGCCCGGCTATGACTACCTGCATATACCTACTCTAATGCCTATATTTAATACTAACATAGTTCATTAAGTCACTACTAACAACTTATGGATGTAAAAGCCTGAAATAAATAATTTTTATTTTATTTTATTTTTTTATTTTTATTTACTATTAGGTTCTTACATATTTCTTGATACTTTGGTCATACCAAAATTACATGACGAAATAGCCGGTTGTTTTATTAATTGGACCAAGGAACATACCCAAGTTTTCAGGAGAAACATAAGACTATTGTAATTTTGTTCCATTTCTTACGAATGTCCTTTGCTTCGGTCAATTGAGCGCCAAGAATACCTTTGTCAACATCCATCGAAGCGAGAACAATTAGCATATCGTTAGCATGTCATTGACCTTGGCTTTTATTATAATTTGTAATGTATTTTCTGCACAGAAACTTTTTGAAGATAAGATGTTATTTTATTTCAAGAAACGTAGGTAGGTAATCTAAAAATTATAGGTAGATTATGTATTTGTGTTTTTTAAATTATCTGAAATAAATGAGTTCGTTAGTTCGTATGAGCTAGTGGCTAACTCTAGTGACGAAGTTTTTAGGCCACCTAAAGGCCTCCGTCATGGCTTAACGACTTAAAAGCCGGGAAATTAATTTAATTAATTAATTAACAATTAAACGTGCCCTCCGAAGCAAGTCCGCTAAGTCGTTAATGCCACTAGCGGCCACCCATACAAATTATGTCCAGAACGTTGCTTAACTTCAACGATCTATCAAGAACGTCTAAGCTAGCTATGCCACAAGCGCTTCATAAATGAGTTAATAAGGGCTTAGAGGGTCTACGCACAGATAAGGTGATTGCGATGCAATATCGACATACTCGTACCTATCAATCAAATATTTGCGTCGTATCGTTTATCGCTTATGGGGCGTTTAAACGGCGCGCCAATACGCGAGCCGAGCCTGGCTCGGCTCGTGACTCGGCGCACCACGCGCCGGCGCCGTTTAAACAGCTACGCTCGGCTCGGCTTTAGCCGAGCCGCGCCTCCACGGACGCCTCGGCTCACGTAGGCTCGTGATATCCCGCGCCGTTTAAACAGCTACGCTCGGCTCGGCTCTAGCCGAGCCGCGCCTCCACGGACGGCTCGGCTCGCGTAGGCTCGTGATATCCCGCGTCGTTTAAGCGCACCATTACGGCTCAAGTGACCCCCGTCATTTGTTTAGGGCGTTCGATTGATAGATAGATAGATAGATAGATAAACATTTATTTGGTACAACACACACACAGGAAAATAGCTACATAATACATAACAAACAAAAGACACAGGTAGGTACTTAACTAAACAAACAAGTAAATAGGTATAAAGAGCTAGATGCTGAAAATACAAACAGACTGACAAGTAGGACATTAGAAGGAGAGAAACAAATATCTAAGTAAGTACAATATACCTATAAAATATATTTAAGTACCTAGCTCGGAAAAAATATCTAGCCCCTGCCCTGTGCGTGGTATTGACCAAACAGGTCAGTCTCAGCATTAATGCTACTCCCATGAAATGGAAGCAGCGCTGCTTTTCAGACTAAACCTTGACCGGTGTGACGTAACGAGCGGAAAACATACACGACAAACTAAAATAAAATAAATAAATATAATTAATAAAAGTGATGTG
This sequence comes from Camptogramma bilineatum, assembly GCA_958496255.1. Taxonomy (NCBI): domain Eukaryota; kingdom Metazoa; phylum Arthropoda; class Insecta; order Lepidoptera; family Geometridae; genus Camptogramma; species Camptogramma bilineatum. The sequence goes on from OY292464.1 coordinate 11,898,293, forward strand.
TAGGTGAGGTATAAAATATTTAATTAAGTATGTATTTAGACTATTTTTTGAGAGGGTAAATATAATATTTTAAATAAAAAGTAATGTGAGAATCAATACGGTTTTTTTTTTCTTTTAATAAATTAATATTTAGTGACATGGCAACCATACGTTGCAGCGAACCCAAAGCGAACCGAGCGAGCAACGATGAACGAACGAAGCAAACAATTTGATTTGATTGATTGATGGTTTTCTAGAGTTTGCTTGCAATTGCAATGCAAATCAAGTGGGGAATTTTGATGAAATGAATTTATACGAAAATTAAAACAATTAAAACTCTGGAGGACTAGATAAATGTGAAGCGATATGGCTTATGCCAGGTACGTGACGTGGCACTACCCGAGTACCAACAAAAGTGGATGCTATCCATTACAATAACAAGCGCAAGTATAGCATAACGGGTACAAACACGGTGTAAGCCAACAAATATAACTACATACAACCTTATAGAATTACCTACGTACATTAATGTGTACCCACCTCGAACTATGGGATAAGTAGACATTGAGTCCCTACATAACCTACATTTTGCACTTGTTTACAGGGCAAGCACAGGACGTTGCCATTAAGTACTAATTATATTTACTTTTGTAGACGAGCAAGCAAGCAAGAGATTGCTTATGTGTCTCCCTTCATTGTTTTAAAATTTAAAAGTATGGTAAAAGTTCTGAAGAAAAACTAATTTCTCTAACATCCTCATTTGAAGACATAAATACGATAAATACCATATTTATTAGAGCAAGACTGGACCGAAATAGTTCAGTAGATTATAGACAGATGTACAGACTGGCAGATGTTGAAAGTACATGACATGCAGTAGTAGCAGCTTGAGTTAATAATGAGATAGTACCTACCAAATAACATTGAATAGGGTGGGGAAAACATGACATTTTTTTTACTATTTATACAAGGTACAGGAACATGGAGCGCGCCATACTAAGCATTTCACTGGTTGACATAGTGCCAAACGTCAAAATTCGACGAAAGACTAAGGTCGTGGACGTAGTAGAGATGGGCAGGACATTTGGCACGGCGGGGAGACGGTAGATGGACAAAGGCAGTGACCGAGTGGTGGCCGCGTGAGGGTCACAGAACACCAGGCAGACCAGATGGACTGATGATATAGTGAAGGTAGCGGGGAAGCATAGGATTAGACTGGCTCAGGACCGAGAGAAGTGGCGTGAAAATGAGGAGACCTATACTCAGCAGTGGGTGGATGTGGGCTGATTAGATAGATAGATAGACAAGATGCAGTAGAAATTCTCTCAGATCCGTAGAAAGTAGGTAAGTAGGTATAAGATTCTCCAAATATAAATTTACTTTGAAAAAAAGTTTTATTTTTACAGACTGCAGACATTTTATCAGTCGATAGTCGAGTTTTTATCTTTATCAGAAAGTATTGTATGCATGTATCGTATCGGTTGATAAATATTATTGACTAGCTCCTGTCTGTGGCTTTTGCTATATCCTACTTTCCTATTCTATCCTATCCTACCCTACTATCCTACTAATATTATAAATGTGAAAGTTTGTGAGGATGTATGGATGCTTGTTACTCTTTTACTCAAAAATTACTGAACGAATTTGAATGAAACTTGGAATTTACATAGTGTGAGACCTGGAATAAAACATAGGTTACTTTTTATTCAGGTAGGTACCACGCGAACAAAGCCGCGGGTGTTAGCTAGTAAATTATAAAGTTGCCTACTTGTAAAATATTTCTGAAAATGATTTACGCCCATTCCAATTTTAATTTTTAGATTTTCGCCTAGAACTAAAAACAGTTAGGTAGGTACATAATTCATCTTAGATAGGTAATTATGAGTATTGAATAATCCAATAAAGTAATCAATCACTAAAAGTAAGTAGGTAAGTAAACGCAAAAGGTACCATCCACTTTTTTGTGTCCTTTGAAATTATCTTTCTTTCTTAGAGATAAGATTATTCTTTTTTAAAGATTCTTTACTCAAGGCTGCCTACGGAAGAAACATTTTTAGAAACTTTTTCGTACGAAAACCTTCCCACAAATTACACACTGCCCGGGAGAATTCTATTCTTCAGAATTATGAATGAACAAGGAATGAACAAATATTTGATGAAAAAACGGTCTATTTTAACATCTGCGGCTGAGTAAATAAGGTCTATATTTTACTATAGGTTTGTAATGTGGTTTATCAATGGATTATTGTGCCCAAGGGTCGCATACTATTGTATGGTCTTTGAATTATAGTCTGAATCGAAAGCCACATGCCTTTTAATATATTTGAGGGGATATTCAATGTTTTTTTATGTTAACTTTGAATGTTCGTTGTAAGTCGTTTCGTCCTAATTTGTTTGACATTATTAATATAAAATTACCTCCAGCTGTGCTTGAAAGAGTAATTTGGGAGTTGGAACAATGTTTGGTTTCGAGCTTAAGATTTGTAAGAGCCAGTCCTAAAAATCTACTAAAATATAATAAAGTTTAGAAATTTCGTGTAAGTTCCATTTCTGGCGACAGAGGGCACTCAAAGACCTCCGACATGGCATAACGCCGGCTACTAGCCGGGACCGACAATTTAAGGTCGATTCACACATATCAGTGAAGTCACAGTTCCGACACAGTACCGGCACAGTGCGAAGTATTCTTTCATACATTCTCTATGAAAGCATCCCCACTTGTCAGTGTCAGTGACGACTCAGTGCTCTCCGTGTCAGTGACGATACAGGCAATCACGGAAGCTCTTGAAACTGAGTACCTACTAACTTGTGTGAATTAAATCATTGACGCAATACTGAAGCATTGATACTGAACTGAGCGGACACTGTGTCGGAACTGTGGCTTCACTGATATGTGTGAATCGACCTTTAACGTGTCAAGCGCTCTCTTCTTATTGCCGTTGGTGGTCACCTATCTATTCTGTGTCGCAGAACGTCGCTACTTAAACGATGTATTAGTAAAGAATAAACAAACTACACCACTAGCGCTTCCTATTGCTATAAGTTCTATCAAAAGCTTTATTAAAATTATAAGAAAACTGTAAGTCGCTAAATAATACTTTGTTACTTTGTAAAAGAGGAACAAAAACGGCATTGTATAAATGTTTGTAAATATTACAATTTTTCTTGGAAAGAGCCCAGTGATGTCATCTACACATAAAAACTACATTACAAGGTATTTTAATGTTTTTGTTTAGTCTCTGAAACCATTTTTTAATTTCAAATTATAAACTGAAATTTCTTAAACTCTATTCATTTATACACCGTTAATTCTGGGTCAGTTTAAAGCCAGCACCCACTGCTTGTATTGCTTAATCGTATTCGTGTCGTTGGTTTAGTTTTTGAATTTGATAAGTATTTCATACGAAACTAAATAGTTGAAAAGATTAACAAAAGTGAGTAAAACACTTGTTATGGTGTCGTAGGCGCGCAGAGCTAATGACCTAGGTATGTATGTATGACTACGACGTAGCATAGACTCTATGCCGTAGCAACAGCTGAGCACAGAGCACGTATCTCCGTGATTTATCCTGCCTATGTTTCGTGATAATATTAATTACAAAAAAATAGATCTCATATTTATTATTATTTTTGAGTAAGGTTATCGATATAGATTACGTAGGCGCCGGCTTTAAACTGACCAAAAATAAACGGTGTATATTGAATTATTGGTTGCCAATAATTATTCCCCAACAGTGGGAAAATAATTATAGGTTAATAAAAAAATTGGTTAATGGTTTTTTGGGTTATTCTTAAACTTTCTCGATCATGCACTACAATTTCCCGTTAAGTGTAGGCAAAAGATTGCCTCCTGAAGTCCTGACACTGTATAAATCATCTAGGAAAGATGCAAAGGCCTAAGTTTTGCCTTATTTAAATCCCGGCACCATGTTAGGTACGAATACAAAACCCACCGAGTGTCACAGTTAGTAGGTGCATTTATATATTACTCCGAAAATTATTTAATATTATCCCATGATTCATTCTTTATGATTTTTATATGATTTATCTCTATACCTGTCAAAACATACGCGCTTATGGGCCGCTATTAATAAACTCCGCTCAACTTGTGTCTAAGTTGCACCACGGATTTAACTATTGCCATCCTTATTTGTCACTGTCTAACAAAAAAGGACGGCAATAGTTAAATTTTTTTTTTTTTTTTTTATTAACGATTTACAATTTTATAAAAAAGAACAATGAAATCTTAGCAATTAAAAACCAGGTGGGTTTGTACTATTGCTAGTATTATCTACAACGAACAATGGTAATACGAGTAGTTAGGTAGGTTTATGTTATTACTTATTATTAAGTACTTTAAATCCGTGGTGCAACTTTGACAGAAGTTGAGCGGAGTTTATTAATAGAGGCCAGGATGTTTAATCGGTGCTAGAACCGAAGTGGCAAAAAACTAAGTTATAGGAAGGTCAGTCACTCCATTCTAGTATTACCTACAGTGGATCTAATCAACTCAGTTGCCTTGAAATATGCATATAATAAAAACTATATTGAACCGATATGAATCATTAAATACGACAAAATGTCTAAAAAACCCGTAGCATTTTTTTGTGCAAGACAGCCAAAACAGTGTGATTCTCTTTATTTTTTTCATGTCATTGCAACAATAAGTATATATTATTTTTCTTACACTGATGTCTGACGTGTGAGCTCACTCAAAGCTAGCAGCGAGGCATGCTTCTTGACTACCCCCTTAGAAGTCTGTTTTCAATATGAATTATTATGATAATTATAATAATACATAATTTAACTTTCTCGACTTGAACACATTTTTAAACTACATTTTAACATTTTAAAACGTCGAGGTAAATAAAATGATTTAATTACGCGATTAAGTCCCGTTAATAATTAAAAATTATCATAATAATGATCATGTTTGTATGGTTAGTGCAAGTTACTCGTATTACGATTTCTCATTTTGTTGTTTTCGGGCTTAAACCTATCTTTTTATGTTCTATCTTTGTTTATAATATATATTGTCTTTGCTTTATAATTCCGAATGATAGATAGATAGATATTTATTTTTTTAAAATTGTAACAGATTTTGGTTAATAGTGTTTTTAAGCCTATGTTAGGTTTGTGTAAACACTATGTTCTCGTATATAGAAGTTAACTTAAATATAAAAAATCGAGATTAAAACACACGTTCAGTAGGTACCAAAATGGAGGTAGGGTTACAAAAATACAAGCGAGAAATATAAGCGACTGCGCACAGCCATACAAAAGTATGAGTTCACGAACTTCATATCTATCACACACAAGTTTGTTATGTAAGTCTGTCTGGTAAATCTATTAAATACAGTAGATGCAATCGTAATTACCGTTATATAAACATGAGAATTCAGTTGTCGTGAGCAATTAGTTTTTGCTTAATTTTTCTGCCAAAGTTCGGTTACTAGAGGTCATTTTTAATTTGTTAATTCTATAAATATTTTGGTAGTTTTAAAAAGTGTATGTAAGTTTAGAACTGTTTAATTTGAACTATTTTTGTAATAGGAGTAAGTTGTGTTAATTCAGTTTTTTTAAAGATAAGACTAATAAAGAGTAAGCCTGTATAGTATCTACATAGCTAGTGTAGTGTATCTTATCGCACATTGTACAGTGCTCGTTCGTCACTCCTGTTGGATTATAAAGTCCTTTATCAGGAGTGTGAACGACTGATAGGAACACCCTTGATAATAATCAGCAAAGTGCAATCAACTGAAATGTTGGATATCGACACTTTCAACACAAACTCAGACTTTTTTATATCAAATAACACTTGGGTTTCTATTAGATAAAAATTAATAAAATATGATTAAGACTGTTTTCCCTTGGAGATACAGTCATATGATTATATTTCAGAGCGGTAGATAGCTCACAGATTTTTAGGCATTGTATATCCTTTGAGGATTTTTAGGGGGTGGTCAGAGGTAAGTCCAAATAATACTCAGAAGAAGAAAATATTGGCCAAGTAAAATAGCCTCGACTTTCAATCATAATTCCGATTCTACTAAGAAACTTTTTAAAACTTTTTTCTACTTTTCAACCACAGCAAAACGTCAACTTTATCCTTGGATTTCGTTTTGTTTCCTATTCACTAATGACCAATGATGTTAGGTTACTCTGTTGTGGTGACGTTATCAAACAAATTGCTGTCATTTTGGAGAACGTAACAGAACGCAGCGGTAATGATACCGGAATGGTTGACGTTGTAAATTAGTAGAATCGAGACCCTGACAGAATATCTACCGCGTCTTGGGAAGCAGTCGTTCTTCTGTATAGTTTAATTCATTCAACATTTCTCTGTACTGTGAATGGTCAAAATTAATTTATCTGTGCTGTGAATGGTCAACTCGCGGACGCGACCGGCGACACGCTGAAGAGTGAAACAAGCCTAAAAGTGAATAAAAGCTTAGGCATAGCGTGTCGCGGTTTAGAGTTCTAGGTCATACGGGTTGGCCTTCAAGTGATAACAGGCCAACAAACTAATTTATGTGGGTATTGTAATTAGAACCACACCCGCCAAAATGTAGTCGACCTTCCCAGCAGGTAACAGCTATGAGTTAATTCGGTAATTGTTTTAACTTTATGATTTCACAAGCACAGCCGGACTTTGTTCAAGTTAGTAAAGAAACTAGCTTCCGCTTTTTAGTAACTAGCTTCCGAACGCGGCTTTGCTTGCGTGGTACCTATTTATTAGTACCTATATATTAGTAGTTAAAAAGTAGCCTATGTGTTACTCCAGGTCATAAACTATGTATAAGTACTCCAAGTTTGAATCCGTTCAGTAGTTTTAAAATGGAAATTTTCAAGAAAATAATGATGAAAAAAAGCTTTAGAAATGTTAAACTGTTAAACTAATTTTACAAGCGTTGTTAGTTTATACCAAAGACTCTGGTATCCTTGGACACCGCAATAAATGCAGTGAGATTCAATAGGCTAATAGACACAAAGTAGTTGTAAAATGACGTTATGATATGCTAAACTAACTACTTCCGCTGAGTAGGGTCAAGGTTCCTTCAAACAGCTGGCTATGATCATCGTGTTACCTTGCTGTCGATTAAAGTGTTAATTAAAAAGAACACAAGTTCCACACTAGCGCATGAGGGAAAGTGCCAGATGTCGGGCATTATTAATATGGGCCGGCCATAGTAATTAAATCAAATTGACCGACGCTCTTGGTTATTATTGATAATGACTGGTCCATATGAATAATGCCCGGTTAATCATGTCGCCCGTAACATATACATGGTACCTCTCGAATACCCACATGAGAGATTGTCAATCTTAAGTTTGTCTGGAAGAAATCGCTCATAGCGATAAGACCGCACATTCTACTTCCCTCTAAAATTCTAAATGTTACGTGTGTCTTTAATTTGTTTTCATGTCCATGTGGGGTACAACAAAGCGTTAACTATCGATCTATCTATCTATCAATCTTTCTCGCAAAATATTGACGAAAGTTAAACTACCTATTATGAACATACTTATAAAAAATATCAACTAACATTACAGTTAGGTACCTATATATTTTGTAAAGAAGACAACAATTGAACAAATAAAATAAATGGTAACCGACGGAATAAACAAAATAATATACATACCTAACTACCTATTGTATTTCGAAGCGCACATTCATTTTCCTAGGAACTCCACACGGTGTTGTCTAGACTGCTTGAAACATTAATATTAATTTACGTTTTCTTGCTATTCTCTGAGTACATTTATCTTTGTTTTCCTCGCAAATATATCTTTGTTATTCGGAAAGGGTTTTTTGGCGGAAATGGAAAAAAAGACACAAGAAACTGGGATTCCTAAAACAGTAAAGCTTAATTTTCACTCTTCATTTTCATTTCATTTTGTTATCAGGTTTGATTATCATGTTTTAGCTTGTATCTAGAACTCTAAGGTTAACAAAATTGTATTCAAAATTGAGGCTGCTGGCTAAAAATACAATGAAAAGTACCTACGTAAACAAATCGTAGAGAATTGACTGAAACAGCTTTTCGATTGAACAAAACGCAAATCGTTTTGGAACTGAATGCATTGTTTTGTTTTCAGAGTTCTTCATTATATACAGTGTTGGACGGCCCCTTATTAGATGGAAGGATGACCTTATAACAGTTGATGACCTAATAGTGACCTATTAAAATGATAGAGGCCGCATAAAACAGGCCTTTACAACTTTATTAGATGATTTATACAGTGTCAGGAGGCAATCTTTGCCTACACTTACACAGGACACTGTAGTGCCTGGGACAATGTTGAGATGGAGTAGGTTTGCCCAGCACCTACACCATCCTCTCAGCTTAACCGGCCTTTGGGAGAAGTCTTTGATGATGATGATGATGAGTGACCGACATGTTTGTTAGGACTGTCAGTAACATAAATATTGGCTAGCTGTTCTATTCAAAACTCTTTTAATTGCGGATACAGACGGATTTAGCGAGCGAATTCATTGTTTGCGAGTACAATGAAACGTTTTTGTGAGTATTTTTGTTTTAATTTTCTGTAAATGCTTCCGTTGGGTTAGGTTGCATGGTTATTACTTCTAATATTAGCTGCCTTCGATTTTGTTCACGTGGTACCTCGATAAAAACCTACACATAGGGATGCTGTAGTTTCTTAGTAATGGAAAAAAATCGAATCAGCAGTTTCCAGAAATTACCAAACAAACGAACAAACAAAATTGATGTCTTTATAATATTTATATACTTACATATTTAAAAACATGTTTACGATTGTATCTAAGACTCTATTAGAAAGCTAACTAGTTTCCCCACGATGTTTTCCTCCACCGTTTAGAGCTAGTGTTTAAGCGCATATATATTTATCGAAACGAAAAATCTGTGATGCACGGCCGGGTATGAACCCACGACTTTCGGATCGAATGTCGACGCACTAATCCACTCGGCCAAAACGGCTGTATACATTGATGTTTTATATTTCAATTCAATTCATTTACACGTTTAGAAGTTATTGTGTAGCAAACATTCAAACTTTCACACTTTTCTTAAGGTAGCATACACGTAGCCTATGTAGGTAGACAATGGCCGTAGCCTGTGACACCAGAGCCGTCACGTCACACACACTTGCGCTTCTGACCCTTTAACAAGTGACTAAATTAAAAATTTAAAAAAACCGACTTCAATACAATCTGTTGTTGGGTAAGGCTAAGGGTGAGATGAATAAAATGAGCACAAACATGGATGTTCCACTGTTATTCACTGAGAAGTTCCATTGAACAGGTCCTGACTCCATCATCGGATCAGCTAGCTGTCACCATATTATTACATTGCAGTTGGAACTTAACCTACATGCTGAGTTCCAAGTTTCAACTCAATCAGACTATTATTGAGGAGTTCTGTTGAACAGCTCCTGACTCCATCATCAGATCAGCTCAATGTTACCATAATATTGCATTATCACCGATAACCTATAAAGCTTTCAGAAAATACCCTAATCGCTTCAAGTGTGCCTATAAAATTTGAAGAGTTACTTCGATTTCTCCAAGATCCCATCATCAGATCCTGACCTGATGACCAAAAGGACCAATTGGAAGGTGTACCCTTTCAAACAAAAAAAGAATTTTTGAAATCGGTCGAGGCGTCTTCGAGTAATCGGTGAACATACAGAAAAAAAAAAGCACAAAAAAAAAAAAAAAAAAAAAAAGATTCCGACGAACTGAGAACCTCCTCCTTTTTTTGAAGTCGGTTAAAAAGTAATCACATACAAACACAATACTGTCACCGCAGCGCTTCCTTGCAGAGCTCTGGCATCGATCTCATCGCAGGAACACTACACCATTCGAGAGGAATTATGTTATTTGGCTGCTTGTAAGGCGGAGGTACTTCCCCAGTCGGGCAGCTCGAATATAGAGTGAGAAAAACCCACTATGACTTTCCACCTATAATTCACATGAATGTTATAATTATAAGTGATCTTTACCCAGCCGTGGGACGCAATGTGTTCTATAAAACCACAGTCAAACTATAATATAACAGCACAACGAAATTGAATAGAAAAAAATAATAAAACAAACAAATTCACTGGCTGTATCACCAAGTGCTGTAAAAGAATATCAAAATCAAATTTCAAAAATTCGTAGCAAGGTCTACGCTGCTACGAAAAAATACATTTCCATTTAAAAGATCTCAACGCGATTTCCTCATTTATTTAATGTATTTGTCTGTACATTTCTAAAATAAACGGCAAAACAATATTCTAGGAACTTCATAGTACCTATTCCGATAACAATGTAACATCGGCTGACTATAAACCTATTACTGTTTTTTCCTTAACTTACGAACTAAAAAACCTACCAACTATCATTATGATTAAATTTTATGTCATCAATCATAATAGTTGAAAGAAAAACGAATTTAAAAAAATGAATTTGAAATGATAGCCATTTATTATAATTATTTAAAATTCTTACAACAAAAAACCATTGGATCCGTCCAAGGACGTGCGAGATGTATCAAATGATCTAAAGATAGCTCAACTAACGAAACGATCAGAGTTACTACTTTTATGCAGCATATTTTTCGAACACGTCAGAAGTTTAACACAAGGTCCAGGTATAAACAGAGACACCATTAAAAAATTCCTTGACATTCTTTTTCTTTCAACTTTTCTAATTTCATAGTGATTTCATAAAAACATAGTAGTTTCTTGAAAAAACTCACCATCATCATAGAAGTATGCATATCAGCAGCCCGGCCGCATCGCCCGGGAATCGAACCCGTCACCTCCAAGTTACATCATACCGCCAAAATAACACGTCAATCAACAAACACAAGGTTACACAGCACTGGGAAAAAACAATTCAACGCTTTTAGCTTTGTCACATTCAAATGACACTACATCCGTAGAAAGGTGTCACTATCAAAACACTACAAAGTTTGTAAATACGTAATATTAAACTGAAAAACAGAAAGACGTCACTCTCGCCTGAGTTCCAACACGATACTGCATCGCTAACCCGAGTCGCGCCGGCTTACACAATCTACCTGATAACTCCCGCTCATTCACACTCCATTAGAACACGTACGATAGACAGAGATGGTGATAAAACACACGCTACAACCTAAAAACTGCACGTTGCACATGCACATTGCACAACTATGACAAAGTTCCAAAAGTTAAAACACCAGTTAATCAAATAAAGTTTTAGTTGTAGTTAGAACTTTGTCGTTTTGTGGTTGCGCAGTATTTTGGGAAGCTGAGTATCAAACTAGGAGCATTGTTTTGAAAGATCTGCGTGCTAGAATTAATTTGAAAAGGGATTTATGGTCTCTGTTTAATGGCCTTAATTTCCTTGATTCTACTATTATTTTTTCGGCCCCCGTATTTATAGAGAGAAACGATGTTTATTTTTCCTTTTTAATTAAAGATTAACATTTTTGAGGAAAAAAGGAAAAATAAACAAATTATTTTTATCTCTATCTCAGGGAGGTTTATTTATTTATACTTAGGTACCTACACTAAATTTTGTTTGTTTTTACATACTAAATTTTGTTCGTGGCTTGGCTTGCGTTTGTAATTCCCTCGGGAGCAGCAAAAGAAAACGCCCTGACAGATAACGTATGATGATCGGTTGAGTAGTTAAGGCGAGAAAGCGTAGTAAAATAAATCACATTATTATTATAGTTATGTACTTGTAGTATAAAATTATAATCAATACAATTTTCTACCTGACCACCCTTGTTACTTGACTGTCACAGAGGATAATGATAATGAAATTTTGATAAATATTTTTTAAGAAAGAATAATAGAGGACCCAGCTGTGGACCCCAAGCCACAACAGATACCTAACAAAAAACGCTGTATTTTTTTAAACTTCATAGTTTTAAAATCTTATAAAATGATGATGATTGATGATTACAAGTCGACTCGAGGTCGTCCAGTCCGACTCAGTTAAAATTACCGTTCCGTAAGGTCGCTCAAACGTAAATATTTTAGTTAAAACCGACACGTGCCCACGGCGCAGGTTAACGAGTTACAGGTAATAAATACACTTTCTTATGTAAGCAGGTTTGTATTCTGAGTTCTTATCTATACTTCGAAAATAAATAAAGTGGAGCGGGCCAGTTCTGCGGAGCTAAAGTGGCCACTTTTGATGAAACATCAGATTTTTCATCTAATGAAACATCTGATAAAACATCAAATTTTTCATCAAATGTTTCATAGATGCTTCATACTGTATATGCTTCTATATGAAGCATATATGAAACATCTGATGAAAAATTTGATGTTCTATCAGATGTTTTATTAGATGAAAAATCTGATATTTCATCAAAAGTGGCCACTTTAGACCCCCTGGCCGGCGCGGCGGGGTAATCATGGCACATGGTTATATCTCTCGTTCTATAACTTTTACTTCAGAGGACATGTAGATAATTTTTTTCTCTACGAGTAATTAGAACTTAGTAAAAAAAATATATAAATATATCCTTACGTTTTTTTAATATAATTTCAAGTACTTAAATGAAAATAAGTTCAAACTATTCGGTTACATAAATTCATAAATTCATCGGGGTGAAGCTGATAATAAGCGTTTAAATGAATTTGGAAATTTTCTGAGTTTGGGAAGATAATCTTCGGAACCACAGCACCCTTATAAAAAATATTTCAATATACTCCATGACAATGACAACCCATACCTACTTACCATAATTATTTGTAAAATACTAAATTATTTACAAAAGCCTAATATTTGTGCCTACAACGTGAACTCTTCAGTTTTTATGAAGGCACGATATTCTCAAATTATATGAAATACTTAAATACGTATAACGTAGGTAAATACTAACAGTAGTAATGCAAATAAAATAAATGTAAGTACATATTTGAAGAGCGAGAAAATTGAATGTATTCGAATATTGTGCTCGTTGGGATTCCGTAGGCGCGGCTTAGTTATGACACCTTCGTGCGTAGCCAGTGTAGCTTGACACATGGCGACTCATACGCTGCTGGCTGTCCAGTACCAGTGCATATTCGAATATTGCTAGTTGGAATTTCGTAGGAGCGATTTGGTTTTGACACTTTCGTGAGTAACCAGCGTAGCTTGACACACGGCATGCTCACACTTACCAAATATTACAAAACCATAATAAAGATAAAGCATAACCATAACCAGATAAAGATAAATCCGTACCCCTATTATAAATGTGAAAGTGTGTTTCTTTGTTTGTTTATTTGTCGTGGAATCACGTCAAAACGGAGCGACCGATTGACGCGATTTTTTGTGTGAAGATAGTTGAAGGGCTGAAGAGTAACATAGGCTACTTTTTATCCGGGTACTACGCGAGCGAAGCCGCGGGCAGCAGTTAGTACTTTATATAGTAAAACAAGCGGACGACCGCGGCTTCGCCCGCGTGGACTGCTACTTTTTTATCCCACGGGAAACATGCATTTCTTCGGGATAAAAAGTAGCCTAACTCTCCAGCCCTCCAACTAACTCCACACGAAAAATCACGTCAATCCACCTCTCCGTTTTGACGTGAAAGCAGGACAAACAAACAAACAAATAAACACACTTTCACATTTATAATACGGGTATGGAGGTATGGATGTTTGTTGCAGCCCTACCACCGTTTAAAAAGTTGTGTCTTGGTGACTAGCGCCCTACTACCAGACTCCTACCAGAGGAAGCCACTGGTTGTGTAAACAAAAACTAGGTAATCTGACGGTCTACCATTTTAATATCATTTTGATTGGCTAATCTCTAGCTATAATAAAATTTCCTTCAGTTACTTACGAGACTGGAATTAATCGAAGTAATTTTCTTGGCTGGTGACCGAGTGGAATATTATCTCAACTCTACAAATCTAAAAGTACCTACTAATAAATGAATACTAACAAAAAATTTACTTATATAAAGATATATCAACGGCCCCACCGAATAAACGTGCAAAGGCTCTTGCCGTAATTTTTTTTTTTTGTGTTTTGGATTTATCGGCTTAAAACACACCTTCTCAAGTTTTTTTTGATTTATTTACCAATTAATTTTGGATTTATTGTATTCCGAATGTTTATTCTACGGAAAATAAAAACACCAAACTCACGCGAATATTGCAATAATGTGATTGGCACACTGTCTATTCTTATACATTTCATGCAAACTTACTTTGGAATATCATTTGTCGCAAGTAAAAATGTTTAAAACAATTTTGCACTTTTAATATGCATCGCTAATTACAAGAATAACCGTGTAACTATCTAATACTAACCATTGCCAAATCCTAATATCCACAGTAAAACAGGGCATTAACAAGTTACACTTTTAGGTAATTACAAATTTTCCCACGAATAATAGTGCAAACATTGAAAACGAACAGCCGCCAAAGTTTTGTTACAAGAATAAACGTTTAAAAGGGGTTTTTTATTAATTTCTCGTAAACTATCAATTTTTTTGTTTTTTTTTTTTGGTAGAAATAAAGGTTATTTTTTTGTCTTTAATTTGATAGAACATTATATTGACGTACATCTAACCAATAATGAGTTATACGTTTTTAGGCTCTCCTGTAAAGTTACTGTTTTGACTTTGCACGTTTATTCGGTGGGGCCGTCGATATTTTCTCTTACAGTTTGTGTGAGACGACTTTTTTGATGATATCTTCAATTCTGAGGCGATATACTTAATATGAAGTTTGTCGAGTCAGCTAGTCCTACCCTACTAATCACACTATATAAATGCGAAGTTTGTGAGGATGTATAGATGTAGGTACCTACTAGTATTTTAAACAGCCAAATCGGTTCAGTGGTTATAGAGTTATAGGGAAACCAACGTACATCCAAACATCCATCCAAACATCCAAACTTTCGCATTTATAATATTTTACTCTTCCACGCAAAAACTACTGAACGGATTTTAATAAGACTTGGAATATAGGTACTTAGTTTATGCCCTGGAATAACACATTAGCACGGTAGCAGGTCTCACGCGAGCGATGCCGCGGGCGGGCGGAAGCTAGTACTTAAATAAAACAGTAAAACTAAAAATGTCATTCAAATCCCTGCGGCGGCAGTTGTGCTATCAATGGTTCTACAGATATGAGAATTTGGCACAACACCACTAGACTAGGCGTGCAAATCGTTGCATTCTGACATTTAGTGGGTACCGAAGCCAAATGTTGAAAACAGGGTTCGTAAAATCCATTGTGTTATTTCAGTGTCTGTTTAGGACAGGATAGTAGATTTAGGATATTCCAATGCTTCTGCCTAATATTTTAATATTGCTTTGATTCAGCTCGTACGGTTTGTTACCCAAATAAGCTTATAATGTGTTTGTAAGACCCGTGTTCCGCAAAGGGTGTGCCGCGGCACACTGGTATGCCTCGGGACATAAGGTTACTATAAGGTTACCTATCTGTTAAGCTACTCAAAAATTTGACCTTATGCTCCACTAAACAAGCTCATGTTTCGCATAAAAAAAGATTTTTCATTTATGGTGTAGGTGCCTCCAAAATTTTCCGATTTCCAAGATGTACTTTGAACACAAAAAAATTGCGGAACACTGTGTTAGACTACAAGGTATAATTTTAAATGGACCGTTGTTTTAAGTATTTTACATCTTTTACATGTTTAATAACTACTGTTGCCTGAAATAAACGTTATTTTTTTTATTAAGTTTTGGAACCTAAGTACTTAAGTTTTACTTTAGAATCGTGGCAACATTAGTCCACATTTTTCATTCAGTATCTCTGAGGCTTACCAACTCGAGTCGTTCAAACAACTTTGCACATAAAGTGCTTTGTGTAAAACAAGAGATTTACTTGTTTCTTACTATACCGAAAGTATCTTTTACAGCTTATGTAGGTACATATTTGAATTTTATTAATTCAGGCTGCGCCCTCGCGGTTTTGATACGTTATTTTGACCGTTGCAGCTAGAGGAAAACGTTCTTAGGAGACCATCCTTAATTTTTGAAAATATTTCAACCTACATTCACAGATTTTGAAAAAAATGGACAGTCAGTGAGAAAATGGGCAATTTACACAAAAACTTTTTTTGATGCCAATCGATCCTGTTTCGTCTAAGGGTAAAAAGGCTCTTTCAGACCAACTGAGGTTAGAGTACTAGAAAAGTCAGAAATCGCTAAAATGTATTTCTGAGACAAGACAGTAAGGGCTACCTTAACCGTTGTAGCTACAGGAAAATGTTTTTAGGAGACTATCCTTAACTTTTGAAGATATTTCAACCTGCATTCACAGATTTTGAAAACAATGTACAGTCAGCGAGAAAATGGGCAATTTACACAAAAACTTTTTTTGATGCCAGTCGATCCTGTTTCATCTAAGGATTAAAAGACTCTATCGGACCAACTGAGGCAAGAGTACTAGAAAAGTCAGAAAACGCAAATAACTTTGATTATACATTTCGTACGAAATCAATTTGTCATTTGTCATAATTTTTCATCATTTTGTCGAAATATCTTCAAAAGTAAAGGTAGACTCCTAAGAAAGATTTCCTGTTACTTTAACAACGGTTAAAGTAGCTGCCTTTACTGCTCCGTCTCAAAAATACATTTTAGCAATTTCTGACTTTTCTAGTACTCTTACCTCAGTTGGTCCGAAAGAGCCTTTTTTATCCTTAGATGAAACAGGATCGATTGGCATCAAAAAAGTTTTTGTGTAAATGGCCCATTTTCTCGCTGACTGTACATTTTTTTCAAAATCTGTGAATGCATGTCGAAATATTTTCAAAAATTAAGGATGGTCTCCTAAGAACGTTTTCCTCTAGCTACAACGGTTAAGGTAGCTGCCCTTACTGCCCCGTCTCAAAAATTCACCCTGTATATATGACAAAATGACTTCGAGTAACGTTGATAACGAAACGGGATCATGACTTATAAAAAAGATTTAGGAATCACTTACGTAAAATTATCATCATTTTAGATATCGTCAATATTTCGATTTATCCGAAGAATCTTCATTCTTTTCTATTCTTTTCAGAACTCTTTTTATAAAATTTTCGAATTTAAGTATAGCGAGCTTTAATGCATTTAATTAAATCCCAAAATTAAGGTCCCGTAGCTCTCGTAGCAAGTGCTACGAATGCTACGCTACGCGTGCTAAACAGTATTAAAATTTCATTATTTTAATGAAATTTTGGTTGATATATAAATGAAAACACCTATTTTTAAATAGAAAGTGGATTTTATTTGTATTTTTTCTACAGGTTTATCTTCTTAACAAAAACCTCCACAAATGTTTGAAAAAGTAGGTAAGTACCTAAATATTTCTCAAACATTCATTTAAACTCGGCGATAATGTATGTAAGGACTGGAACTCCTTTGTACGTACGCATATAATTATTATTTTATAGTGGATTTCTTTTTCTAGATCATACATTAGCATTACCAACTGTTATTTCACACAATAGGAACGTCTAATTCTTTGATCATAATCCCTTGAGCCCTAGACAAAGGGCATGATACAAAATAGACAAGGGGTAGTCACGAATGCATTCACACACTTGCCCTCTCTGTCATCCCTAGGGAGACAGACAAGTGCAGATAATACAGTACTTGTATAGTCTGTGGTTCAATGCAATTATGTAGTGCTCTTGGATGTACGACCCTCGAGGGAATGACACGTTCGTGTGAAATAAACTTATATTTTTTATAGTAGTACCACAGATAATATAATACTATACGTAGTACCTACTGATATTTTAAAAATAAGTGTTTTTGTCATTGTAAAGTTTGTTTTTGCTCTGAAAGTTTCTCTCGCGGATTCAAAATTTTAATCAATAACCAAGAATTTTACATGTCCGTGCTATTATTTACCTACGCATCGCATCTAATGGGTATATTTTTACCTAATTAAGTACTTATATTTACATATATTTATATAAATACCTATATTAGGTATGTTTCGCTATAAGTAGGTATATAACCTTAGAAACAATAGTGTATGCAACGAATAAGTACATTGATATTCTAAGCAACATAAATATAATAAAGGATTACCATAGATCAAATAAAATTATGCTAGAAATTCTGTTAAGTACCTACTTATACGTACACTACTAACTAACTAACTAATAGTTAAATACGTTTACCAAAACAGCATGAAATCGAAAGTGTTTAGTTGAAATGTAAACCTAACTTACTTTTAGTAGGTAGTTTTAGTCAGAAACCAAAAACATTTTTATTTCACTAAAATTAAGTAATTTATGAGATAGAATTACTTAAGTAGTTAATGTGGATAATTTTAGTGTCACTCAGATTTATATACTTAGTGTAAGTAATAAATGAAAAGTTTTGTTTACGTTTTACTTAGTCTGTATCGATACTAGTAGCTCTATCTAGCGGCTTATGTTGGAACTATGTACACACTTGAAAACTTCATGAAAATTACATTTTGAAAACAACCTTCTTTCTGCTCTCAGCAAAACTAAGTTGGGTGATAAATGATAGATGGCGCTGTGTGTCCCTGCTGTAGCATATTGTGGATTTCCTCGTTTTGCCTAAGTCGTTTTATTTGGTTATGTTTTTGTTTTTAGGTATTACCGATTTACGTACGAATTATTTTCATGTTGACGCACCTGGGCATTTACATATTACAAAGATATTTAGATTAAACATGAAATGTAAGTAGATTTAAGTACATAAATAAAACCCGAGTAGCCAAGCTCTTAAAGCGTACCACACATACGGCAGATATTAATATCTTTTGAAATATAAATCTTGACAGATCGCACCAAATATATTTTGTAATTTATATTCGCTGTGCGTGGTCCTCCATAGAATTTGTATAAGATATGTTATCTGCTGTGTGTGTGATGGGCTTAACTAACAGATTTGAAAAGTTAATCTTTGGATATAAGTACCTACTTATTTATGTTCTTAAAGTCTGAAATACATCTGCTACTAAAAAGTATGCTAGCTTGTTACTAATTACCTAGCGTGCTTACGTCATATGCATACTCTTTATGTTCTCACCTGCTAATTGTAAGTAGGTAGATATGCTACTGCTCGAAAGTTCGAAACGAGCTTGCGTGTGTGCTACTTCATAGCATATGTATTTCAGGCAAGTGTGATTATCAGACTCTATCGGATTTTTTAGCACTCGAATTCTTTACCTACATAATTTTTTTTTTTTTTTCAGAACTGTCTTATAAATCTTCCAGACTAAAGAAAATTTAAAAAGTATCAATAGATAGGTAAGTACATAAAGTTTAAGTACTACTTACTTACTTAAGTATATAAAAATTTTAGAACTCCATACCTACTCACGTTTTTAATTTAAGAATCCAAAAAAATTAATCAGCTAAGAACTAACTAAAAATCGTTCAAGCCGTTTGTGCGCATACATTATTGTCGGAATAATGTAACAACAAATTATAAGAATAAAAAAAAAGGATAAGTAACACAAGGTTTTCTCTTTAATACCTACCTTCTTTTTTATTTTGAAGAAAGAAAATAAATATTATGTAAGTAAATAATTTATTTATGCCTATCCTTATCCGTAAATAAATGTAAGTAGGTATATTTATCCCTAGAAGTTAGAGATTTAAAATAAAAAAAACATATCCTTATCCTATCCTCTAATTTTCCTGATCCCATTTTAAGACAAAATAAAATAAAAATGGCAAATGCACAGAGTGCGAAGCCAAAAAAAAAGTGTTAGTCAAATCGCTGTAGGTCGTGGGTTCGATTCCCATCCAGGACAAACATAGATGTTTGTTCTGTGTCTGGGTGTTATAAAGCCGACGCGTTATCTACCTTTTTATGTTAATGGCGATTCGGCTGTGCAACAAATGTGTTTTACCAAACTAAAAAAAACATGCATAATTGTGCATACTTATTTAAGCTACCTACGGAACCCTTCATGTGAGCTTCCGACTTGCACGTTTTAATTGTTGTGAATTAAAAAAAGAACTTGGATTTATCTGTCTACAATCCGGATTAATAACACTAGTGCTATTGACCTCGTAATTAGCCAAAAGCAATACCGGTTCAGTCATAGGAAATAACATTTTAATTGATTATTTACTTTACATTTATTTTAGAGGGAGTAAACTGAAAGTGAGAACTTTTATGGTACCTAGGTATTTAGTTTTCATAAAATAATATTTTTTTTAGAAAAGCGTAGGCTTTGTAAGTACCTAATGTCGACGCGAACGAATTCATTCTTATCTTTTTTGTGCATCTTATTTATATTTTACTAGTGAACCCGCGACTACTATTTTGTATCTTACAGGAACCATACATTTTTCCGGGATAAAAAGTAGCCTATGTGTTATTCTAGAACCTAAACTATCTACGTTCCAAATTTCATCAAAATCGGTTTAGTAGTTATAGGGATACATGGAACAAACATTCACACACACACGGACTTTCGCCTTTATAATATTAGTAGGATTTATTTACTTATCAAGTGCTTGTAGAATTGTCGAAAAAACAATTAAGTATTTACTCATAATAAATTGATTTGTTTAGTAATTAAAAATGCAATTTAATTGCGCGTGCTAACAACGTTTTGATATTGTTTTATGAACTCGGATACAACAATCGGGAAGTAGATCAGGAAATATCGAATCGTGTCCGGAACTTGACATTATTTATGAAATCTAAATACCGGATCAGATCATGAAGCAAATACCACATACACGAAGTCATAAACCTAACTAATAAATTAATTATCGCAGTAGTTTCTGTCGAAAAAGAGTTTTTCGCAAAAACGTTACATTGCATCGATGGAATAAAACGTCGTAGCATCGAAATGCATCGATTGAATAAAACGACCGTTAAGATAGTTAATTGATTCAGGCGTGACTTTGCGGAAGTCCATATTCAGATTTTTTTTTGAAAATTTCAAAATATCTAGTAGGTACTCCTCCGCCAATCTATACCAAAAAAGATTCGTCAAAATTTTCACGCTAAAGCCACCCAACCACCCACTTTCCACAGCCTAACCTTACTATGCCAGGCTAGTCAGGGCAAATCCGGGAACAGCACCAGCGCGAAAACAAAAAAAATCTAAAATGACCGTGTTATCGATTTAATTAAGTAAACTTTTTTTCGAACCCATTTCCTGCGCATTACTGGGCAAAGGTCTCTCCTATTCCTATATCTCTTCAATCATTTTCCACCTTACATCATCTTGATGTTGACTGTACCTACTATTCGAAATATTCAAACCCTGTATTCATGTATCAGTAGGTACAGTAGGTACTCGCACCCATTTTTTAAAGTTTTGGGAGCTTGTATTTTAAACTTTTCATTTTCTTCCATGTCTTTAAATGTATTAAAATAAGATATTTCATTAAGTATACAGTTCGAAGTTTTACTTTTCACAGCCTTCAGCATTTAATGTTGTATCCGTTATTAAGTAATTAACTACACAACGCGCTGCAAATCTTTGAAAAACCATTTGCTATTGGCCTAGTTTTGTTGATTTCAATCATTACAAGGAGCGCGTTGATGTCTTTTATATTACAAAACACATAATATTTTTTAATAACTCTATTCTCTATAGTAGGGACCTGGGTATTGTTATATTCTCATCAGTTGTTGTTGCGAGAGAAGGTATTCGCTTCCACAGCACATTAATGTTTAACGCGTTTAATGCCCGTGACGCACGTGCTGTTTAAAATGCTGTCTGCGGCCCTCACCTTCGGAAAGCAACCGCAGAGCGGAGGCTAGGAATGCGTTATAAAGATCGATTTATAAGTCTTATCAACAACTTGATAATTACTATCACGTTATCAGGAATATTAAAGAGCGTACTATGAAACGAATTTGAAGGCGATGAGATTGTGATAAGATAGAGTGGTAGATATTATGTGCCAAACTGTGGTCCGTGCGAAATACTTTTCAATGAACATACCTAGTTAGATTTCGGCGCTGCGTCGGCTAACTTCGTTCAGCCAGCCGGCTTTATTCAGTTTCGGTTTACGACGCGACTAGCGCGGTCGTGTGACGCGCGCCCTCTAAGGTCATACGACTGAAACTCGCACAGACCGTGTGCATTTAAATTATAACTAAACAAATTCATGAAACAAAATGTGTAGACCACAGTGCCTAGTAATTTTAGCGGCGTTGTCCATTGGCGTGGTACAATCCAATGGGGTACAATGGGGTGAGTATTTGGAAATCAGCTGATCCTTGACACGTGCTATTTTTTGCTGTTACATAACGGAAAATTGGTTGTTTATCAATCAGTTAGGGATGTGCGATCTTTTCATTTGATCCGATTTTTAGGATCGTAATGGATCGTAATGTCTCGATCCGATCCGCGGATCGGATCGCATTGTTACGATCCGATTTTCAAAAGATCGTATCAAAAGATCGAATGAAATAAAACCAAGTAAAGTATTTTTAAAATGTTATTTTAACATGCAAATCAAACTTGCATTGCAAAGAAACATGTCAACCTTTCAGATTACCTAATGCTTTTAAGTGCCAACCTTTTATTTAAACTTTAAAAAAAATAATTAATAGATGATTTGGATCCAACCATAGGTAGACTCACATGACAGCAACTTGCAGGTAAAGTGTGTTTTAAGTTGCTAGTTACTTATTACACCGTCCAAGTTAGGATTATAGTCCCGATAATAACAATCTTACCGATACGTTTAGTTGATTCATTCGATCTTTTCGATCCGATCCGATCTCCGGTGTAGTTCAAGCGATCCGCCAAAAATCGAATGGCTTTCATACGATCCGAAAAATCGCTTGATCGTATGCAAGCGATCCGATCTTCTAAAAAATCGGATCGGATCGGCGCATCCCTACAATCAGTGTTGAGTTCAGAAGCTAATAAGTGTTTAGGGTGATGATGTCGATAAGGTGCTGATTCGTTTGGCGCCACGACGCCATTGTACGGGGCCCGCTCGTCACGTAGGCCATCCACGATAACTCGACCGAAATGCGTTGTCGTATTAGCTCTGCTGCGTTCCGAGCATCTATTCACTAATATTATTTAGTCGGGTTGCTTTCTAGATCTGGGAAAAGCATGAGAAAATTGCGGTCACTAAATACGCCGACTTGTAAGACTTTCAAAAAGCGCATCAATTGTTAGGGTTAACACAATAAATTTAAATATTTTTTTATTTTAAATTTTATTGATATATTTTTTATTATCATTTAAAACTTCTACGTATTTTGTCTTTCATATAACCTCTGCATGTGTTGCGTGTGTAAACATATTAAATTAACATGTTATTACATCCAGGTGTTTTTAATTATTAAGTAATCTGTGCAGACATTTTAAGTATCAATCATTACATTAGTCATTAAAGTATTATTTTGATGTAAGTAGGTATCTCATCTATTAAAATTGGGTGTTGTGCTATTAACACTTATTATCTACCAGTAGTTAATGCGTTCTTTAGAAAATACAATCCATGCAAGATTAAACGTTAAACGTAAGAACGGTTAAATGTAAGAATTTTATAAATATTTTTAAAAGTAATGATTAAATTATTTGTGGTAAGTATAGGTAGGTATTTACATTTTAATATTTATCTATTATTACTATTTTTGCATACAAATGAGGATACTTCCCATGCAAAAATATCACGGGGAAATCTAAACGGCCCATGCAAAATAAACCTGTTTTTAGGTACGTATTACTATCGTAGGGAAAATAATTCTTGCTCTTATGTGGATATTTCCTCTTTGATATTAATACTTTTGTATCTGATAGTGAGTTCTTTAAGTCATTCTTTAATTATTTTTTTTTATTTTATTAATCTATCTATACTAATTATATAAAGCGGAAGAGTTTTTTGTTTGAACGAGCTAGTCTCAAGAACTACCAGTCCGATTTGAAAAATTCTTTCTGCATTTGATAGCTAAACTCTTGAGGAAGGTAATAGGTTACTTTTAATCATCATCATCATATACCATCACTACGGGGGCAACGCCGCGAGGGCGCTGCTAGTTTAGAAATAAAATTTATTTGAAAAAATATTCTGGCTTAAGTATAAGTATCATAATTATCTTAAAAAAGGCTATCAGAACCATCTATGGTTTGTAGCAACTGATAAAATGAACAAGTTGAATAAAATATCAAATTCTTAGTAGACCGTAAGTATTAAAAAAATCTTGGGAGCTCGGTCATAATCTGTTTGTTTTTTTAATTAAAACGTAAATGAATAGCTCTGACGTACGAGTATTACAAATTAACAAATTTTTTTTCATTGAAAAACTACGTTGATTCGTTTACAAGCTTATTCATTCAAATACGTTAATTTAATACCTACCTAGATTAATGGAATTTTTCAATCGTATAATTTAAACAATTTAAATGAACTGAAATGCAATTGTATCACGAAATCGTGACAATAATGGCGAACCTTGCAATAGTATTCAAGGCAACACCACAAATACTAGGTACAATAAGTTATTCTTCGGCGTTTTTCAGTAGATACCTACAAATATTAAATAAATAAACATTTCGGATCACCGAAAAGAAAGGTAGGCCCCATACCGTGTTTGTTGCCCTGATTCTTCACGGTGTTGGTCGCGAAAGAACAGGAGTAGAATTACCTAGCTCTTTTCACGTTTCAAAGTGGTCATAACGGTCCTACTGAATAAATGATATTTGAATTTTGATTTTTTTTTTAATTTTTTAACCTAATATTGACCCTTTTGGGTGAAGGTCTGTCCCATCTTCAGGCTAGGAGCCTTAAAATAGCCAACTCTGTCAAAATAAATAAATAGGTAAACTAAACTTTAATTTAAATTTTAATAAAGTAGGTAGGTCTAACTGCCATAATAGTTCATTTTTTAGATTAAAATTATTTGACAATGGAAAATCGGCCTTAAATTGTACAGAATCTATCAAAAAATAGACAAGTCTAGATAAAAATTAATTTAGATAAGAATATATCTTAAAACTGCAAGATGATTTGAAGATTTCGGGCCTTACTTATGAAAGATGTTTAAAGTTGAACACTAGTTAAACAACGTCCTGTCTTTATTTGTGGATAGTGACAAACAGAGACGGGACGTTGTTTAACCAGTGTTCAACTTTAAACGCCTTTCATAAGTAAGGGGGTCCACGTTTTTTGACGTCAATGCACAGATTATGTTAAAAATCTGCATTGACGTCAGTATCAAGAATTTTTAATTTAGATTTTTTTATTAGATTACATTAACTATCAAAGTAATAACGTTGGTCACCTCTTCTCTTAAATTTCTTTTTCTGAATACTTGCAAGTGCTTCAAGTATGCAGGTCTTATTTCAAGTGTCAAAAGTGATCGTAAAAAATTGGTACAAGACCGTATTTATTTGAATTCAATGTAAGTACTTAAATAAATACTAACACTGAATACTGACCATGTCCCAAATCTTTTATTAAAGTACTGTGGACAATAGAATGTTGATACAATGCAGATTTTATAAGACGTTTTTCTATGCTAATTTTTCTTCTGTAGCATTAGTTTAGTCAGAACGAGTTATTTTGCGATCGATTTATAAATCCAAATGATAGTGGGCAAACTTCACCCAGCTCCGCCAGCAATGTAATTAATATTACTCGAAAGACCTAACAAAACTAAGCATTTTTTATTATCGACGCATTAAAATCTATCCCGGGGGTCACTAGATAAATCCATGTTTGTAGCTACCTAACCTGAGTAGTAGGTACTAGATTGTATGACAACGGGGCAAAATATTATTTATTCGACGAGAGTGCTATTTTGAATACAGAATGGAGCGAGGGATGCTAGAGTTGAAACCCGAACGCAGCGAGGGATTCTAGATTAGAATCCTGAGCACAGCCAGGGATTCAAAGGCCATCATCGGAAATAGGAGATTGTTACACATGGGTTGAAAGTAACCTACCTAGGCACGAGATGGTTTGGCGCACAAGCGAAGCGAGGGCGCTAATAGTTCGAGTGCCTAAACAGGTTATTCACATCTATCTTGTAAGAGCTATTTACACGCTGAGACGCTATGGTCGCATCGCCGGCCACGTGGCTAAACAGTTCGTATTGAAATGTATGACAGATAAGTCACTTGGCTACGGTCTGGCGTCAGGATCCTGATCCTGTGATCCAGATCCCGTGATCCTGACTTCGTGATCCTAATCCCGTAATAATAATCCCGTGATCCTAATCCAGTGATCCTGCGTGATCCTGATTCCGTGATCCTGATCCTATAATCCTGATCCCGTGATTCTGATTCTGTGATCCTGATCCTGTGATCCTGATCCTACGTGATCTTAATCCCGTGATCCGGATCCAATGATCCTGCATAATCCTGATCCTGTGATCCTGATCTTCATCTTATGGTAAATAGAAATGTCAAATATAGCTGACAAAGACGACATGGCTCAATAGAAATGACAAATAGTAGAATGTGATTTATTTAATACTTTGTCAGCAGGGAAAATCGTTTCCCAGGGAGAATTGCTTCCCAGGGACGCAAAAGTACTGTTTTCATCCCTCTGTTCAGGTAACTTCAAGCGTACTTTCCGAACATGAGAAATGAAAAATAAATACTTAAGAGACTTTCTGATAAACCTCACATTATTTTGAAATAAAAAAAAATCCCAATAAATCGAGACTTTCATCGCTCTAATCATAATCATTTTAGCTTTTTTGTAAGTTAAACCTTTTCGACTTAAAATAAATAGAGAACCCTCGGACAGAATTTGATGCGAATTGGCACAGAGAAACAAGGCTTTGATACCTTCTAAGCAAAAGTAGTATAAGCTGTGGTGGCCGTGGGTCCATACATTTATGCCCAAAAATGCGGTAACAGCCATTTTAACCTCTCTTTAAGTTAAACCTATTCGACTCAAAATAAATAGAGAACCCCGGGACAGAATTTGATGCGCATTGGCACAGAGATACAAGGCTGTGATACCTTCAAAATAAAAGTAGTCTGAGCTGTGGCGGCCGTGGGTGAAGTGCCCATATATTTTTGCCCACACTCGTTTAAATTTAAATTTCTTAAAAAGTTGGGTTACCTAGTTACATTTAAGTCAAGAACCGATTTTCATAATCTATTTGTTGGATTTTTCTCCGCCCCAAATAGCACAATTAGGTACTATTAAAATATCGGAAAATTCACAAAGAAAAATTAAGTATGAAGAAAAATTATTTTGTCAAACATTTTGTCGCCGGGCCGCCTTTTTTATTTGATGATGATGACACCATTAGATTACTGCGCAAAAAGTGACTTGTCCACGTGAAAGACTTATCTATCAGAATACCACACCTGTATTGAAGATGTTATTGATTTAAAAGTGTATAGGTGCTTAAGCGTGCGTTCAGACACGGCGGGAACTGCGCGATTTCCATGCGATTCTGAAATCGCGCGGGTCTTATTTGTATGAGTTATTAAGTAATCGTTCAGACATAACCGCGCGGTTAATCGCTATACCCGCACGAAAATCGCATACTAACCGCCGTGTCTGAACGCACGCTAAAGTTTATAATTTGCTGATTCACACATGTTAAGATATCAACAGCCGCTGAACAATAAAATATAAGATTAGATAAGGAGACATACCTAATTACATACATAATTAGATCTTATCAATATATTCAGAGTATTTTTTTTTTTTTCGAAATCTTAGGAAAACTTACAGCTAGCTTAGAGAATAAATACATACATATTATTATACACCCAAGCCAGTAGGTACTAAAGGGAGACTAAAGGCGTGTGAGCTCACTCTTTCACTATGACAGTATTTCCACGCGGTTGCTAAAAGCTAAGAACGCATCTCGTGGTTTAAGTAATACAAAATATGAGAATGAATTTACTTTTTCATGGTGCTGCACTTGTTCATAGTAGTTAGTAGGTACTTGATAATGAAGTACTTACCTGCTATATATTTTTATATTTCCAGTCACTACCAATAAAGTTTTAAAATCATCAGTATAATGAGCCTTTAAAATAAAACATGAAAATGTTAACCCTTTTTACATAAATTGCGCAAGTTGCCAAGGATAAATATAATAAATATAGGTACTTAATCTATATCTATACTTATAATAAGAATCTATACTTATAATAAGAATGAAGTCTAAGGCCAAACTTATAAGTATTCAATTAAGTGAAGTCAGTTTTCGATCTATATAACCCTAGAGCCTTAAAACACTTCGTAAGCGCGATCTAGAGCGCAAAAAGTGCTGTAATCTGTGACTTTAGTTCTCTGTTCGCTGTTCGCGCTGATCTCAGAAATGGCTTATCCGAATTGGATGCAGTTTTCACTGATGTATTGTGGTAAGTCTGGACCTTTTATTAGTGTTAGTTTTATCAAAATCCGTTCACAAATAAAAAAGATATGTCCATTTAAAGAATGTACTGTGACTTTAGTAAAAAAATAATATAAATAAGGATGTATCTTTTTTATTTGTGAACGGATTTTGATGAAACTAACACTAAAAAATGACCCAGGCTTACCACAATACAACAGTGAAAACTGCATAAAAATTGGTAAAGTCATTTCTGAGATGAGTCATATTATATTACCCAGCATAGTTCTGTTCTGAACTAAAGTCCCACAGTTACCCAGCATATCCAAGTTACAATGAACTTTTTGCATGAGTTTCAATATTATTAAAAAACTCTTATCACAAGTAAGTAATTAAATACGACAACTTCAATCATTAAATTTAAAGTTTTTTCGAGAACAAAGGACATAGAGACATCTATTGGAGCTAGCTGAAACCAAATTGTGATATCTGGTTCCCATAGTAGCTACAAGCTTTGCTTAGTTTAGGGCTAGATGGCGCTGTGTGTCTCCAAAAAAAATATTAATAAAAAAATAAAAAACCCGGTGATCTGAAAAGTTGGAAATAATCTATACTTATCTTTATCTTTTATCTATACTAATATAATAAAGCGGAAGAGTTTGTTTGATTGTTTGATCGCGCTAATCTCTGGACGTACCAGTTGGATTTGAAAAAAATCAAAACTAGATGGCGGGACTAAAAATGACCATTTTCTGAATCGCGCTGATGAAAACACGCGGCAGTCACTTACTTATTAGTCTACGCGTGATCTAAAACATTTTTTTATTAAACCGACTTCAAAATAAAGGAGGTACCTACCTACTCGATTATTTATTACTCGAAGATGCCTGGACCGATTTGGAACATTATTTTTTTGATTGAAAGGTGGTGTCTTGGTCAGATCAGGTCAGGATCTGATAATGGAATCCTGGAGCTGTTCTACAGAACCCCTCAGTAAATAGGCCGATTGAGTTGAAACTCGGCAAACCTGTCAAGTTTCAACTAGGTACTATGTAATAATATGGTGACAGTGAGCTGATCTGAGGATGGAGTCAGGAGCTGTTCAACATAACTCCTCAGTAAATATGCCGATTGATTTGAAACTCGGAACTCAGCATATCTGTCAAGTTTCCAATATAATGTAATGATATGGTGACATCGAAATGAAGGGGAAGGGGGAGAGGGGGAGGAGGAGATGGGGACGGGGACGGGGACGGGGACGGGACGGGACGGGACGGGACGGGACGGGACGGGACGGGACGGGACGGGACGGGACGGGGATACATGACACAAACTTATTTAATTTAAAATCCAAAAAAATCTGTTTATGTACAGAATATAAAACCAAACACTTTTTTACTTCACTTCACGTGGCATTGCAACGCATGCCGGGTACAGCTAGTTAGATAATAAACTGAAAAAAAATAGGTTTTTTTTTTTCGAAAATGGGAAATGTCAATATGGATAATTGGTACTTAGTCAATTCCATCGTTTTTATGAAAATGTTAACCCTTTTTACATAAAATGCGCCTATTGCCAGGGATAAATATAATTAAGGGTAAGTAATTGAAAAAAAATTTTTTTTTAGGATTATGGAACATTTAAATGTAGAAATGGTAGTCAATTCCATCGTTTTTCTCTTAAAAGTATTACAAACATAAAAAAATTGTCAAATTGTTTAAACTGTTCTTATACAATACACTACCTTTAGCACAGAATAATAGTTGCCTATATGTATGATGCGTTGACCGTTTGATTTTATTTACGGTATAATAATTTAGAAGATACAGTACCTCTACCACGGTTAATTAATACTTATTGTACTTAAGATAAAATTACTAAGCCGACGTTAAAAGGTCAATAAGTTATCTAGAAGATTACTAATTGACATTTCAATTAAGTATCTTTGTATTGGAATCTTTGCTTCAGATAAATTATTCAAGAAATTTCTAATATAAGTATGTCAGTACCTACTTTGTTTTTTTAGTAAAATAAAAAAAATCTAATTATTCTTAGACTATTCAAAAATCCCATTAAAACAAATATTTTTTTTTCCGAATCCCTTAATTTTTCGCTTCGGTACCTTTTCCATTCCTCCCCCTTAATAAATCTTCTTTAGATTTAACACCATTGACAACTACAACCCTTTAAAAACAAGAAAGCCAAATTCGTCCACCCCAAAGAAAAAGTATCACCCTTCCTTGTTCACCCATTCTCAAGTTTCATTCCCATTCTGAACGAATTAGATAACGTACCTACCATTATATTTTATCTATGAACATAAAGCGATACTTTTCTTCTAAAGTTTAGCCTCAAAGGTAGGTACAGTCAGCATCATCAATCGGTATCCCCCTATTGATTTTAACAAGGACCCTTTTCATTTCAACTTTTTATTTCAATCGGATTTGCTAGTATAGGAACTCGAGCGAAATCAGATATCCATAAGTATACTAGCAAATCCGACTGAAATCCAAAGTTGAAATGAAAAGGGTCCTTGTTAAAATCAATAGGGGGATACCGATTGATGACGCTGACTGTACATACTGTAAGTAATTTCTAAAAAAAAAATTATTAAGGAAATATAACACTAAAATGATTAAACGCTTCAGCGGTTTGCACTCAAAAGCTATGAATTTGTTAATTTAGTATTTCTAATACTAATTAACATCCTTGAATGATGTCAACCAGAAAATTATTGTATAAAACCATGTAAAAAATGTACAATAAACTAACACTGAATCATCAAATGACTTATCTATATTTTTTTACTATCATTAAGGTTCGCGCATACTAGAGAGCAAAGCGCCGCAGCGCATTTTTTTTTTTTCTTTGAATAACGGGCCGTTGCGTTGCGGCTAGGGCTTGCAAATATTCGAAAATGTTGATATTCGAATATTCGTTTTTTTTTCGGGTAATATTCGAATTATTCGAATATTATTCGAATAATAGACAAAAATCTTTGTTTTTACTAAAATCACATCTTCTTTTATTCTTTCAAGTGTTATTTGCATAAACAAAAGATTGTGTCGGCGTAATGAGACATTGGCGATTATTGCACGCACAATCAACCACGAATTCTCAGTAAAATCAGTCAACAATATCTGTACTTAATATTATGTAGGAGGTAATCTCCGAAACTACTCATCCGATTGCAAAAATGAACTTTCAGGATGAACAAAGACTACTATGTTATGTAGGTACCTAGCGGGCAACGCCGTAGCCGGAAGCTAGTCTACAAAATAAAATGACTATGCTGATTTTGTATGGAAGGTTGGTGCCTTTTTTTTTCGCGCAGTCATCAACCAAACAAAAATCACCTGATGCTTGAAAGAATGCAATTGTCACCATTTTGCACAAAAAGGGTACTGCTCGAAACTAAGCAATTACAGGCCCATAAGTCTCTTATCTCAGGTGTACAAGCTATTTGCCAAGGTGGTATGCAATCAGCTCACTCGCCAGTTAGATGAGTACCACCAGCCCGTCGAGCAAGCCGGCTTCCGTAGTGGTTATTCCACGATCGACCACATCCACACCATGAAGCAGCTGATGGAGAAGAGTTCAGAATATAACCGGCCCCTGTGCTTAGCTTTCGCCGATTACGAGAAAGCATTCGACAGCGTTGAGCACTGGACTGTGTTTAACGCTCTCTATTGCTGCCAGATTGGCGCACGATATGTGGATGTGCTGCGGGAGTTATACGGCACGGCAACCATGCAAGTCCGCCTTCACGACACTACCAACCCTATTAACATTAAGAGGGGAGTGCGGCAGGAAGACACAATATCACCCAAGCTCTTGCGGCGGCTCTTGAAGACGTTATGAAGATGCTTGAATGGGATCTTGCGGAATAAACATCAATAGTGCCTTCCTGTCACATCTCAAGTTTGCCGATGACCTCGTTTTGTTTGCCCATAACCTGGAAGATCTACAACTCATGATCCAACAACTTTTTGATGCCTCTTTAGCCGTTGGCCTTAAGATGAATATGTTCAAGACAAAGATTATGGCGAATGCTTCTGGAACCTCGAATTTTACCGTAACGGTGAAACGAGAGACTGGAGGTAGTTGACAAGTATCTTTATCTTTTCGGAATATTCTATCTTAGAGCATCAGAGTAAGGAGATCTCCAGAAGGATACAACTCGGAGGGGCCGCGTTCGGAAAACTGGCAGATGTGTTTCAGTCGAAGAAAGTTCCACAGTGCCTGAAAACCCGTCTCTTTAACCAATGTGTCTTCCAACTTTGACTTGACGTGGTCGCTTACTAAGGAGACTGTGTTCAAAGTATAAGCTACACAGAGCGCCATGGAGCGGGCCATGCTCGGCATTAAATTCCAAGAACGAATTCAAAACACCGAGGTCCGGCGCCGGACTAAGTCCAAGACGTCAGAGTTAGGGTTACGAATCTTAAATGGAAATGGGCTGGACACTTGGTTAGACGAGGTGATGGCAGGTGGCAATAGCGACAAAACACTCAAAAGAGTCTTGGGTAACCGATTTTGATAAAAAAGTAAAACTGCATCATTAGATTTTAAAATAATAATTCTCCTGGCCAGGAATCAAACATGTAGATTAAAAAAACTTTGTGTGTAGATTTGCATTTTCCTGACAAAGCACCTCCACTGGGTTGCCGGCAAATACGCGAAAGCACTACGCAATCACGCGCGGCACTCTCGAGTGTTTCCGAATCCTATAAAAGTGGCATTTTATGCACATCAGAGTTCTGAGTTTGGTGTTATTCACTTTTATCGAATATTCGAATATTTTATTTTCAGTATTCGAATATTCGAACGAATTTAATATTCGAATTATTCGAATATTCGAATATTCGAATGCAAGCCCTAGTTGCGGCCCGCCTGTAGTGTGCGATAGTTCATAAACATGAAAGTGATTTTTACTATGCGATGCGGTGCAGTGAGGCCCGCCATGTGCTCGAACCTTTACTGCGACATAGATTATTTAATCACTGTATTTTACTTTGTTAAAATAAAATTAATTATTCTATTATAGCAATGCACCTACATACTCAAAAATGTCTGAATTTTAGCTTATTTTACTTTAATCTTCGAATTGTTTTCATTTGATAACCCATACTATATGATAACCTTAGATTTTGACGCACCATACCGTGTGATGGCATGGTATTTGCGTCAAAATCATGGAATGTTTACAAATAGGCTAGCTACAAAATATCACGGAGTCATTGCGATAACCTGAGTTTCATTAACCCGATAAGATTAGTATTATATCCAATAGAAACAAGCAGGATAGGTTAAGAAAGTTAAGTACATAGTTCTAAACACGTCTCCACCCGCCGCGGGCGAAAAGTAGCTGAATCTATGGAATGGCAGGTAGGTATGAGTAAAGTAGTAGCTGGCTCCAGAGCGGCTGCGGCGGCGGATTGTGCCGAAAGGCATATCGTCGCCGTAGAGCGAAAAGTCATTAAGCCGATATTTGGCATTTTGAGTTATCGAGTCAAAGTTTTGGAAAAGAAAAAAGCTCTATACTTAACGTCTTTTTGCAAAAAGATACCTATAGTCGTATTGCTCATTATACGACGTCGCTGCATCCTCGATATTTTATAATTCACCATGTAGTCCATTGCTTAATGTACTGGGCACGAACACTATTTAGAGCTAGAAAAAAACTTTAAAAACATGATAACATAGATATAAAAACGACTCAAAGTCCGTAGAGGGCGCCTCGGAGCTGCCGAGCCGCCCCGACCTGCCGAACCGCTCCGACAGTTCCGCTGTATTACCCTCATTCGTTGTTTGTGTTCGGGCACGTTAACACGTCTTATTTTACTGTCTACAGTTTTAAGAAAAAATATTTTTTTTTCTGTCGTTTTGATAAAAGTGAAGTGTTGTTAAAATGGTTTAACGAAAGACCCAAGAGAAGAAAATCCCTTACAGGAACAAACTGATGGCGAATACCGTGAGTACCTACCTACTTAATTTTAAGGTATTTTTTCTTCTGACGACAATGCGCTTGTGATCGCCAAAAAGCGTTTGCAATAGCAAATACCTAAATACGAGCGATAAAAGTGCAACGCTTGCACCTTTTTTTTCCTAACCTAATGCTCAATGCTGACCTTACCGTCTAGATAGCTTTAGAATAACAATTATTCAGCTACATATTTTTTAATTTGACCTCTACCTGAAAATTTTCAAACGAAGTACGGTAGTTTATGTAGGTACCTACATTTTTGGATATTACTAAAGATAACCTTTCCATCTGTTCAATCTCGAATTGACAGTTTAGATACGTCTACTGTTTGTAGAATAACAGCCATCTAGTGCATAATTTTTATTTTTCAAGCAAGGTTGTTTAACCGTGTCTTTGGATACTATTTCCAATAGATAACTGTGTAGATTTTTCTACGAGCATTAACGATTATTATCTATTCGCCACCATTTTTAATTTTTATATCAAGAACTGTGTTGCGAATGCAGTCTGATTATCATAAGCTTTTATAAATGGATTCCGTATAAGTAACACATTTTGTGAATTGTTATATTCGAATGTGATCACACAATCGAATAATCGTATTACCCAACAATCGAATATTAAAACGATGTAGAATGATAAATATTAAGTGCCTAATTCCCATTTTTTACATACCTACCTGAATTTCTTTAAATGTTTTGATACTAATAATACTTCTATTTTACTGTTTTATAGAATAACAAATAATTATTGCACATTCTTTTTTTTACCTACCTACCCCAAGTTTTTAACAAGGTCGTTTGGATCCATCTTAAGAGTACTACCTCCCTATGATAGCATGGTAGATTTTCGTAAGAGTAATTACGATATTTATTTGTGGCCCCTATCATTTTTATTTCAAGAACTGCGTTGCGAATGCAGTCTGGATGGCATAAATAAACAGTGACAAAATTGTAACTTTAACTCAAATAGACCACGGTCTTCTAGAGCTGTGATGCAATTACAGTCTGAATTGTGCAAAATATGTACATTTGCCGCCCTTATCATCCTTATTTCAAGAACTGCGTTGCGAATGCAGTCTGGATGGCATAAATAAACAGTAACAAAACTGTAACTATAACTCAAATGGACCATGATCTCCTAGAACTGTGACGCGATTACAGTCTGAGTTGTGCAAAATACATTTGCCGCCCTTATCATTCTTATTTCAAGAACTGCGTTGCGAATGCAGTCTGGATGGCATAAATAAACAGTAACAAAACTGTAACTATAACTCAAATGGACCACGGTCTCCTAGAACTGTGACGCGATTACAGTCTGAGTTGTGCAAAATACATTTGCCGCCCTTATCATTCTTATTTTAAGAACTGCGTTGCGAATGCAGTCTGGATGGCATAAATAAACAGTAACAAAACTGTAACTATAACTCAAATGGACCACGGTCTCCTAGAACTGTGACGCGATTACAGTCTGAGTTGTGCAATATACATTTGCCGCCCTTATAAATTGCCGCCCCTATAAATTTGCCGCCCCTATAAATTTGCCGCCACTATAGATTTGCCACCACTATAAATTTGCCGCCACTATAAATTTGCCGCCACTATAAATTTGCCGCCACTATAAATTTGCCGCCCCTATAAATTTACCACCATCGTAAATTTGCCGCCCCCATAAATTTGCCGCCCTTATAAATTTGCCGCCCTTATTTCAAGAACTGTGTTGCGAATACAGTCTGAGTTGTACAAATAATGTTTGCCACCGTTATCATTTTTATTTGAAGAACTGCGATGCGATTGCAGTCTGGCTGGTTAGCTCAAATTATAAAAGTATATTCTAAACAGTAGTTTGAATTGCACAATATACGTTTGCCGCCATTATCATTTTTATCTCAAGAACTGCGATGCGATTGCAGTCTGGCTGGTTAGCACTAATTATAAAGATAACTATTCCAAAATAAAAGAACCTATATACTTTTTTATTGTGATGCGAATACAACCACAGTAAATCTATTTATACAAATGTAAATACCTACATCCAGTAGGTACATTTATAACCATAATGAGATTACGATCCTCAGTGCAGTCTGAGTTGTACAATATACGTTTGCTGTCGTTATCATTTTCATTTCAAGAACTGCGATGCGATTGCAGTCTGGCTAGTTAGCATACATTATAAAGACCGACCAACTATTATCGAATGGTGACATTATCACCACCTATGAATACTGAATATTATATCATTGCGGATTATGATTCTAAACACTCTTTTTCTTCGAATTAAAGATGATGCGATCGATAATATCGATACCCCTAGTACCGGATAGACGGTTTGACCCAACCACGCAACCTATGGCTGATTCCACGGATGCAAATAATGCAAGCACTGCTACAATGATAATATTTTTAGGAGCCTTATGAACTTCAATAATAAACCTGAAGTATTCGTACCAAGATCTCTGAACGTTGCGGAGAATAATGGTGGGTTGGCCTGGCGAAGAATCATTATATAAATACCTAGCTGAAAATATTCACATTTTTGAAAATTTCAAAGCGCAACAGAGACAAGAGACACGAGAAGCTCAATTTCATTTTGAGAAAGAGTCTTTTGAGACACAGACCTAATTAGTCATCTATCTGACAAGGAAACCGGTGAGACCCACCCAAGCAACCTGCTAAGACGAACAGCAATAAACTCGATTTCAATAATTAAAAGTAATCCGGTACCCCCGGTAAATTTAAATGTTTCTCTTGTTTGGAAATCAAATCAAATGAAATCAAAGAACTTTATTTGTTAACATAACTTACAAGTTATTAGATACATTATTGTTATTAAACTAAATGAATTGATTTAACAAAAGGCCTCCACTCAGCATAAGCGGCAGATAGTCTACCATAGCGCTGGTCTTCCATGGTAGCACAAAGTATACAGGCGAGCAGTGGCTTTCGCGATCAGTTAAGTTAATTATATGAAACCAAATCATAATATATATATTCATAATCATAATATATAAAATGATCCTTTTTAACTCTCAGTTAGAGTCTGGTACATAACTTACTTTAAGATACCGCGCGTTACATAACAAAATTAACCAATAGAATATTCGTTTCCTCTCTAGACTAGAACATTATCTATAATATTGAGTTGAAAAAATTACTACAATCAGCTACAATTACAACATATTTACTATGTACTATTTTACTATGTACCTTTAGTGCCTACTTTTGAAGGCTGTAAATGTTGACGATAAAATTAACTTGTTACAAAACCGAAGGTTTATAATAACCACAAAAAGTGTCAACTTCTAATACTTAAGCGTATAATATTTCTAGGTAGACTCATGAAACTACCTTCTACGCAGGTACTTGAGATTTTGAAAAATTTGTTTGGTGCATTGATCCTTGTATGTCCAAGCACCTATAGATTAACATTGAGTTTATAATAAACTTTTCGAGATAGGAAAAATCCTGGCACACCAAACATCATAAAGATTAAGACATCTCAATGACGTTTATTTATTTGCATCGTACATCAAATCCAAAGAAAATGTAGATGCAGACAAAGTATTATATAGACGTTTTGTGTAAAAGACATTCTGATTCTGACAGTCCTTCACTGGTCCAGCCAGCCCTGGTATCTCTTACTTCCGGAATGTCAATTATAACGCGGCATTCCATATAGCGAAGCCTTTCTCCGGTGCCTTGCCACTTACCAAATCGTAAAACCAGACACCGTCTAAATTATGATCGCATTAATAAAATAATCATAATATTATATTGAAACATTATGACTATTATCTTAATATAAAAATTGTGGATTTTTTGTCAGAATAATAATATTTTCGACTATTTCGATTGTCTATCTCAAATTCGTAAATATATATATAAAAAGTAAATTACGTGATAAATATCCGGATACATAATAAAATAATATGTATTTAAAATATTTCAAATTCGTTTTGCTTTAAACTTTATCACTTATCACTCCAATTCTGGAGCTATTAACCATTCCACCGTCAACACAATCCCGTCAATTTCTCTAATACGTACTAGGAAATAAATTCAGCAAAGATGCTAAAATCTCTCGTCTCCTTAAAAGAGTTTACCGAACTCTGCCATCTTTCCCAAAATAGCAAAGTACTCGGGACACTAAAATTGCCCTTGTTTTGCTGATCATCTTATTCATCCTAATGAGCAATTACATTTGCCTATAATAACCACAAAGCTTGTGGCTCTGCTAGAACTGTTAACTGCACAATGTGTGCATTTTTGATTACCTACGTTATCTAAAATAAACATTATTAGTCCTCGATTACAAATTATAATTATTAATAGTCTAATAAAGAATTCGCCTCCTAGGAGAGCGTTACCATGTTAAGTCATCCCTCTGTTAATAGAGATATGTCCGACAAATACCTTAGTAACCTACATGAATATGATCAGTTTATCCAACTGCAAAGATGGAGAAGTTATTCTCTGCACACTCAGCTCGCACGCTGCAACTGACCGACGTTAGCGGTAGATCATAGGGCCTTTGCTATTGAGGCAATAAAAAAGCTGCAGGATGATCTGGTAATTTCCCTATAGTTGTAAAACTTACAATAGGGCCTAGCCGATATAATTTTAATTACTATTT
Organism: Camptogramma bilineatum; assembly: GCA_958496255.1. NCBI lineage: Eukaryota > Metazoa > Arthropoda > Insecta > Lepidoptera > Geometridae > Camptogramma > Camptogramma bilineatum. Next base: position 11,937,100 of record OY292464.1, read on the forward strand.
ATTTATTAATAAACTAAACAGGCTAATTAACAACGCAGATTAGACAGCCGGCATAGTCCCATTGCAGAGCAAATGCCTACCTTTTTTCTTCTACACTCATTCCGATCTTGAGCCAAATTGCGCTAGTCATCGGTATGTCAATTATTGTTTATCGTATACTATTGAGTGAAGAATATTTGTATTGGCCTAAATATAATTATATTAAATTTTTGTAATTCTGTTCTTGAAAACGGCTCTAACGATTTTAATGAAACAATTAACAAATATTGTGCCTAGTAAATTAATCCGATTTTGCAATGCAAATCATGGAGATAGTACCTAGTTAATTTTATAACAGTAAATCAAGGTTTTGTTTGTTCATCTAACTAAACCTTTCTATCCCAAAGGGGTTATTATAATACACGATTTCCCAAAAACTCTGAACATCTACATGGTGAATTATAAAATATCGAGGATGCAGCGACGTCGTATAATTGAAGGTTAAACAAACTTACCTAAAGTGAAGTTTGACCATAATTATACGACGTCGCTGCATCCGAAGCATATTTTAATCCCTCCCTCCCATAAGTTGTCTGAAACTTATCCCGTACTAAATCGATATAAAATATCGATTATGCTTTTGGGAAATCGTTTTATCCTCTGAAAAGAATGAGGGTAATACAGCGGAACTGTCGGAGCGGTTCGGCAGGTCGGGGCGGCTCGGCAGCTCCGAGGCGCCCTCTACGGACTTTGAGTCGTTTTTATATCTATGTTATCATGTTTTTAAAGTTTTTTTCTAGCTCTAAATAGTGTTCGTGCCCAGTACATTAAGCAATGGACTACATGGTGAATTATAAAATATGCTTCGGATGCAGCGACGTCGTATAATTATGGTCAAACTTCACTTTAGGTAAGTTTGTTTAACCTTCAATTATACGGACTAAAATCGGACTAAAATTGAAGGAACAAATGTCATTTTTCATATATTTTTAGTCCGTATAATGAGCAATACGACTCTCAATCTCATAGAAAATGTAGGTATCGAATATTATGCTCGAGTTGCTAAAATAAGATTAATTTTTATTTTTTCAGAGATAATTGAAGAAAAACGAAGTGTTTCTGGTGGGAAGTAGAGTCGAGTAGAGAGAGACCAACTTTTTAGGCTAACTGTACTTTTTTTTCAAAAATCTAAAAATGCAATTACTTTTTCTTCAAAATAAAACAATAGTTTCCTAAGAACAAAACTTTCTAACTAAAAGAGAAAAAGAGATACCCTTTGCCACACCCTGTATATACACCAAAATTAATGTATGGTCGTGGCCCCGCCTAGCCACAGCAACGTATTTTAGAAGACGCTGATTAAACTGAGGATATGGTTTTTTTTTTTTCTTTTACAGTGGTTATAAAATTTGCAGCGTTAAATCATATAATGTAAAGTTCATTTTGTTATTTGTTTGTTTTCTTAACTGATGTTATTCAGTGTACCTAATAAGAAGCGAAGCGACAAAACGGTATCCTATTAGCTTGCAGCGCTTTTACGATTGTACCTCTCTTATCGCAATTGGAGACAGCAAGCTTTGAAAGACGAACCCAGATTACGTGGGCTAAGTCACGTATGCCAATACAGTCAGCCACAAAAGTTACTAAATATTTTCACTTTTTTTTAACCTATATCGTCCCACTGCTGGGCAAAGGTCTCCCCATATCTCTCCCACCATCTCTGTTCTTCGAGATTTCCCACAAAGTCTCCTCAAAGGCGTCGAGATCGTCCCTCCAACGTTTTCTCGGCCGACCGTCGTCGTGCTCGGCCGAGAACGGGTCCCGTCAGAACTTTATAGAACTCAAATTATACTGTCGTGCTTAGTGCCTATGACGCACTTGTGCTCCGGGTATTGAGCCTCCTGCAGCCCTCTCCGGGGCAGGGAATGGGTTAAAGTCCAATTCTAATTTCTAATTTTAATAAAATTGTTTCTAATTTTAAGCCTGAATTCAGCCTAAAAATAGTTTGGATTTGTTAAATAAAGTGAAGAAACGTCCTTCACTGTTACCAATTTATTTTTATATTTATCTTACAAGTTACAACTCAAATTATAATTTAGCGTAAGTTTACCGACGTAGGTATTTAAAATATAAAATTCAGGTTCATGATAATATCCCAAGTAGACATTCTGAGGGTTTTTTTTATTATTTCTAAAATAATATACTTAATAATTTTAAATTTAATTTAATTAAATTTAAAATTATAGTACGTATAAATTATGTTGTTAAAAATTATATTATTATTATATTAGAAATGTGACGAGTTAAAGTTTTCCACACAAGATGCGTAACCTAGAACTGTTATTATAATGATATAATATTATACTTACTAATTAATTTATAAAATGTTATTGAATGGATCTGGGGAGGTTAATCAATTTAATTTAATGAATTCAAATTAAGGAGGAAGGCTCGGGTACCTAATAAAATTTGGCCTACAAAAAATGTGTCCTTTAAATAATTTATTTCAAAAATAGTAAATTTCAAATTATCTAACGCTAATGCTAAGAATACAAATTCCTAATTAAAGATCGTGTTTCAAAAATACCTCAACGACAAAAAGAGCTGCGCAATTCATTTGATTTCCGGGTTTATAGTCCTTATCGGTATACCTATCTAAGAGAAATTAATTAAATTATTTACCTACACATGAACTTGACTTTCGAAATGAATACCACTTGTAAAATGCTATGAGCTTTATGAGATTATTGAAAATTAGGTTTTTTAAATATTGACCATAAAGTTATACTTACCTATTATAAGATTTATAAGCGAACTGTACAAATAATTATAATGTATGTATGTTCGTATTAATTCTGACGACTAAGTTTTTAGGTCTCCTGAAGGCCTCCGGACGAATAAGGATTTAAAAGAATTATTCAAAATTCATAAAAAATCAAAATTCACAACAGTAGGACCGCTATGACCACTTTGAAACGTCTTAAGAGCTAGGTGATTCTACTCCTGGGTCAATCTTCAGAATCAGCGCACCTGGTTGATCGCTATGGCGCCTCTTAAATATCGATATTATTGCTTTTCTGCCCCTTCAGGGGCCAATATGAAAATATGCTTATTTAGTTAGACACCTCCTTCTCGAAATAAAAATACAGAAAAGCAATAATATCGATATTTTTAAAAAGCACCATAGCGATCAACCGCGACCGATCGATCGCGACCAACACCGTGAAGAATCAGGGCAACAAACACGGTATGGGTCCTAGCTTCGATCGATCTTTTAAAAAACACCTTAGCTAAATATGTCAAAACTTGAGTAAAGCATTGTATTCACGTGAATTAACTTTATTTCAATTGTATTTAAATTATATCAGTCATTGATCTTCTGGGTCGAAAGGTAGTCTAGAAGTTTCATGATGTTACTGAAATGCTACTTACGTTACCAAATCTAGGTTAAAACAGGATCATTGTTTTTATCGCGGTAACATTATTTTAAATCATTTAGAAATTTTCTTGGAGATGTCAGAGATTGACGGTCGTCCAAATAAACATGTGGCACATAGGTAGTTATTGCAAGTAGCTTTTCTTTTACATCCCCCCCCCCCTCTCTTAAAGCTAAACCACTGGCTTGAAAAATCTGGCAAAATTCATGATTATAGTGCATTTCATGAACTTTAAAGGAAAACTATTGCGGAAAAGATAACTTTATTAGTTTAGCAGTAATTTGTCGTTGAACTTGGGTGTTGGATAATTTTGTACCAATTACAAAATCCTTGGATCTTTTAAATTGACTAAGATGAAATAGTTGCTTGCTTATAATGGGGGGCTACTACGGAACCCTACACTGCGCGTGGCCCCACACGCACTTGGCCGGTTTTTTTTTTTTTTTGGTGTTTATCTCAAAACGATTCAGCAATGAAATTACTGCATTGACTGTCAGTCAGATGTTTAATACATAATCGTCAAATGGAAGTTTTTAGCTTGCAATAGGTGAACGACCGACCTTGGATGCACTTCCCTTCACAAATTTTACTTTCCTACCTATATCCGGTTTTTATTACTATGCTTTGCTTTTAAAACTTTACTTGAAATAACGTTGACACTAGTTCCGGTGTATTATTATCTATTCTATGGTATAAGTTCGATAGCAGCGCCCTCGAGGCGTTGCCCCTATAGTGATGGTATAATGGTAATGATGATGATGAAGTTTTTTTTTATACTACTAAAGTAGCAGACAAGCATACGGCCCACCTGATGGTAAGCAGTTACCGTAGCGCCTGCGACACCAGATGAGTCACACTCGCGCTGCTGACCCTTTAAAAATTTCTTGAAGAACCCCATACTGTAGGTACTTACTAGGGAAAACCGCAGTATCCTATAACCTTCCTCAAGAGTTTAGCTATCAAATTCAAAAAGATTTTTTCAAATCGAACTGCTACCTAAGTAGTTCCTGAGATTAGCGAGTTAGAAAACTTAGAACCTACCAGGTGTATAATTGTACACACCTGGTACACATGGTATTTGGTTCACTGATACAATTTTAGTTACTAGGGACAGTCTTTAACCTAGGATGCCTGTTATTTTCCGTTCATGATTGTCGGGAATATTTTTGTTTTAATTACAAAACTCATTATCTAACCTTTATAAAATTGGCCTAAATGCCAAGGTCTTTAAAACTCCAATGATTGAATTATTTTTTTTTCTTTTGTTTTCATGCCGTTAGAGGCTGAACCGATTTAAATGCAATTCTAAAAAGTCTACACTGCGGAAGTTGCTAATCGATCGAGCGAGCGAAGCGAGCGAAGATCTTAGTGGCAAGTTAGGCGATTTTGCTTTGTATGTTTGTATGTTTGTATGTTTGTATGTTTGTATGTTTGTATGTTTGTATGTTTCATTTTTATGTTCTCGCATAACTATCGAACCGCTAATCCAATCTGTATGAAACTTGATAGGTCAATAGGTAGTGCTATGGAAATTTGCTGTGGAGCGTATGAGCGTAATCGATGAAGGGGTTGTAAAGATATGGGGTTCCCAAGGGGGTAATTTTTTTTCAAAGTTACCCAAATATATTGAGTGGGGTGTCATACGAAAGGGCTTATTTTGTACATTCCAAAATGGTTTTTATTTTTAATCTAGGATGTATAGTTTTTGAAATACGACCAAAGAACAAAAACTACGAAACCAGAGCTGCGAGAGCTCCCGTTTCATAGACTTTCGATGTCTTCGTAGCTCATTGACTGGTCGGTCTTAAAAAGAGAGTGGCATCGTTGCGGTTTGGTTTGCAATGATTTTAGATGCTACTTGATTTATTTTCATGATAAAAAAATTTTTGATAAAGAATGAAAATAATTGGGGTAAAAAAAGTTAAATAAACAAATATATTGAGTGGGGTGTCAAATGAATGGTCTTAATTTGTACATTCCAAAATAGTTATTATTTTCATTCTAGGACGTATACTTTAGAAATACGACGAGAATTCATAAATCTATACATATAATAAGAATGAAGTCTAAGAACAAACTTATAAGTATTCAATTAAGTGATGTCAGTTTTTGATCCATATAACCTTTTCACGTCCAAAAATGTCATAAGCGCGATCTACGTTGACCTTGAACGCAAACACTTCATAGTAACTGTTGGTAATCTGTGACTTTGAAATTTTCGTTTCTCTGTGTGTTTGAGCACTAAGATCTCTGAAACTACTGAACTGATTTGGTTGCAGTTTTCATTGTTGTATTATGGTAAGCCGGGATTAAAAGATAGGGGTTGTTTTATCAAAATCCGTTCACAAATAAAAAAGATATATCTATTTAAAGAATTCTACTGTGACTTTAGTTTCTCTGTGTGTTTATTGCTGCTAATCTCAAAAACGGCTCTACTGAATTGGATGTAGTTTTGACTGTTGTATTATGGTAAGTTGGGATTAAAAAATAGAAGTTTTTTTATCAAAATCCGTTCACAAATAAAAAAGATATGTACATTTAAAGAATTCAATCTAAATTTCTAAACACTTTGTTTTCTAAAGAAAAGATTACGATAAAATTTGGCATGGATATAGATTATTATCCCAGGAAAGGACGTAGGCTACTTTTTTTCATATGTTATCATGGTTGAGATAAAAAAATAAGGGTTGAAAGTTTGTATGGGGAACAAAATGTTGGGATGGGTGACCGTCTGACCTCCTCTTTTTGCACTCATGGAAATTTTTAAACATTTTTTTATTACCTACGAATTTCAAAATTACTAAATGATAATTACTTAAATTGGTTTTAGGTAGGTGATGACCATGAAGTAGTAGTTGTAAATAGGTAAAGTGGGTAAGTAGAAAGCACGCCTAAGCTATTTCTACGGAACAGAGATAGCTTCTTGCGATTTGCTATTAGAAAACACGCAGGAATATACAAATTTTAGCGTTTCAAAACCGTTTGTTGTTTCAGCGCAATAGACTCAAATCTGTAAATGTTATATAATTAAAACCTCAATTGAATATTAATCTTCCTTAAATTGTTGAAAATATAAAAATCAGAGCTTTAAATGAATTCAATATTTTAGAAAACAAATTCCCCAAATCAGCGCAGCGCCAAAGTAAATTATTTCCAAGTATTCAAATTTTCTATCCGTGTATTTATTATGTTAAATACCTATGTATTTATTTAAAAAGTATTTATCACGATAGATTAGAAATTAAAACACCCAAACCCCAAGTAGATAGTTGTAAATAGGAAAAATAGGTAACTAGATAGCACGCCTAAGCTATTTTTACGAAACAGAGATAGCTTCTTGCGATTTGCTATTAGAAAACACGCAGGAATATACAAATTTTAGCGTTTCAAAACCGTTTGTTGTTTCAGCGCAATAGACTCAAATCTGTAAATGTTATATAATTAAAACCTCAATTGAATATTAATCTTCCTTAAATTGTTGAAAATATAAAAATCAGAGCTTTAAATGAATTCAATATTTTAGAAAACAAATTCCCCAAATCAGCGCAGCGCCAAAGTAAATTATTTCCAAGTATTCAAATTTTCTATCCGTGTATTTATTATGTTAAATACCTATATATTTATTTAAAAAGTATTTATCACGATAGATTAGAAATTAAAACACCCAAACCCCAAGTAGATAGTTGTAAATAGGAAAAATAGGTAACTAGATAGCACGCCCAAGCTATTTTTACGAAACAGAGATAGCTTCTTGCGATTTGCTATTAGAAAACACGCAGGAATATACAAATTTTAGCGTTTCAAAACCGTATGTTGTTTCAGCGCAATAGACTCAAATCTGTAAATGTTATATAATTAAAACCTCAATTGAATATTAATCTTCCTTAAATTGTTGAAAATATAAAAATCAGAGCTTTAAATGAATTCAATATTTTAGAAAACAAATTCCCCAAATCAGCGCAGCGCCAAAGTAAATTATTTCCAAGTATTCAAATTTTCTATCCGTGTATTTATTATGTTAAATACCTATGTATTTATTTAAAAAGTATTTATCACGATAGATTAGAAATTAAAACACCCAAACCCCAAGTAGATAGTTGTAAATAGGAAAAATAGGTAACTAGATAGCACGCCTAAGCTATTTTTACGAAACAGAGATAGCTTCTTGCGATTTGCTATTAGAAAACACGCAGGAATATACAAATTTTAGCGTTTCAAAACCGTTTGTTGTTTCAGCGCAATAGACTCAAATCTGTAAATGTTATATAATTAAAACCTCAATTGAATATTAATCTTCCTTAAATTGTTGAAAATATAAAAATCAGAGCTTTAAATGAATTCAATATTTTAGAAAACAAATTCCCCAAATCAGCGCAGCGCCAAAGTAAATTATTTCCAAGTATTCAAATTTTCTATCCGTGTATTTATTATGTTAAATACCTATATATTTATTTAAAAAGTATTTATCACGATAGATTAGAAATTAAAACACCCAAACCCCAAGTAGATAGTTGTAAATAGGAAAAATAGGTAACTAGATAGCACGCCCAAGCTATTTTTACGAAACAGAGATAGCTTCTTGCGATTTGCTATTAGAAAACACGCAGGAATATACAAATTTTAGCGTTTCAAAACCGTATGTTGTTTCAGCGCAATAGACTCAAATCTGTAAATGTTATATAATTAAAACCTCAATTGAATATTAATCTTCCTTAAATTGTCGAAAATATAAAAATCAGAGCTTTAAATGAATTCAATATTTTAGAAAACAAATTCCCCAAATCAGCGCAGCGCCAAAGTAAATTATTTCCAAGTACTTATTCAAATTTTCTATCCGTGTATTTATTATGTTAAATACCTATGTATTTATTTAAAAAGTATTTATCACGATAGATTAGAAATTAAAACACCCAAACCCCAAGTAGATAGTTGTAAATAGGAAAAATAGGTAACTAGATAGCACGCCTAAGCTATTTTTACGAAACAGAAATAGCTTCTTGCGATTTTCTATTAGAAAACAAGCAGGAATATACAAATTTTTGCGTTTCAAAACCGTATGTTGTTTCAGCGCAATAGACTTAAATCTGTAAATGTTATATAATTAAAACCTCAATTGAATATTAATCTTCCTTAAATTTTCGAAAATATAAAAATCAGAGCTTTAAATGAATTCAATATTTTAGAAAACAAATTCCCCAATTCAGCGCAGCGCCAAAGTAAATTATAGCCAAGTATTTAAATCGTAATTTGAACATAGAAGTCTTCAAAAATCTATTTCATATACATCCGATACAAAAATTTCAATTTCTGTATCGGACGCGCAGACATCAGACGTCCTCACGTTGCGTTGGCTCTGACGGAAGTTCCGTCACGGAACAAGACTGGTGTAATCGCCAACGTGTGGATGGTTCACGAAATCTTGGCCCCAACGTTGGGACCAACGTTGGTCCCAACGTATACGCCGGCACCATACGTTGGGATCATGAAATTTGCGGTACGGGGGTTAAAGGGGACGAAAAATCGATCTACCTAGGCTAGGTCTCATATCTGGGAAAATTCGTTTTCTCGACATTTTTACGCAAAAAGGTTTACCTACCAGTGCAATGTGGTTCGTAATTTTACAATTTCTGTTGAAACTAAAGTGGCCAAGTGAAATAGGTGTCCGCCTCTCAACTCAACCGATGGCTTCGAGTTCGAATCTCAGCCAGTAAAAGTTTACTTTTTGTAAGTTTTATTTCTTTTTCTTTTTTAATTTTTATCTATTTGCACCCGAGCATAGTTCGGTCGCCCAGATATTCAAGTATTAAGTCCCTACCTACCTAAAGTATTTACAAAAAAATATAGAAGTAGGTAAGTACCTATTCTATCAGTTATCTGGTTCCCATAGTACAAGCTATGCGACTTTGATGAAATTTGCGGTAGGTACGGGGGCTTACGGAGGCGAAAAGCCGATCTAGCTAGGTCTTTTATCTGGGAAAATTCGTTTTCTCAACATTTTCATGCAAAAAGATTTACCAGTGCAATACCTACCTAATGAGTTTTAAAAAATTTGAATAAAAAGAACCTAGCCTATGTGTTATTCCAGGTCATAATCTATGTAAGTAATTATTCCAAGTTTCAATAAAATCCGTTTAGTAGTTTTGGTGTGAAAGAGTAACAAACATCCATCGATACATCCATCCTCACAAACTTTCACATTTCGCAAATTAGTAGAATTAGCATACGCGAACGAAGTCGCGGGCACAGCTAGTATGAAATAAGTAAATGAAAAATTAGACACGACATTATTGTATTGCATGCATGCTAGTATTTTTTACCATGAAGAGCTAGCGCAATAGGCATACTCGGCAGTAGTAGCACTTGAAATTATAGGGGTAGTCGGAAGAAAGTCCAAATGTAAGCCATCTACGGTGCGCGAGATCTCAGTTCGGGGCGAACTACTAGTATTAGTAGGATTTAACATACTTGTAAATTTTATGTTTTTGCTTAGGTACCTACTCCAATTAGCTATAACTATAACGGAAGCTAGTCAAAATTGAGCATTGTATTCAGAGGTCACGTTTCAAAGTCAACACAGATTCAGTGTTGCCAATAAAACTGTTTAAAAATAGCCATTTTGAAACACCAAGACCAAGATAAGAAACAAAACAAGACAATGAACGTATTATAAGATTTCTGAGTAATAAATAAAAATTGTACCTACCTATCTACATTTGACAAGGAATTAATCGATCGAGCGAGTGAAGCGAGCGAAGATCTTAGTGGCAAGTTAGGCGATTTTGCTTTGTATGTTTGTATGTTTGTATGTTTGTATGTTTGTATGTTTGTATGTTTGTATGTTTGTATGTTTGTATGTTTGTATGTTTCATTTTTATGTTCTCGCATAACTATCGAACCGCTAATCCAATCTGTATGAAACTTGATAGGTCAATAGGTAGTGCTATGGAAATTTGCTGTGGAGCGTATGAGCGTAATCGATGAAGGGGTTGTAAAGATATGGGGTTCCCAAGGGGGTAAATTTTTTTCAAAGTTACCCAAATATATTGAGTGGGGTGTCATACGAAAGGGCTTATTTTGTACATTCCAAAATGGTTTTTATTTTTAATCTAGGATGTATAGTTTTTGAAATACGACCAAAGAACAAAAACTACGAAACCAGAGCTGCAAGAGCTCCCGTTTCATAGAGTTTCGATGTCTTCGTAGCTCATTGACTGGTCGGTCTTAAAAAGAGAGTGGCATCGTTGCGGTTTGGTTTGCAATGATTTTAGATGCTACTTGATTTATTTTCATGATAAAAAAATTTTTGATAAAGAATGAAAATAATTGGGGTAAAAAAAGTTAAAGAAACAAATATATTGAGTGGGGTGTCAAATGAAAGGTTTTAATTTGTACATTCCAAAATAGTTATTATTTTCATTCTAGGACGTATACTTTAGAAATACGACGAGAATTCATAAATATGAAATAAGTAGGTACTTAAATAAAAAATTAGACACGACATTATGTATTGCATGCAAGCTAGTATTTTTTACCATGAAGAGCTAGCGCAATAGGCATACTCGGCAGTAGTAGCACTTGAAATTATAGGGGTAGTCAGAAGAAAGTCCAAATGTAAGCCATCTACGGTGCGCGAGATCTCAGTTCGGGGCGAACTACTAGTTATTATGGTTGAAAATAATCTTAAAAAGACATGTTAATGTGTAGGTACTTACATAATTATATTTTAGGACCTTCTCAGAAATATGTTCCAACAAACGTTCTGAGAAATATTTTCTTTATGTACTTTTTATACAACTTATTTTCGTAGTTGAATTCTGTATAATAGGAACTATCAAAGTACAATACTTATGTCATATCAAAACATAATAAAATTTGTAAAACTGTCTACCGCACCTTGGGGACACAGTTGATCGTGATCATTATTTCATTATTTTATATTAAACTAGCTTTTGACTGGTACCCGTTACTGTACTGGTACCCGGATAAAAAGTAGCCTATGCCCGATTCCCGGTCATTATCTATCTATATTTTAAATTTCAGCCAAATCGGTTTAGTGGTTGACGAGTTATAGAGGAACAAACATACATCCATCCAAACTTTCACATTTATATTTATGTGATTAGTCTGATGTCTGATGTAAATTAAGAAGAAATCCTCATAAAATGTGAACACACAAAAAACACAATTTATGTTAACTTTTGTAGACAAAGCTAGGTATAAGCGTGCGAATGTAGGTAGGTACATTATAAAGAATACCGTTGTTTCATTTAAGATACATTTACAAATTATCTCAACAATATCAAATTTCCCTCACTTGCCTAGTTACCTACTACGCATTATACTGCGCTTCCAGTCCTCTAGATTAGTTGTTTTCTTATTTATATTACTACTTGTAGTATCGCATAGTTACTACCACTCTGCACTAAGTTGAGAATTCAGACTTTTTTTTTTTTTTTTTTTGTGGGTACCTGTCTACCCCGCTCGGTAATCGGCCATCTTTATTCATTCGCATTTTAGTGCTCAAGCCACTCGCACTTCTCGCTCGTTATTTTCGCGTATATTTTCGAAAGTGTTTTTTATTTTACGTTTTATTTAAAAAATGAAGTGTTAACTGTGTTGTGCTCCAAGGAATTTTCCAAGGATCAAGGATGGGAAACTACATCGATGTGACGACGTCGGGTACATTGGACCTGATTTTTACCAAATCACAAATCACGACATTGTGAGGATAGCGGTGCCAGCGGTACAGGTGATTACCTACCTATAATTTTTTACGTGTTTACGTAATGTAATAAATGCAATCTGAGCTGCCAGTAGACAGACCTACCTATAATTTTTTACGTGTTTACGTAATGTAATAAATGCAATCTGAGCTGTCATTGGGGCTACCTCGCCGCATAGAAATAAATGCAATCTGAGCTGCCATTGGGGCTACCTCGCCGCATAGACACACGGTTGGCGTTCTTTCCGCTGGGGATCGTAACCTAACCTTTTATAAACAGATAACCCTCGTTATCAAATTATACCTACATGTATTTACGTGCAATATTTTACTTACCAATGCAAATTACCTAAGTACCTACCTACTGAGATGGTTTATACATAATCGCCGCATAAACTTACGGTTGACGTTCTTTCCCCTGGGGACTGCAACATAACTTTTTACAAACAATCATTAGCCTATTTGGACTACAGGCAGTGGAACAGGTGTTTACCTTTCGGATCAGTAATTGGGGCTGTTTCGCCGCATGGACTTACGGTTGGCGTTCTTTCCGCTGTTAACTGCAACCTAACCTTTTATTAACAATCACAGAATTGGTAAAGGCACTCCTGCCTAAGGAGGATCGCTTGTATCGTTGCGGGTTCGAATCCCGTCGGAATTGAAAATTTTGATAAGATTGTTCCTTTTCAAATGAAATAATACCAAAGTGTGGTTTTCCACTGTAAAAATTAAAAAATTATACAGTATTTATCTTGCGATTTTTACGTATCGACGTATTCTGTATAAATGCAGTCATTGGCGCTGTCTCGCTGCATCGACCTACAGTTGGCGTGTTTTCCACTGGAGAAAAATATATACCTACCTAGACTAAAGTAGTCTTCCACTATACAAAGACACATTCTGTTTAGAATGAGATCAGCATCATCATTATCATAACTAGTCTGAACATCCACTAAGGATAATAAAATATTTACCTACCTATAAGTATCTAAGTAGGTAGTGTTTTGTAAATTATTACAGGACACTATAAAAATTGGTGACTTCTCTATCATCATCAGTTTATTTTCAATAACGCACCGATGGTTAATTACAACTGTTTACAGTGGGACTTCTGACACAGACACGTCTGTGATACAAAATCAAATCAAATTGTTTTAAAAAAAGTATGTTTCAACTAAAACAACGATTTTATTGGTTTTTTGATACTCATCTACTTGACTCATTTGAGTCAGTTTAATGACGAACACGGGCCTAAGCCAAGTGCAAATCATTTACTAAACAACATTTCACCTAATTACGAAGAAGAAGAAGAAGAAGAAGATTTCACCTAATCATCATTTAACCTAACGTTCAATTAATACAACAGTTGAAATAGTTTCATATGTCATAATTTCATTTGACCTAATTATTATTTGACATAATTTCATTTGTCCTAATTTTTAGTAACTTAGTTTCATTTGACCCAATTGTTATTTGACATAATTTCATTTGACCTAATATTTATTTAACATAATTTCATTTGACCTAATTTTTATTAACTTAATTTCATTTGACCTAATTGTTATTTGACATAATTTCATTTGACCTAATTTTTATTTAACATAATTTCATTTGTCCTAATTTTTATTTAACATAAAAATTTTATTTCACATAATTTTATTTGACCAAATTATTATTTACACATTTTATATTTAACGGGAATAATTTTTTGAAGAGGTCCAATCCAAACCACAGACCGACGTGTCAAGTTTTTAAACCGCACTGCCTAGTAGGCATACAGTTTGCCGGACGGCGCGCCACGTCGCGTCGTCGGTCGCCGTCGGTCGCCCCAACTGCGTTCCTCGCAGCGAACTCCTGTGCGCCTCCGCGCCCTACCTCCTCCGCCGCCATCGAGGCACGCGCACTCATCGCGGACGTCGTCGCAGCAACGCTGATACTGGATACCTACAGCTGAGTACCTCGACACCTTTCATATAAAATAAATTGTCTCGTACAACAAACTTTCGCACTACCTAGGATAAATAGGTATGAAATAATTTTTTGCGCACTCAGCCAGTAGTGATAAATTTTATTAAATTGACCATTTTAAGCTTAGGTACTAAAGTACTTATTTAGCTATTATTTATTATTTAGCTTCGTTACTGAATGGCAGTTCTTCATCTCAAAAAATTCATCAAGAGTCAAAGAAATAAAAATATCAAAGATTTTTGAAGATTTAAAAAATAAGTGACTTTAGTGTTAGCCTGCCCTGTCGTTGAATAGGTACGGCTGGTACACATTAACAAATGGAAAGAGTCAACTCTTAATTTAGAAGACGGATATTAAAATAGGTTGAGTACCTATGTTACTTATGTGATTTCCTCAGTCCCCTCAGCCTGATATCAATTGGTAGCTTATTAATAGAGATGTTACATCAATTAAGAAGGCGCTGAATTTTTTCTGTCTCTCTCTGACGCCTCAACTATGGGGTGTGGGAGTTTCCTAGAACGGCTGTACTGCGAGCGGTAGTGGTCAATAATGAAACAGAAAAATCTCATTAATTATAATTCATTTATTTAATTTTTTATTAATTAGGTATCTTGAGCTACTTGCTGCATTCAAAGCTCTTAAAAGTTTTTTGCTCGTAACATTATCTGACTTCCAGATACTTGTACGAATCGACAACACTGCCGCAATTCGCATACCAACAACAATTCAATAGACTGGAAAGTCCCGGGTATTAAGTAATGTCTAAGACTGGAAAGTATTCAATATCCACGTTTCGCACAAATTATAAAATTGAATTTTGGTATTGGTGCTAAAGTAGAAGTTATGTGTTTTTGCGTGTTACATTTTCATCAATTTGTGATAACTTTTTTGACAATTTTGTCTCAAGTAATTAGATTAAGTATGTCATCCTGACATAGAATCAGCTTATCAGAGTTAAGTGATACGGCCTTTGAAACTTTGACTTATCTTTTGATTTTTATATTGACAGTTTGCACTTTAGTTTTTTAATAATTTATCAATCAAAGATTGAGTATACTACTACCAATAGGTCTTGGCAAAGTGATCCTGACGCACTGACTGTAGCTTCATTTACCATCTCTTGGACAAAGTAGAAATTTTATGCCTTTCCTTCCTTTCTTCTACTATTCTAGAAACGCTTGGAAAAGTTATGACAAACAAAACTAGGAACATCATGGTAGGACCATACTGGCCTACACAACTGTAATATCCGGTTTTTAAATCCCGTCTCATTACAGAAACTGAAAAATTGCATGCATTATTATCGTACTCCGGTTTCTGGATATGCAACTCATTTCCTGGCGCAATATTCAAAACTCAGCGTTAGACATAATATTATACGCATAATTAGCAGACATTTCGACGAAATAATTCTTCACAAGATACTTGTATTTGATGATTATATTATATTGTTAAACTAAGTTACCTAAGTAACTGATTTTTATGATATTTCTGTACTTCAAGTAGGCAATTTATTTTATGATACATCTTTTCAACGAGGGTTTTTACGAAACTTATTATTAAACTCGTGATCGGTCATGTCCTTAATTTTAGGACCACGATGACAACCATTTGAAAATTTTGTCTAAATGTGTATTCTTTCCAAGATAACTTTGTTCTAGACCGTTCGTTCGTAACGGGTTCGTTGCCTAATAATAAATTTGTTGGTGAAACTAAATAAATGTCACTATGTTACTAGCTCTCGAGCACATTGAGTTCCTAACATTGTCTAAAAAACAATAAGATTTTATGAGATTAAATAGTAATCATTAAAATTTCATACAAAATTAAAACCTCAAGACTAGGTTATAAGCAACCAGTATCACCCCTACCTTTCTTGAATAAAAGGCCTACCTACTGCCTGAACAAAATGAATTTCAGATCAATTCAATTCAATTCAATATAATTTATCGCTTCAAGTTGATTTAGAAAATATTTCACACTATTAACGCTTACAGCACAGTTGCCATCTCACGAGCTCACTTAGTCGGTGTGAACATTAATACCGTCCGTTACACAGCCGGCTGGCTGGTACAAGCGGTCCATTACCTTTACTCGTTTCTTTAAATACCTATACTATGTCTATATTCTATATAGTTGACCATGATGCTATAGATCTGACTTATTCGGTGTTTGATTAATATCAGAATAACTACCTACATAATTAAGTACTTAATTAATTAAATCTAGTGATCTAAATTTTAAACAAGGATTTGCAAGATCTTAAGATCTTCTGTTGAATATGAAAAGTTTAGTTACGGTTTATAATGAATACTTACCTCTAAGTTTTCAAAAAACCTACTTCTTAAGTTTTCAGAAAATGACAAGTTTATTGATTGTTTTCCCTAATGACTCTCAAAGTCTACAAGTAGTAATATAAATAAGAAAACAACTAATCTAGAGGACTGGAAGCGCAGTATAATTAAGGATTAAACGAACTTACCTGTGAGTGAAGTTCTATCCTAATTATACTAGCGCCCAGTCCGAATAGATTAGTGTGTCCCGCCCGCCCAACGCGCGTGAAACACACACTTATCCCTCAATATTACATAATTAGGGAAAACATCAATAAAATTGGTTGAGATTATTAACTCCTAACTATATGAATAAAGATGGCCGATTACCGAGCGGGGTAGACAGGTACCCACAAAAAAAAAAAAAAAAAGTCTGAATTCTCAACTTAGTGCAGAGTGGTAGTAACTATGCGATACTACAAGTAGTAATATAAATAAGAAAACAACTAATCTATTCGGACTGGGCGCTAGTATAATTAGGATAGAACTTCACTCACAGGTAAGTTCGTTTAATCCTTAATTTTCACAAAATATCTTATCAAAGTCCCGTTTGTTTAACTTTCAGTTTTATCAAAACATACGTACCTACTTACTTAATTTTGCTGTAATATCTAAATACCTACTGTTCAGTATACAAAAACATCATCGGAAGTTGAGAATGTGCGTAAAATTTATTTTGGCCGTACTGTGGATTATCTTGTTTTTCGATGCAGTTTCAGCTGACATGACATAATAATAATCTATACTATTATAATAAAGCGGAAGAGTTTGTTTGTTTGTTTGAACGCGCTAATCTCTGAAAGTACCAGTCGGATTTGAAAAATTCTTTCGGTATTGGATAGCTAATTTATTGAGGAAGGCTATAGGCTACTTTTCATCATCATCATCACCATAAACCATCACTACGGGGGCAACGCCGCGAGGGCGCTGCTAGTGTTTTATAAAATTTGCTATTTTCGCAGAATTTAAAATAAAAAGAGACTCATGTTGAGGTGGGGTAGCGCGTTTACCTACTTCCGAAGGTCGAGGATTCGAAGCGTGGCCAAATCCATGGATTTTTCTTTTCAGAGATTTTTTTATCCATTTGGACACGAGAACTGAGACTCTGCCTTAAATAAATGCAGCTAAAAAAATTCCTGCCTGTCCCCGAATTTAAATTTGGGGACAGGAAGGAATTTTGATTCCTGTTTGTCTCCTTTTGGGGACAAGACGCGGTGACAAACAGGAATATATCAGAAATCTTAGTCAGCCCCACACGTATTGACTATGTCTTTCATGTGGATTAGGCTGATTAAGCTGAGAGAAAGGTTTATGTGCTGGGCAAGCCTACTCCAACTCAACAATGTCCCGGAACACTGTAGATTACCTCCTGACGTTACAGTTATTTAAAGATTCAGTAAATGCATATTATTATTACGTAAGTATAGTAAATGCATCTGGTACATCTTTAGGTTTTATAAAATGACAACTAAAAGACAACCTAACAACTTACGATCTTGCGAACCCTTCGCATATTCGTGCAAATTGTTGGACATATTTCGCAAAGAAGTATGTTAAGTGTTTACCTTTACTTATGCCACATTATAAGAGGAACATGCGTGGTCGACCCCACGTAGGTCAAGGACAAAAAGATATTGCAATTTATCGTTATTTTCTGTTGATACATATTTTAAACTTACGCGGCTTGAACACATTTTTAAATTATTAAAGGGACAGTCTTCTCGTGACCAAGGTGGCTGTAATGTCGCCGAAACGTCGAGGTAAATAAAATGATTTCATTACGCGATTAAGTCCCGTTAATAATTTTCAAAAATTCTGTTGATATCTGAAACTGTAGTAGGTAGGTACCTATGCTTAAGAGCCATTATACAATTTCGCACTCGACAAAATCAGCGCTCGGAGGGACAAAAGTTGCTAAATTCTAACACCCAATGAACAGCGCTCCGTTTCTTAGACTAAACGGTTTTGGTAATTTTCATGTGATTGATTTATTTGAGATAGTAAAAATACTTTTTGGGTAGGTACTTAGGTAGGTACCTATAGGTATAACACAAAACAAAGTCGGGTTAGTTACACTTTGAATACAAATAATTACAAAAAAATAAATGTTTGTTTTTTTGTCCCATAAACCATATTGTGCTGATCTGATGGAGTCAGGAGCTTTTCAACAGAACTCTTCAGTAAATAGTCCGATTGAGTTGAAACTTGGATCTCAGCATGTCAGTCAAGTTCCGACTACAATGAAATAATATGGTGACAGCTAGCTCATCTGATGATGGAGTCAGGACCTGTTCCATGGAACTTTTTAATGATATGGGTATCAAATGAAAGGGTTTGATGAGCGAAACACAATTCTGATCTGATGATGGAGTCAGGACCTGCTCCATGGAACTTTTTAATAATATGGGTATCAAATGAAAGGGCTTGATGAGCGCAACACAATGCTGATCTGATGATGGAGTCAGGACCTGTTCCATGGAACTTTTTAATGATATGGGTATCAAATGAAAGGGTTTGATGAGCGAAACACAATTCTGATCTGATGATGGAGTCAGGACCTGCTCCATCGAACTTTATAATGATATGGGTATCAAATGAAAGAGCTTGATGAGCGCAACACAATGCTGATCTGATGATGGAGTCAGGACCTGTTCCATGGAACTTTTTAATGATATGGGTATCAAATGAAAGGGTTTGATGAGCGAAACACAATGCTGATCTGATGATGGAGTCAGGACCTGTTCCATGGAACTTTTTAATGATATGGGTATCAAATGAAAGGGTTTGATGAGCGAAACACAATTCTGATCTGATGATGGAGTCAGGACCTGCTCCATCGAACTTTATAATGATATGGGTATCAAATGAAAGAGCTTGATGAGCGCAACACAATGCTGATCTGATGATGGAGTCAGGACCTGTTCCATGGAACTTTTTAATGATATGGGTATCAAATGAAAGGGTTTGATGAGCGAAACACAATTCTGATCTGATGATGGAGTCAGGACCTGTTCCATGGAACTTTTTAATGATATGGGTATCAAATGAAAGGGCTTGATGAGCGCAACACAATGCTGATCTGATGATGGAGTCAGGACCTGTTCCCTGGAACTTTTTAATTATATTGGTATCAAATGACAGAGCTTGATGAGCGCAACACAATGCTGATCTGATGATGGAGTCAGGACCTGTTCCCTGGAACTTTTTAATGATATGGGTATCAAATGAAAGAGCTTGATGAGCGCAACACAATGCTGATCTGATGATGGAGTCAGGACCTGTTCCATGGAACTTTTTAATGATATGGGTATCAAATGAAAGGGTTTGATGAGCGAAACACAATGCTGATCTGATGATGGAGTCAGGACCTGCTCCATGGAACTTTTTAATAATATGGGTATCAAATGAAAGGGCTTGATGAGCGCAACACAATGCTGATCTGATGATGGAGTCAGGACCTGTTCCATGGAACTTTTTAATGATATGGGTATCAAATTAAAGGGCTTGACGAGCGCAACACAATGCTGATCTGATGATGGAGTCAGGACCTGTTCCCTAGAACTTTTTAATGATATGGGTATCAAATGAAAGGGCTTGATGACCGAAACACAATGCTGATCTGATGATGGAGTCAGGACCTGTTCCATCGAACTTTATAATGATATGGGTATCAAATGAAAGAGCTTGATGAACGCAACACAATGCTGATCTGATGATGGAGTCAGGACCTGTTCCATGGAACTTTTTAATGATATGGGTATCAAATGAAAGGGTTTGATGAGCGAAACACAATTCTGATCTGATGATGGAGTCAGGACCTGCTCCATGGAACTTTTTAATAATATGGGTATCAAATGAAAGGGCTTGATGAGCGCAACACAATGCTGATCTGATGATGGAGTCAGGACCTGTTCCATGGAACTTTTTAATGATATGGGTATCAAATGAAAGGGTTTGATGAGCGAAACACAATTCTGATCTGATGATGGAGTCAGGACCTGCTTCATGGAACTTTTTAATGATATGGGTATCAAATGAAAGGACGTGATGAGCGCAACACAATGCTGATCTAATGATGGAGTCAGGACCTGCTCCATGGAACTTTTTAATAATATGGGTATCAAATGAAAGGGCTTGATGAGCGCAACACAATGCTGATCTGATGATGGAGTCAGGACCTGTTCCATGGAACTTTTTAATGATATGGGTATCAAATGAAAGGGTTTGATGAGCGAAACACAATTCTGATCTGATGATGGAGTCAGGACCTGCTTCATGGAACTTTTTAATGATGTGGGTATCAAATGAAAGGACTTGATGAGCGCAACACAATGCTGATCTAATGATGGAGTCAGGACCTGTTCCATCGAACTTTATAATGATATGGGTATCAAATGAAAGGGTTTAATGAGCAAAACACAATGCTGATCTGATGATGGAATCAGGACCTGTTCCATGGAACTTTATAATGATATGGGTATCAAATGAAAGGGTTTTATGCGCGAAACACAAAGCTGGGTTAGGATTTACTTTTGACTTCGATTTTTGATGTTTGATTTTTCATTTTTAATCTTGATTTTAATTTTAAAATCAAAATCAAGAAATAAAAATCAAAATAAAAATCCGAGATCCGAGAATCGAGAAATGAGAAACAAGAATCAAGAATCACAAATCAAAAATTAAAAAATTGAAAATCAAGAATTAAGAATCCGAGATACAAGATCCGAGAATCGATAATCGAAAATTGAAAATCAAGAATCAAAATCAAGAATCAAGAACCCGATATCCAAGATCCGATAATCAAGAATTGAGACTCGAAAATCGAAAATCAAGAATCCGAGATCCGAGAATAGAGAAACTAAAATTGAAAATCAAGAATCAAGAATCAAAGTGAAAGTCAAAATCAAGAATCAAAGTCAAAGTAAACCCCGACCCAGCTTTGTGTTTCGCTCATCAAGCCCTTTCATTTGATACCCATATCATTGTAAAGTTCCAGGGAACAGATCCTGACTCCATCATCAGATCAGCATTGTGTTTTGTTCATCAAGCCCTTTCATTTGATGCCCATATCGATACCTCGGGGCTCAAATGTCGTAAAGCACATTTTGGGCTTTTTGAGTTATTTACACCATCGTACTCAGTTTTTAATTCTCTATCGAACTGTATAATTAAAATTGCGAAATTAAAAAAAAAATTACAAATACAACCCATCATTTCGGTTACTATAAACACAATCTATTTGAAAATTAGGGGTGTAAGTAGCATGTAACTGACAACACACAACAGCCTAAGTCGTATAACCCAGTTTGGTACAAAACTCTTAGATAGCATGTGCTTTACGACCAAAAAATAAAAATAGATGTTCCTTACACCCCACTGCAAAATTCACTTTGAGTAAGAGCATAATTATGATTTATCTCAATTATTAGGTTTTTATCTTGAGTAAATTGATAACTTTTATTATATTTAGTTTGCAATTTTAGTCATGCACGAATGGGTAGCTTTTAAGATATCAGATTTAGTACGTTAGTGACTGAATTTAAGTAAATCACCTATTTTGATAATTTTAAAACATTAATTTCACAATTTATTACAAAATACAAAAGTTGAAAGTGAAATAATACAAAAGTTTTGGCGATTACACATAACTATTTACTAGACACGGGTCTTTATCGCGTAAAGCTTCATATTATCATCCAGACAGTTTCGCCAACTACCCTCACTTTTGATAAACGGATCCCATAATACCTCAGTGATTGATATCGGCTATGATATTGAGTGACGGCTACAAACTTGAAAATGTATAGCCGTTTTCGTGGTTAAAAGTACTAGATACGTACGAGTCTTCATCGCATATAGCTTCATATTATCCACGTAGCAGCGAGTACTTCAGTCTACCCGTGACCACGGTTGTTCGAACACAGTCGAAATTGTCTGGATAATATGAAGCTTTACGCGATAAAGACCAGTGTCTAGTAAATAGTTATGTGTAATGTGTAGTTAATAACTGCTAAAGATTTGTGCAAAAATATCTGCTTCTGTTGTTAGTTGTTCTAGTGATTATTTCTACTTTATTACTTTATTTTTACTTATTTTTACCTCGACTGAATCGCTGTACCCTTCCAGACACTCAATTCTTGTCTGAATAAGACGGTTATGAGAGTCTATAGCCGTCTTCGCGGTTAAAATTTCAGTACTTCTTGATATCCACCACTATGGTGTTATGGCATCCGGTTAACAAAAGTGAGGGTAGTTGGAGAAACTAACCTCACAACTGCGACGAAGGTAGCAGCGAGTACTTCAGTCTACCCATGACCACGGCTGTTCTAAAACATTCGCAACAGTCTGGATAATATAAGTTTTACGCGATAAAGACCCGTATCTAGTAAATAGTTACAAAAACATTTATATTTTCCACTAAATTGTGAAATAAAATGTTCTGTAATTCCTAAAATAGGTGATTTACTTAAATTCTTTCAATATCGTACTTAATCTGACATCTTAAAAGCTACCCATTCATGCATGACTAAAATTTCATACAAATTATAATAAAAGTCATCAATTTACTCAAGATAAAAACCTAATAATTGAGATAAATCATAATAATATCTCATATTATAATCCTTTACAACCTTAAATCTTCATGCAAGTGTTGTATACTCCCCTGTTTCACTGCGATAAAACGACAGGTTGGGCTTTACGCTCTTGTGCTCTTGCTCAGGCTGTATTTCAGTGGGGCGTAAGGAACATTTTGTTTATTTTTTTGGTCGTAAAGCACATGCTATCTCCGTAAATATTAGACTAGGACAAATTTTGAAATAACTTTATGAAACTATGGAAAAATCTGATAACTTTGTTCCTAGGACATTTTTATGTAGCGCTAAAAATGAGAGAGTTATGACGAAAAACATTTATATTTTTTTGTTTTTTGCTCCTCCTGAAAACCTTGGATTTGTGCTTTACGACATTTGAGCCCCGAAGTATCGATATTATCATTAAAAGTTCCATGGAACAGGTCATAACTCCATCATCAGATCTGCATTATGTTTTGCTCATCAAGCCCTTTCATTTGATACCCATATGATTAAAAAGTTCCATGAACCAGGTCCTGACTCCATCATCAGATCAGCATTGTGTTTCGCTCATCAAACCCTTTCATTTAATACCCATATCATTAAAAAATTCCATGGAATAGGTCCTGACTCCATTATCAGATCAGCATTGTGTTGCGCTCATCAAGCCCTTTAATTTGATACCCATATCATTAAAGAGTTCCATGGAACAGGTCCTGACTCCATCATCAGATCAGCATTGTGTTGCGCTCATCAAACCCTTTCATTTGATACCCATATCATTAAAAAGTTCCATGGAACAGGTCCTGACTCCATCATCAGATCAGCATTGTGTTGCGCTCATCAAGCCCTTTCATTTGATACCCATATTATTAAAAAGTTCCATGGAACAGGTCCTGACTCCATCATCAGATCAGAATTGTGTTTCGCTCATCAAACCCTTTCATTTGATACCCATATCATTAAAAAGTTCCATGGAACAGGTCCTGACTCCATCATCAGATCAGCATTGTGTTGCGCTCATCAAGCCCTTTCATTTGATACCCATATTATTAAAAAGTTCCATGGAACAGGTCCTGACTCCATCATCAGATCAGAATTGTGTTTCGCTCATCAAACCCTTTCATTTGATACCCATATCATTAAAAAGTTCCATGGAACAGGTCCTGACTCCATCATCAGATCAGCATTGTGTTGCGCTCATCAAGCCCTTTCATTTGATACCCATATTATTAAAAAGTTCCATGGAGCAGGTCCTGACTCCATCATCAGATCAGAATTGTGTTTCGCTCATCAAACCCTTTCATTTGATACCCATATCATTAAAAAGTTCCATGGAGCAGGTCCTGACTCCATCATCAGATCAGAATTGTGTTTCGCTCATCAAACCCTTTCATTTGATACCCATATCATTAAAAAGTTCCATGGAACAGGTCCTGACTCCATCATCAGATCAGCATTGTGTTGCGCTCATCAAACCCTTTCATTTGATACCCATATCATTAAAAAGTTCCATGGAACAGGTCCTGACTCCATCATCAGATCAGCATTGTGTTTCGGTCATCAAGCCCTTTCATTTGATACCCATATCATTAAAAAGTTGTAGGGAACAGGTCCTGACTCCATCATCAGATCAGCATTGTGTTGCGCTCGTCAAGCCCTTTAATTTGATACCCATATCATTAAAAAGTTCCATGGAACAGGTCCTGACTCCATCATCAGATCAGCATTGTGTTGCGCTCATCAAGCCCTTTCATTTGATACCCATATTATTAAAAAGTTCCATGGAGCAGGTCCTGACTCCATCATCAGATCAGCATTGTGTTTCGCTCATCAAACCCTTTCATTTGATACCCATATTATTAAAAAGTTCCATGGAACAGGTCCTGACTCCATCATCAGATCAGCATTGTGTTGCGCTCATCAAGCTCTTTCATTTGATACCCATATCATTAAAAAGTTCCAGGGAACAGGTCCTGACTCCATCATCAGATCAGCATTGTGTTGCGCTCATCAAGCTCTGTCATTTGATACCCATATCATTAAAAAGTTCCAGGGAACAGGTCCTGACTCCATCATCAGATCAGCATTGTGTTGCGCTCATCAAGCCCTTTCATTTGATACCCATATCATCATAAAATTCCATGGAACAGGTCCTGACTCCATCATCAGATCAGCTCGCTGTCACCCTATTATTACATTATTAGTTACACAACAATTCAGATCATTATTCTGCTTTAACGGCCTTTTTAGCCCCGCAGAAAATATTTAAAAATAGGTAATTAATAACTTAGCAACCAATGTATCAAACGCTCCTATTTCGCTATATTCTTCGTAGCCGGCGACGTGCTTTGCGAGTCGACTCAGTACGAGCTCCGGGATGCAAAGCGATACGTCCACCCCCTAGAAGCGCTCGGCGCGGTCTGCTTGCGTCGAGTAGATAGGGTAGTAGATACGACGCGTTTTAGGTTGTTTTAAAAGATTTTTCATTGCCAATTTTTTAATCTTTTTGCATTTTTTTTTTCAGAAAAGGATTGATTTTGAACTCAAGTTTATTTCTGTTTTGTTAATTTTACGAACAAGAGTTCTAAGTCAGTTCTAAGTAGCCAAAATCAAAAGCAATTCTTTGGCCGTTTTCTCGAAATTTGGACTAAGTTAAAGATTTTTTTACTCAAAAACTAAATAAAGGTAGTAAAAAGTGATCCATTTAATAGTTTGGTTGACTATCACAGCAAAACATCGTAATTTTTTTATACCATTTGGACGTCAAAATGATTCGTAAATATGGTGATTTCTAAACCTCTTACAGCAAAAATTCACAAAACAGTCGCCGGTTTGAGGTCGATTAATCAAAAAGAAATAATAAAAATACAAAAGTAGCTCATTTAATAGTACAAAATTGAAATGATATTTCATGCTGTGCCATAATTTTTTTATAAATACAGTGTTTTCATTGAAAAATCCTGCCCCAAAACATCACGTAAATCGGAAAATTTTGTCTAATGCCTCTTAATATATTGCATAGAGATAGAGATTGGAACTTTTACTAGCCAATTAGTTTTGTACAGGTAGGAACTAATCAATTACTTGGACATAATAAGCCCTAAGTCGCGTGTAAGACATAGGACGAACCTACCACTACTAAAGTCACGAGATGAATATTCTTATTACCGAATAGATGCCAAAAAATGTCGCGGATACTACTTTGGCACTTGCACTATAACGTTTTATAATGGTAAAGAAACTTGGGACTATAATAATAGCTCATTGTTTCGTCACTCTAAAAATTGTTTGCTATTTGCACTGTGATGGTTCTGATAAAATTGTGCAAATAACACTTGCAATGCCATCTGGATATTTTTTATGTAAAGTTTATGAATTATTTAGAAAAATGGTGCAGAAAAGTGTTTTATCTGGTCAATAAAGAAGCCTAAGACAAGTTCCTATTCTTTCAAGTAACAAAGACCAGTGAAACAAGTTTAAAACACTTAAGTATGTGAAATAATATTTTAATAAAAGTTGTTTTCTGTTGTTCCAGACATAGCCATAACCACCGGGAACCAATTAGAATTCTACACGAACAAAACAAAAGTCAACAATGTAGGCAATAGCTTCACTTCTCTAACCGCCCTGGCTTACGACGCAGTCCACAACATGCTTCTCTTCGTGGACAGTCAGAGCGACAACGCTTCAATCTTCAGCTACCATTTAGATACGAAGAAATACCAATCTCTGGTCAGAAAAAAGTCATCTGAGAGCATCCATGGATTGGCCTTTGATCCCATCAATAGCTTGCTCTTCTGGACTGACACTCTTACACGAAGCATCTTCTCAATGTCTTTGAAAGAAGGATCTAACAACTCAGCATATGGAAACCTTTTGATCCAAATGGATGATGAGATACCTAGGGGTATCGCTGTCGATAGTTGTAAAGGGTAAGTCTTATACAATTCAACTGAATATCTCATCTTTGATCTACCAGAGAATGTAAAGTTAATTTTGATTTCAGCTACGTATATTGGACAAACACAAACGTAACTAAGCCAACGATAGAACGCGCGCGTTTCGACGGTACAAAAAGAGAAGTTATCATCAGCACAGATATCTACATGCCAGTGTCTTTGGTGATCGATCAACGTACCAAACGACTATACTGGATCGATGATAAAGAGGGCATCCACTTCTCCATCGAGAGTACTGATCTTGATGGGAAGAATAGAAGGATATTGTACGCAGGAATTCATCATCAGCCGAATGCTATAACTGTCTCCAATGATAGTTTGTACTGGGTCGATTGGGGATTTAAGAGTATTTGGAAACTGCAGAAAGACGCGAAAGGAGATACAAGTCCCGAAGAGCACATTCATTTCAATCACGAGACGCCGTTCGGAATTGCTGCAGAGTATAGTATACAGGATCAGACTGAGGGTATCCCTGAATGTAAGGGCCTAAGCAAACTGTCGCAGAATGTGTCTGCGATCAATGACTCCTTCAATGTACCTCCAGACATCGGTTTGTTTTGCGTGCATGGCGTGAAGGTCCTCAACAAGCTGCTGTGCAACTGCAGACCTGGTTACACTGGTGAAAGATGCGATATCTCTGTGTGTCAGAACTACTGCTTTCAAGGAGATTGCAGCATATCAAGTGACGGTCAACCTTCCTGCAGGTAACTTTTGTTTTCTTAGGTATTTTTGATGCTAATTAGCCGAAACTTAGAAACACGAATAGGATGAATCGATCGCACAATTCCTTTTATTCTATGTTTGTATCGATTTGCTTCAGAAAAACTCTAACAACCGGATTAAAATTATTTTCAGCTAGCGTTTGAATGTGTCTTCACAATTTACAAACAATGATTTGTGTTAACGTTTTCAATAAGTTCTTTGAATGAATGCATTCGTTGCCTTTGACTTTTCGGTTAGGTACTATAAATGTTTTGCTTCAATCATACATATTTTCAGGTGTAAAGAAGGTTTTTTTGGGGGACGATGCGAAATAAACGTTTGCAACAATTTCTGCCTGAACAACGGTCGCTGCTCTCTTGACAAGGAACACAAGCCTGTATGTAATTGTGCCACAGACTTTGAAGGCACGAGATGTGAGACTGAGAAGGTGATAGCAACTACAATAGATCCATTCCTAAATGAGAAAACTCAAAATACTGTGCAATCGACGGTAATGAGCACGGTAACCGATGCACCTACGTTATGCAAGTAAGTTATTCGTAATATATAAGCTTCTATGTCTTCATCCGTCAAAAACCTAGAGTACTAAATTCAGAGTTGAAAATGAATGATGACAAAATACGAACTACATCTACAATATTTACCTACAATTAGGTAGGTATGTACCTCCATACTCTCTCTTTAGTTGTAAATTAAAGTACCTCTTATGTTTTTAGTTGTGAAAACACCACAAAGTCCTCAATGTACGCATCGGAGTCCGTCGATACTACAGATGAATTCGTCATGTCCTGTAATCAAGGCTGGGATGGGATAAGAGATCCTATTATTATGGTGTTAGGGATCATAAGCGGTCTGCTAGTCCTTGCTTGCGTGGTACTGTTTACAAAGATTCTTCAATTGAAGAAAAGGCCAAGGTAAGCGCTAATCACATCACACTAATATTATAAATGCGAAAGTTTGGATGTTTAGATGGATGTTTCGATATACCTATGTTTGTTCCAACTCGACAACCACTGTACCGATTTGGCTAAAATTTAAAATATAGATAGATGATGACCGGGAATAGGACATGGGTTACTTTTTATCAGGGTACCACGCGAGCGAAGCCTGCCCGCGGCTTCGCTCAGCTTTAAAAATCTCAAAGAAAATTATAAAATGGAATTTTGCGCTATTTTTTAAGATAACTTCATCATTCGCAACTTCAGTTTACATTTTCATAAAATCTTCCAAAGGCCAAGGTATGGGAAGAAACTTGACATAGAAGGCAGGGAGTTATTGTTTGATTCTGCGAATATTTGAGGAAGTTGTCGCTATTGTTAGACACTGTTCTTTCCTGAATCTTAGCTTCTGGAAAATTAAGTAGTTCGCTTTTAATCGACCTTGACTTGATGGTGCAAAAACTGCAAGAGCTGCACACTGCAGGTTTGATTCCCGCAAACAAATGTTTCATAATCTGCAAATATTTGTTCCTGGTCTGGGTATTGTGATTGGTTTGGTAGGTACTCGTAGCTTCCTTTCTTAGTAAGGAACCAAAATAGAAAAGAAGTAACACGAGTCAACAATATAGTTACGGCAAATATAAATTCAATCGTTTGAACTATTATGAAGCCTAGTCCTACATAATACATTCGATCTTATATTTTCTGTTTGTCATCATGATTTTACAAACTCTAGATAGCAAACATGTAATTACGATGGCTTGATAATATACCTACACTTGTTATCAATTTCTTATTATAATTTTTGCCCTCTATGGTATTTTGTTAGATCTGTGGAACAAAAAAATATATATATATACAAAAATTGAAAACAAACACTCAATTTTAAGCACATCACATGAATTTTCTTAGCAGAAAATTTAAGTTAGTCACAGTAGGTTGTAGTTACGTTTTAAGGCGATAGTTTTTCCTTTTCTTTTTTTGTTATTTTTTTGTTAAGTAATACTTACTTATATCCCCTCTTGGGGACAGGACGAGGTGACAAACAGGGTTGACTCGTTTTTTTTGCCGTTTAAGGCGCATATAGGACCTGATTGGTCTTCTTTGGAGGCATTCTCCTCATAGAGGAATCAGTTTTGTGTGCTCAAAAAAATATATGTCATTCTTTGACCTTTTATCTGCAAATTGCAAATACGAAAAAGTTCTACCTGTTTATTTACTATGTGAAAAAAAATAACAAAGTGTAGCTGTTTTCGACTTTTGATTCGATTCAACCTCTAAACGACATAAAATTTTGACATTTTTTTTTCACTAAAATGTGCGCAAAGACTTTACCTTCAAATTACAAATATGATTTTGTGCTGCGACAGTTTTTCACGTGGCAATTAATTATTTTCCATTTTTCCGAATAATTAGTGGGCGTTACGGTCGCAGGGGCGACGGGCGGCAGAGTAATGCTGACTGTCGTACGGGATGGTTGTGTCCGTCTGCCTCGCACTCACCTTTTTTTGCTTGTCGACTTATTGGTATTTTATGTTATTCGCACACAGACGATTTATTTAGAAATATAAGTTATCCGCGCATGAACGTTTTATTTAGTGTTACGAAATTAAATGTTATTAGCGCATGGACGCTTTATTTAGTGTTAGATAATAATTTGTTGTTACTTACCTACCTATTAGAAATATTAAGTAGGTATTCATGTAGATTTTCATGTTTTTAAGTAGGTATGTTTGTTATTTTAGGAGGTCGTGAAAAAGACAACTTCCCGATAAAGAAAATAGGTAAGTAGGTAGGTATTATACCAATTCCAAAAGAAAATGATCTCGTGTAACCTACCTATACCTACTACTACTAGATAAGATACCTACCTACTACATACATAGTTAGGTAGGACCTCTCTGGCGCATGTACATAAGAGTCAATTTCACATTGTAAAACCAACCAGTAGGTACCTATAGGTGCTGTGTATGTATAGCTATGTGTTGTCCTTCAATTCAACACTAGCCGATTCGTATGCTCTGCACTCAACTCGCGCGCGGACAGTAGGTACCTATAGGTAGGAAAGAACAAATGAACGAAGATAGATGTAAATAAGTAGGTATGTAGGTATTTTACTTAGTAGGTAGGTACCTACCTAACTTACCTGTAGGGACCTAAATACACTCGAGAAAAGGTAATGAATCTGGGTCACCGACGACACATCAGAGCGATCCGTATTCTTTTCTTCTTATTCTTACTCATTATTGTTGGGTAGGTGTCTACCGTACCTACTGATCTCACGTACATTATTATTCATTTACATGTACAAAGACCGAACAAGTTCAAGTTGAAATTGGAGTAATAATGCTTGAGTAGGTATACCTACTAGAACATCCTTGGTAAAACATCCAAAGTCAAAGTCAAAAATCTTTTATTCAATTCGAACACAATAGGATCACCTTGATTTGGTGACCTATTCATTCGCATAATGTTATTTGTCATAAAATCATAAGACATAGGTAGGTACGTATCTAGTCATAAAATTTTGTAGTCATATTATTACATTCGCATAATTATTTACAGGCAAACATTTCTGATGTCCTAATATTTTTCAAACATAATGGTAATGAGCATAATGGTGACAACTCCTAAAACTTTTTGTCATACTACATTTTGATTCTAAT
This sequence comes from Camptogramma bilineatum, assembly GCA_958496255.1. Lineage (NCBI taxonomy): Eukaryota > Metazoa > Arthropoda > Insecta > Lepidoptera > Geometridae > Camptogramma > Camptogramma bilineatum. The sequence continues at coordinate 11,968,400 of OY292464.1, forward strand.
TTTGTTAGTAATAAACCTTTACGTCCTAATATTTATTGGACATAATGTTTAGTAGTCCTAATTTACTGTTTTATCATAAGTAGGCAAAATAGGTCAGGTTTATAAAATGTTTCATACATCCACGCAGATAGGACTTGCTCACAGAAAAAATAAGTAGTATTATGTTTTTTTATAGCACGCGTTTCACACACCACGCAGAAAGGACTTGCTTACAGAAAAAATAGTAGGTTTTGGTAATTTTTTTTATAGCACGCGTTTTACACACCTACGCAGAAAGGACTTGCTCACAGAAAAAAATAGTAGGTTTTGGTTTTTTTATAGCACGTGCGTTTCACACACCACGCAGAAAGGACTTCCTTACAGAAAAAATAGTAGGTTTTGGTTATTTTTTTTAAAGCACGTGTTTTACACGGGTTCCCATTTTGTCTCCGAAAAGTGATCGTCCGAATATCACCATTAATAACAAGTGTCTCCGAAACATCACCATTCATTATATTATGGTCTCATAAATATCATTTACAATAATATATTGTTAACCCTAAAGTTTGAAATTCATTATGTTACCTAATTTCTCAATCCCTAACTTTCATAGTTATAAACTTACGTGTCATAATAATTACGAATCATAAAACTTACACTTCCGAATAATCATGTTTTCGAGTGAATTTTTAGTAGATTTGGTAGCTGAGGTAGTAAACAAACACAAAAGTAATGTGTGAGTGGTATTTGTAATATTGTGTATTTAAGTAACTGTGCTTATAATAAATACTTAAATAAACTGTATAATAATAGTGAGGTCACCTACAGGTATTTGTAACATACCTACTTAAAACAGGTTCGAAATGAATGACAGATCTGACACGCAGCACCCCGACTCGAGTAGGTTAGGTTTAAAATGAGTGACAGATCCGACAAAGAGCACCCCGACCCCACGTGGTCTTGTGCGTGACACCCCTAGAGTGTATATAAAAAACGCGAAGCCAGAAGCTCGCGTGGGAGGTCCTGAGTGGACCAAGCCCTCTCAACCGAGCGAAGCGAAGGGGGGAGGTGGCGAGTGAAGCGAGCCGGCGACCTCCGTAGCGCAGTGAAGGTTGAGGGGGTGAAGTGACACTCAGGGGCGACTTCGCGAGAGTTCTGGCGGTAGCCCAACCCAGAAAAGTAAGGGTAGCACTTCAATTTAAGGGAAGTAAGAAGTGGGCGGTTTCTCCTTCTCCGCCTCTCCTCCTCTCCTCTTCTCCTCCTCTCCTCCTCAGCGGCCGCCAAAGCGCCAAAAATGTTGGCTAACCCATGGGACCTCATGGGAGTATCCAGCATTAGCTGAGACTGGGCCTTTTTGGCACCACACTGGTATGTTAACCTTTTTATGGTCTGTTCTAATGTTTATAACCTTCTCCGTATTATCTTTTTTCCTGTTCTGTATTCTCTGTGTGTGTGTGAAATAAACGTTTATCTTATCTTATCTAACACGGTGGTGCTGTAAAGGAGGTAGGTAATATTTAGGTAAAACTCCAAAAACTTAGTCAACTTTTTTTATTTAAGTACCTATAGGTAACAAAGCGCAGGGGGCGCTGTTCCATCACTCAACACAACACTAAAAGATTTTAAAAATGTTCTAAAAATATTATAGATTTTAAAATTTATGATAATACATAATTAGGAGAAACAATTTATGAGTTAGTAGTGTTATGGAATGTAATATTTATTGCGAATGACTTTATACATTTTAATCATTATGGATGCTGATATTAGTAGTAACTATATTCGGAGTCCCTACATTATAGATGCCGATTACTCGGGTAATCGATAATTATGAAAATCGAATTTATAGATTGTAATATTATGGAAATAACTTTTCGAAGACAAAATAGAGAACCGTTTTACACACCCACGCAGAAAGGACTTGCTCACAGAAAAAATTGTAGGTTTTGGTTATTTTTTTATGGCACGCGTTTCACAAACCCACGCAGAAAGGACTTTCTCACAGAAAAATAGTAGGTTTTGGTTATTTTTTTTATAGCGCGCGTTTCACACACCCACGCAGAAAGGACTTACTCACAGGAAAAAACAGTAGGTTTTGGTTATTTTTTTTATAGCATGCGTTTCACACACCCATGCAGAAAGGACTTTCTCACAGAAAAAACTAGTATGTTTTGGTTATTTTTTTTATAGCACGCGTTTCACACACCAACGCAGAAAGGACTTTCTCACAGAAAAAACTAGTAGGTTTTGGTTATTTTTATAGAACGCGTTTCATACACCCAGAAAAGACTTGCACACAGTAAAAACATTAGGTTTTGGTTATTTTTTTTATAGCACGCGTTTCACACACCGGAACCCTCGGCGTACGAGTTCAACTCGCACTTGACCGGTTTTTATTTTTTATAGCACGCGTTTCACACACCCACGCAGAAAGGACTTTCTCACAGGAAAAATAGTAGGTTTTGGTTATTTTTTTATAGCACGTGTTTTACACACCCACGCAGAAAAGACTTGCTCACATTTTATCATAATTAGGCAAAATAGGTCAGGTTTATAAAATGTTTCATGCACCCACGCAGAAAGGACTTGCTCACAGAAAAAAAACAGTAGGTTTTGGTTATTTTTTTTATAGCACGCGTTTCACACACCCACGCAGAAAGGACTTTCTCACAGAAATAAAAAACCGGTCAAGTGCGAGTCGAACTCGTACGCCGAGGGCTCCGTACCTAGCCATGGTGCCAATTAAGCTAGCCGCTTAATTGTATGAGCGCCCATACAACTTGGAGGACAATTTTAATTGGCGTCAACTATGTATGGGAACACCCTTTAATTTTCAACTTTTTTAACTTTTTGGAATTTTTCCTTTATTTGTGATATAAGACCTTGCTTTTTCCCAAATTTCGTTATTCTAGGTCAACGGGAACTACCATTTAGGTTTTCGAACCAAAACCTCTAGGGTACTTCCGGTTGACCTAGAATTGTCAATTTTGGTTACAAGCAAGGTCTTACAGCACAAGTAAAGGAAAAATTCCGAAAAATAAAAAAAGTTGATAATTAAGGTAAGTTTTGGTACTCCCAAGTTTTCACGAAAACCTAAATTTGCCTATATCTTTTTATAGTGTTGACTCAGGACCTTGATTTTTATACTCACAATAGGGACTATAGACCTTAGTATGGTATAAATTTCAACTTGCTAGCTTTACCCGTTCCTGAGATAATCGATGGTGACACACGGACGGACAGACGGACAGACGGACAGACGGACAGACGGACAGACGGACAGACGGACAGACGGACAGACGGACAGACGGACAGATGGTCAAGAAAGTGATCTTATAAAGGTTCCTTTTTTTACCTTTTAAGGTACGGAACCCTAAAAATAGTAGGTTTTGGTTATTTTTTATAGCACGTGTTTCACACACCCACGCAGAAAAGACTTGCTCACATTTTATCATAATTAGGCAAAATAGGTCAAGTTTATAAAATGTTTCATACACCAACGCAGAAAGGCCTTGATCACAGAAAAAAATTTTAGGTTTTGGTTATTTTTTTTATAATAATAATAATAATATTAATAATAAAACGTTTATTTCAGGCAACAATAGTACAAGTGAAAGATGTTAAATACTTATAACTACATATATAGCATTATAAACATTTATAGCACGCGATTCACACACCCACGCAGAAAGGACTTGCTCACAGAAAAATCACACACCCACGTAGAAAGGAATTGCTCTCAGAAAAAATAATCTAGCTAGGATACATTTTATCCTAGCCGGGTAAGCTATGTGATTCTCGAATAAAACCGTAGTCTTCACATAATTATATCGTTGTATTGCTTGAATTCAAGCACAGACAGTGCAGGAAGTAGTTTGGGATGCGACAGGACACTAAAATATTTTATGATTTTCAATGAATATGACTTCAAAAATTATGACATTAAAAACTTTTGTTTATCGAAGTAGTATGGTTTGATACTATTATGACGATAAATATTATGCGTACCTACTAAATTGTATGTCAAGTTATAAATATGGCTAAATAGGATTATCAATGAATAGGACTTAAAAAATTATGGCATTTATATTTTATTACTAGTTGAATTATTACAAGTGATGGTAGGAGTAGTGATGTTATTATTACAAATGCTTATGAATAACAAATATTAGGACGTGAAACGTTATGGCTTTTAAAACTATGACTAAAAAAAATATGCGAAACGTGCTATAAAAAAAAATTACCAAAACCTACTATTTTTTTTCTGTGAGAAAGTCCTTTCTGCGTGGGTGTGTGAAACGCGTGCTATAAAAAAATAACCAAAACCTACTATTTTTTTCTGTGAGAAAGTCCTTTCTGCGTGGGTGTGTGAAACGCGTGCTATAAAAAAAACCTAAACCTACTTATTTTTTCTGTGAGCAAGTTCTATCTGCGTGGGTGTATGAAACATTTTATAAACCTGACCTATTTTGCCTACTTATGATAAAACAGTAAATTAGGACTACTAAACATTATATCCAATAAATATTAGGACATAAAGGTTTATTTCTAACAAAGTCAGTATCAAAATGTAGTATGACAAAAGGAGTTGTCACCATTATGCTCATTATCATTATGTTTAAAAAATATTAGGACATCAGAAATGTATGCCTGTAAATAATTATGCGAATGTAATAATATGACTACAAAATTTTATGACTAGATACGTATGTCGTATGATTTTATGACAAATAACATTATGCGAATGAATAGGTCACCATGCTAAACATTTTATTCAAGGTGAAAGTTCTCAAAAATCAGTTTTTTTTTTTATTTTTCAGCCAAACGGTTAAAACACCACCTATAACCGTAATTTTGTCTCTAGGTCCAGTATTCCCTTTCTCCTTTAGCTTAGAGATTTTGTTTCGAAATCATTCCACCCGTATCTTATTTACGTAGGTACCTACTCGTTGATACAATAACATTAAACCTCCACTAGGTAGTCCCTACACTAGGAATCCGACATGGGTATCAAGAATTTCGATTAGGTACCTAGTTACTCACATTATGCTAGGAAGTTAGGTACCTAGGTACCTACTTACCACAAAATGCAGACCAGGAACAAATAGGTACTTGCAGATCTTGTAAAAATGTATCCCGTAATGGGAATCGAACCCGCATCTCTCGCGTCTCAGCATTCGTTTACCATTCCACGGATGTCTTCAATTGCGGTTTAGGTTACGCGCGAAAACTATTTGGCGGCCGGCGCGGAACTGCGCGGAAGGTGCGGGTGGTGCGGGGCCGAAATAGTAGCCACACCCATTCGCTCAAGGTCATCGGCTGGTATAAGCACCTTAATAAGGAGCTTGTGTCAAGCGCATTATTTCAATGGATTTTCCGAAACGAAAAATCCATTAATGTCGCGATCCGACCTTAGGCTCAAAAACCGAGATACTCAGTCAACACGGTTTTCTAATTTATTAACAAAAACATTATTTTACAGAATAAAGAAGCGTATCATCGTAAATAAAAATGTGACGCCGCTGACTGCCCGCCCGGACCAGTGTGAGATCACTATAGAAAACTGCTGTAACATGAATATTTGCGAAACTGTAAGTAGAAGTTTATTTGGTTAGTTCATCCGAGTTTATTTATAATCTGGATTTCTAACATGGACGGACATGCCCGCGGGAAAGTCTGCAGACATGCCCGCCGGACCTCGCTACTATAGGTCTGTGCAATGTTTTTGCAAATTCAATTCAATGCAAACATTGCACAGACCTAGCGAGGTCCGGCGGACATGTCTGTAGACTTTTCCGCGGGCATGTCCGTCTAGTCACTAGACGGACATTCACTAGACTCTAGTGAATTTCCCGCTTATAGGAGTAGGTACTTGGTTGTTATGTGAATGTTTGTGTTTAGCTCGTGCACGATGTTTTGGTTATGTTTTCACAGGAACAGTTTTGGACATTTTATTTTAACAATTGGAAACCACAGTACGGATGTGACACAGACTCACACTGTCATGAGTAGGTAATTTTATGTACTTACTTAATAATTATATGATTTGATAGGTACCTACCTAATTTGTATTTTGGAGCAAGTAAGATGTTTTTTGTAGGTACTGTCACTTTCATATAATAATCGTCTTAGCCTATACTGGGAGTTTAAAGGTCAATTCTGTGGATAAATGAAGATTCTGTATTAGGGAGTGTCCACATTGCGTTTTTTGCAGCGCGTTTGTATCGATACAAACGCGATTCGAACGCGATGCGAACGCGCAGCCCCCCGCGCAGCCCCTCCCGGTTCACTTTTGTATGGAAAAATACGCGTTGCGAACGCGCGTTTGTATCGATACAAACGCGCAGCTCAAAAACGCGCTGCAGAAAACGCAATGTGGACACTCCCTTAACTGTCTACCGGAATTTATCGAGTTTTTTTACCTAATTTATTTATCAATTCGGCTGTGATATGCCATGTAATATCCGAGTTTTTTAAATGCGCATAATTTTACTCCCTGGAGCTCTAACGGGAACATTAGACTATGTTTCTTGCTCGATTTCCACAAAAAATAACAAATTGACTTAACAAATTACTTATTACTAGTAGGTAGTACTAGTAGGTACGTAGTACTTTTATTCAGTGGCTATAGCTCATTTACACTTCTTCCAATATCTCGGCATTCGTGAAGGTGGCCGTTTCGATGCGCAGTGCAACTTTTTCATAAAAAAAATTCTACTGCGCAGCGAAAAGCCTGACTTCACCAATGCCTAGATCCATTGTGACAACTGTACTTACTTACACAGGATGATAATGCTTTGGCAAGCAATCAACGGTTTTAGAGCTTGGGTCGAGTTCTCCACAAGGTTTCACATTTTATTTTACCGCCTTGCATGATCCACCAGCTACTAACAATAACCGAGGAGGTTCGAACAATACACTAGAAACTATAATATAGGCAATTTTCATGGTTCGGCTTATAGGCTGAGACCCCACCAAAGCGTAGATTAGAGATGCGTTTAAACAACCAATAGAATTTCGTTATTTTTAACCGACTTCCAAAAAGGAGGAGGTTCTATGTTCGGCTGTATGTATGTATTTTTTTTCCACATGTCATCTCGTCTGTGTAACGAGATGTCTGAATAACGAAATTCTATTGATTTTTTAAACAGTACCTATCTCGTCTCGTCTCCGCTTTAATGGGGTCTCAGCCATATTGGTGAAATGTTTTAATCTCAGTTTTCTTCACCAACCTGAGCTAAACTATGATTGCCAGTTAACAATTGTTTATTTGAAAAGGTTCTGTTTATTTGAGTTTTTTGCATGAGCGCATGATTAACGCGTTCGCTGTCCAGCCTCTGCGATGCTCTTTGAAGGTGCTAGTGTTAAGATAAAGGTGGATCTCACCGCCCCTGATTTTCATAGTCTATGACAAGTCTAACGAATTCCATCAAAAATCATCGTGAAATTAAAATTGCAATCGAATCGAGCGTCGAAAAAACTAGCTTCCGTTGATAGTAAGCTTAGGTACCTAAACTGGGTTTTCTTGTAGCTATTTATGTGCGATATACAGACTTTTAGGTTTGACTTATTATCACATATCAGACTGAAATATCCCACAAGCACACACTCACGAAATACTCAGTTACCTACTAGCTAGAAGATTTAGATTCAGACACTCTCAGTTAGTTTTAGAAAAATGCTTACTTATCGATTTTTTTTTTTTGGCATAATAATTATCAGCGTTAAAGGAATGAATTTTTAAATGAATTGGTAATTTATATTAACAGTTTGAAAACAAGCAGGTTTGCAAACTTTTGTTTGTTGTTACTGTTTGTACAGACTTCACAAATGAAATTAATCGTCATATAAAAAACATATTTTACTATTCAGATTATGCGAATGGCAAAAACGCTAGGTAAAAACAGTAAAACTCTGAAGTTACAATAAGTTTTATAAAATCTATACGAGAATTAATCGTTCTTTCTCTTTTTTTGACGTGTTAACGTCTTATAAATCGAAAGCCGGCTGCACGCACGAAAAAGTGTCACGTTCCGCCTGAGCCGAGCGTGGAAGCAGCGATAGAGAGGCACGATCGGCCTAACCGTTCGGCAATTCATAAATGTATGCAATTTTTCTATGACGTAAACACGTAAAATTATCGTCCGTAAACCGATTTTACAGACAACCAGTTTTTTTATCTTGACTATTATTATGTCAAATCTCAACTGTAGAAGTCCTGCATTTTATTAAATCAAAACATGCTGCGCGGGGGAATGTTGCTAATCCCAATCTCATTATTTGGTTGTTGACTTATAATGATCTATGAGCTATTGAATGTTCAGAAATTGGTATTTTAATGTGTCGTTTGCTAGAGTATGGTGTTGGTAATTTTATTCCTATGAATGTGCATGTACTAACGCTAAGTTTCGTGACATTAATTTTATACTTGGTTTTTCAAGAGAGGCATAAAGTATCTTCTAATAAATTATAAAATAAACTTAGTTCATAGTTGTCACCATTGTGAGGCAATAAATAACAGTAACAATAATATACTTCATTGACATAGAATAACTTCCGCACAAAACCCGTTTGAACCGCATTCTAATAAACTTATCAAGCGATGAAGTTAGAAATAAACTGCACAATATAAATGTTCAGTACTTGAGGTGGTTGGTCAATACATTCCACAAGACATCATATTTATTTTAGTTTCGAACTAACTGATATTATAGAAAGAAAATGTCATTACTTTTGAACGAATTGCAAAATTTCCTAATTTTTTTTAATATCTAAAAAAATTAGCATAGAACTAGAAGTGTAGGAACTCTATAATTTAAAATGTTATTTTATAAGCTCAATTAAACATTACAATTGGAATTTTTCGATTTTTTTTTAATTGGAAGAAAAAACAAGTTTTTTCCATGACATTTTCTTTCGCAGATATTTTAGAAAACATTTCGATTATTAGATATTTTTGTTCCAGCCATGCTTCGAACCCCGATCGACAATACGGCCTACACTTCTGGACTCTAAGCCAGGTAAAGAGGAAAAGAAGAATCTAATCGCAAACATGGAGTTGCCTGAAGATTATTAAACGGTCATTGAATATAATTAAAGGAGCCGGTATTTTGAAGAAACAAAACCTAAGACCTACTCTACAAAGGCGATATTCCTTCGCCTTATTACACTTCTCACAATAGATCTAGACATTCGTGATGTTAGCCGTTTCGCTGCGCAGTAGAAAACTTTGTATGAAAAAGCTGAACTACGCAACGAAACGGCTAACATAACGAATGCCTAGATCCATTGTGAGAATTGTACGGTGTAATTTTACTACCGTAAACTAAATTTCGAGTGGGCTTAGAAATACCAGCTCCGGTTATGTGTAGGTACAATAACTAATATTTGGCGGAATATCCCTGGCACAGTGACTAAGAAGGGACTTTTAAAGTACCTAATAAATTAATCGAGGATATTATCTACTGAGTCGTAAATTAGATTCATAAAATATTCAAGTATAAGTAAGTAAATGGAAACACAAGCGTGATTTATGTGACTGTCATACATACATACTTGTGTCTATAGCTCTACCGACTGCTTTACTCTAGCCAAAACCAATGTACAATATTTACTAACATTGCCCTGACAGATAAATCAGCTGATAGCAGGAATAGACCTATCACCGAAAACTGAGATTAAATATGACTGGCACTGATTCAATATGTCCAATCGAAATGAATCTCAGTTTTCTGTGATTGGTCTATTCCTGCTATCAGCTGATTGATCTGTCAGTGCAATGTTAGTAAATATTGTAAATTGGTTTTGGCTAGAGTAGGTATAGTTGCAATTTTGATTGATATTTTTATGTCCAGAAAAAAATCCTTTAAAAGCGCGTTTCCATTGTACAAGTACTGGCATGCAGGAATGACAAGTTACTTGTATTGGAAACATGATTGCTAGAACTTGCACCTCTCCTGCATGTTTTAATAGCGTGCACTCAGTTGCCCGTTGGTTTACAAGTTCAAAACTACATGCAAGCTGCAAGTTACATGCAATTTTCACGAATTAAGTTGCAACTTACATCTTGCATACACGGTATTTTCGTAATAGAAAAATGTACAAGTGAATCTCTAAATAAACGCTTACAATATCGAACTAAACAATCAAGATAGCCTACTTATAAAAATCCGTAGCAAACTGTGGCTGTTAAGTATCAGATAAACATATTTTCTTGCATCGCAGGAATCGATAAATTATAATCGTTTCTAGAAACTAACAGTAGTTTAACTGAGTAGGTATCTGATAAAGGTCGTAGTAATTGCACGCATGTATTTGACCTTCATAAATGATAATCATGATCACGCTGTTATTTTGATTGAATTATTGCGACAACATAATCAATATACCTACTCATGTTAGATATGAATGTCATTTTTAATTATTTATTAAATTAAATAATGTCATAACGTTTAATAATTATGATAGAATTCAGAAGTATTGATTGAATGATAATATTAAAATTCCCTTCTTCGTTTAATGTGCCAAAGGTTTACTTATTGTGATATTTGGTTAGGAGACCACAATTATGCTACTTACATACTGAAACGATTGCTATCATCATATTGATATTTATATTTGTAATTCGTCAATGCCATAATTTCTACTAAGTATAAAGATTTACACTGCACAAAATTAGTTTCATGTAAAAAAAAATCTCGTGTAGGTAATTCATGAAACTAATACCTTGCCATTGAAAGTCCACACGTATTTGTTAATGAAATTCATGTCATGAAACTATGGTTCATGTCATGAAACTATGGTTCATGTCATAAAACTATGGTTCATGTCATGAATTTCATATCGGTAATATAATTAGACGCCCAATATCTGTGGGGCTAATCACTTCAGCCTAAGCAATTCCTGTCTGATTCACATAGTGAATTGTCATTATAACAGCTAGTAATGTATCAAATCTAGGAATTGTAGAGCGGCTATTTTGGCCCCCTGTTTTAGTATAGGTATCTATTGATGATGTGTAGTAGCTAAATGTGGTCCTAGGCTGTGTATTTGCTAATCTTAAGAAGCCGGCGACAGACGAATGTCCACACAAACGTAATACCAAAATAATTTAAAATTTAAGCATATTTCAATCACTTTGTTATTATTTAGATTATGGCAGTATTTATCTAGGTTCCTGTTACACTTTTGTTCAAAAAAACTTACCTAAAACGAAATGCAATCTTTAATTTTTGACCTTCTAACAGCAAAAATTTAATGTTTTCTTTTAATTAATTTGTTTTGTAGTAAGTTTTTTGAGACAAAACTGTTACTGGAACCTAGATAAATACTGCCATAATCTAAACAATAACATAAAGTAATAAACATAATAATATGCTCAAATTTTAAATGATTTTGGTAAGTATTATGTTTGGATGTACAATTGGTCTGTCGTTGGCCTCTTAAATGAAAAAGGTTTATATAGTTTGGATTTTATGGGCATATCTTATAATTAAACCTTACCACTCGCTAAAATTACCATGCTCCGGTAAACAGCAAATTCACAATGTGCCTTTTGAAAGATATATAAAATAAATGTAATGCAATAAATAGAATATCTGTTTATATAAATTTTTAGTTAACCAAATCATGGCAATTTTAGCTTGTTTAAATTAATGTAGTACTGCCTATTTTTCGTTGATTTTATGAAATGCCAAAACGTTACTTTGCCTAACTTATGTCGCGAAAAATGGAAAAGAGCATTTATAAAAAATTGTGTACCAAAGTACAGATTTTTAGTTAAATTTAATGAGCGTTACCAAAATGTGTCAAGATCCCAAAAATATTTTTAAATATATTTTTATTGTTTGACATCTTAAATCTTAATGATTGTTAAATATGTCTATTCCGTATATGTGTTCGTGAAGATATCAGTGAAAATTTGTTCCATAGACAATCGGAAAAGACTTGTTAACTATTTATATCGTATATGGGTGAGCGATTAGTGTACTTGTTTCTGTCTCGGAAAAACAAAATTTAGTAATAAGTATTTTAATTCCTTATTTAAAAAAAGATTTCCAAATGATTTCCCTTACATTCAACATATTTTTGAATGTTTATATAGACGTGTTTCAAAAATTAAACTAATATTAATTGGTTCACTCCGAGATAGAATACAATAATGATTCAGTAAGGTTGTTTTTTTTTTTTTATTTTAGTTTGTAAGTGGAATTACATAAAACTCTTAACGATACAAATGGACTGATATCTTTCTATTTGAATTCCCAATTGAAAAACAAACCAATGAAAATGTATTATGTTATTTAATTAATATAATATAAATCAATGTAATTTCACTTACAATTTTGTGGTGCCTCATTTCTTTTAGCACCTTAGTTCAATCATAGCCGGCTTTTGGCCTTATAGGGAGACCTTTTAAACTGAAAACACTCTTGTGTCAACGGCTTATGGTTGTAAATTTGACAGCATGTTCGGTCTTCCTACGTAGATTTAAGAATTACGTTCCTATAATGTAAAAATATTTAACAAAGTACCTCAATATATTTATTTATTTCAAGAAAAATTAATGAAAAAACGTAATACTTAGTAGATATTTTATAAATAATTTGATACTTAACAGATTAAGCTGAGTGTACTTAAATTAACTGTAGAATCTCACAGCTGAAAGTGTACTTACTATCAAAGGAGAATGGGCAATTTCGGACAATGTTAAAACAAATGCTCGTCAGATTAACTCATAGTCCATACAAATAGAGCTTTGAAAATGGTACATTTTCTTGTAATGCTTAAAAAGTATCCTGCAGAAATCTAATGCCAAAGATGTCAACCGTATCTCTAGGGCACTCGGAATGTTAATAAAATTATAGAAAATCTAGGCCTCTTTGATAAGAATCAGCTACATTTCTGCAGTATGGGTTTTTCAGTTAACATTAAAATACAGCGATTTCAAAGCCCTTTCAAATGAACTGCGTGTCGATGCGAGAATTAGTTTTATCTTTGGTCAAAGGTTCATACATTTGTGTCCATTCTTCTTTATGTTTTTTAATTGTCATTTAGCAGTTGGCTATGGCTTTTTATGTCAATCAGGCACCTATGTAATTTATTTGGCTTATATTGTCGGTACTTAGCTAAGTTAGTTAGATTTACCAGTAGTTTAGTCGTGGATTGATAATATCCACATCAGAAATGTGATATTATTGAGTCTTTGTATAAGCCTCCATTAGTGATTATTGTAAGTTTTAATAAAAAATAAAGTGCTTTGCAAATTAATCGTGTTTAATTCAATCTCAAATTTAAAGTTGGGCTAAACCACTATAGACAGCTGGCTATGTTCCTTTTCAGTTACTCAAAACAAATAGGGAGTGGGCACACTGAGTTTTTTGCAGCGCGTTTGTATTGATACAAACGCGATGCGAACGCGCCGCTCAAAAACGTGCTCCAGAAAACGTGTGCCCACTCTCTAAGGATATACTTATCCAAGATTCTTGTGAAAAACGAGACAGCGTAATATTTTGCAATGCTTTATAATGTGCAATATTTTTTGTCTTTCCTTCCGTTGGTACTTTTCTCACAAAACAACTAGAAAGTTCAAAATGCAAGAAACTGAACAACTGAACATCAATATTTTTGAAGATCTCTTTTGCACTATCTTTTGTCTCACTAAGGCTGAATTCGACCAAACTGTCATCTTACTCCCAGAGTAGTTATTCCGTTAGCCGACAGAATTCGAAATACAATTGTTTAGAAAGCGCAACCGAACATTATTAAGTGCATTAAAATTATCCTGGTTATAAGGTGTCAACTTTGCAATGTCAAAATATTCAAACAAACAGCAGTTTAATCTGTGGTTTAATCTCCAGATAAAACTTAATCCAGTTTGGTAAAATCCTGCCTAACTCACGTTTTATATGGTGATTTTTAACGTAATTTTTTCACTTTTCCGAACAATTAACACAACTAAAAAGGAATCGGCCAAATCGGTTGAGCCGTTTTCAAATGATGAGGGAACAATTAATAGAACAAAACTAATTTTACTAAACTAATTTATTTATAGACAAAGTATACACAGCACATAGCTATATTATCACAATTGTTAATGAAACTAAAATCTCTTAAAAATGCAAAACAGCATTATAACATTCCTACACTAATGAAAATGCTAAACATTTACACTTTAGAAAATAAAATAAATATAATTATTTAATAAATATTTTTTTATTAAATATTTGTGATATTTTATTGCACCAAACTACAGTAAGTTTAAAATACAATAAAGCTAAATTCATACTGGAATAACTATGTTAAATACTTCTAAACACCTTAATATTATTTATTCGGGCTGGCAGTTAGTTACATGGCATAATGACGTTTAACCGAATTACTTTTACAATGAATTCATTCAAAGAGATAATTAAACTGCCTCTTTTGTAGAATTTAAAGTTTTTCGGTCAAACGATACACCGTTGTAGGCACACATCTAACTTTAGAAACCAGGCATAAGCAAATATTTATCATTAAGGCCCTACCCTGAGCTAAATACTGTATTTCCCTGTCTATAGCCTCGATAAATAAAGTAAGTGGAAAGTAACATTAAAGCCAACATAATTATATCTTTAACATTTTATCTTCTAATTCCCCGTTTAATATTTTTATTTACCGTCATCTTTGCTTGATCATAAATAAACGAAAAACCACTAAAAATAAGATAAATTTTCATCTTTTTCTAAAGTTGATGTTATTTATGTTTTTGGATTGCACCATTGGATAGGTCATTTAATAATTGACATAAAGCCCGATCGCTTTTTCGATTGGTTGTTATAGTGATGAGAAATCTCTAAAAACTGCATTTTTGCCGTGTTTCGGAGCGAGCAGCTGTCGTAAACGCCGCGGCCGAACGCATTCTAAATTCATCTTTATTTTAACGAAACTAAGACACATGTTTGAAGTTGCACTTATCGGTGTGCTAATTTTAACTCGGGGTAGCGCCTAAACTTATTATTTTTAATAGGTATATATACTTTTTATAACCTTCGAACTTTACTCGATATCTCTTTCTATAATTTTATCCCTAACTTCGAATCTTTAAAATTACTGAAGTTTTAGGTACTTACACAGTTTAATTATTCAGTCACTGTCAAAGTATTTTTGTCATATTTTTTTTTCATTTTTTATAAATTATAGCCAATACAGTTTACATACACTGTTTTAATACAGTTTCTTGCAAATACTTAGCTTTAAAATTCATGTTTTATATTATGCAGTAATTTATTTGCAATACGTCGTAAGACACCATGTTTGGTCATTAAATATCGGTAACATTCTTTTGTTATAATTATTATTGTGATTGTAATAATCCTATAATTACAAGTCACCCGTAGTAACACAATACAAAGTATTGAGTCGTAATTAACATAAATATTTCTTTAAATTATCAACTAATCATAAAATATTTGTTCATGCAACTCTGTATTTATAAAATACACAAAAAAAATATTTTTAACATCTAAATTTTGACTAAAAATAAAGCTAAGTACGTATTTCATTATTTTTTAGATCCACACATTTAATTTTGCTAACACATTGGCCTTTTATAATAAATAATTTAATATAATTTATGCGCATTAAAAAACATCTTTGTATGCAAAAGTAAGACCCTGCTAAATAATAAAGCAATTTTACATCACAACTAAAATGGTGGACGAAAACGCAGTGCGTAATATTATGCATTAATTTATATTTGGTTTACTTACGTTAATTCATTGTAAATTGTGCGATTTACGAAGATGATGCTCTAATCTGAAACAAAAAACAATATTTAATAAATAAATAAATAATGCTGAACATGGTGTATCTGTGTCTAGTATCGACAGATAGAGCTATGTATCGACAGATAAGAGACAAGTATCGATAGTCTAAGAAAGAGCCACATAAAGACGGATAATGTCACTACCTATCAGATGTTACGAGGATAAAAATCGACGGATAGAGCCACTATTAAACAGAAAGAGTCACGTCCCGCAGGAAACATGACACATTATACCTATATACAATACAGTACTTCAAGATAAATAATGCGCATCGGCTAATTTCGTGTTTTCCGAATATGACCGACATCGACAGCATCTAGTAGGCAGTATGAATGGCAAAACAGAATGTGTGTGACAGAAGTGCACGTTGTTAGCTGCGCAGCTCGCAGATCTTGCAACCAAGTTAATTTTCTTAAAAATGACATTGATATTGATATTTATTTGTTTGGGATAAAGTTGAAATTGTGAGTGTTTTTTTTTTGACCAAACTACTTTTTGTCAATCGTTTTTGTAATGTTATACGATAGTTTCCGAAACGCATTATACGTTTCGCATCGATGGATTGCCACATACCAACGGCTAGAGTCATGTATGTACAGACGCCATGACAGTAGGAGAGAGCCACCTAAATATAGATATATAACTATAGTCGTATTGCTCATTATACGGACTAAAAGTGAAGGAAAAAATGTCATATTTCCTTCAATTTTGACATAAAACGTATCAAAACTAATCAAAATTGAAGGAAAAATGACATTTTTTCCTTCAATTTTAGTCCGTATAATGAGCAATACGACTTATAGAAGATGGCTAAATACTAGATGGATCGACCCATGTAGCTGTAGATAGATAGATCCTACACACCCCACAGTGTACTTACCATTAAGCAGTAAAGCCGCGATCTCCGCCAGTTTGTCGCGATGTTGTCGCGCGTGCACCTGCGTGTCCCACAGCATGGTGACAAGTCGCGCGACATCGCTATTTTAGATAGATTGAGCCATGTATTTGTAAATACAACCTACACAGTGTACTTACCATTAAGCAGTAAAGCCGCGATCTCCGCGAGTTTGTCGCGATGTTGTCGCGCGTGCACCTGCGTCTCCCACAGCATGGTGACAAGTCGCGCGACATCGCTATTTTAGATGGATCGACCCATGTATTTGTAAATACAACCTACACAGTGTACTTACCATTAAGCAGTAAAGCCGCGATCTCCGCCAGTTTGTCGCGATGTTGTCGCGCGTGCACCTGCGTCTCCCACAGCATGGTGACAAGTCGCGCGACATCGCTATTTTAGATGGATCGACCCATGTATTTGTAAATACAACCTACACAGTGTACTTACCATTAAGCAGTAAAGCCGCGATCTCCGCCAGTTTGTCGCGATGTTGTCGCGCGTGCACCTGCGTCTCCCACAGCATGGTGACAAGTCGCGCGACATCGCTATTTTAGATGGATCGACCCATGTATTTGTAAATACAACCTACACAGTGTAGTTACCATTAAGCAGTAAAGCCGCGATCTCCGCCAGTTTGTCGCGATGTTGTCGCGCGTGCACCTGCGTCTCCCACAGCATGGTGACAAGTCGCGCGACATCGCTATTTTAGATGGATCGACCCATGTATTTGTAAATACAACCTACACAGTGTAGTTACCATTAAGCAGTAAAGCCGCGATCTCCGCCAGTTTGTCGCGATGTTGTCGCGCGTGCACCTGCGTCTCCCACAGCATGGTGACAAGTCGCGCGACATCGCTATTTTAGATGGATCGACCCATGTATTTGTAAATACAACCTACACAGTGTAGTTACCATTAAGCAGTAAAGCCGCGATCTCCGCCAGTTTGTCGCGATGTTGTCGCGCGTGCACCTGCGTCTCCCACAGCATGGTGACAAGTCGCGCGACATCGCTATTTTAGATGGATCGACCCATGTATTTGTAAATACAACCTACACAGTGTAGTTACCATTAAGCAGTAAAGCCGCGATCTCCGCCAGTTTGTCGCGATGTTGTCGCGCGTGCACCTGCGTCTCCCACAGCATGGTGACAAGTCGCGCGACATCGCTATTTTAGATGGATCGACCCATGTATTTGTAAATACAACCTACACAGTGTAGTTACCATTAAGCAGTAAAGCCGCGATCTCCGCCAGTTTGTCGCGATGTTGTCGCGCGTGCACCTGCGTCTCCCACAGCATGGTGACAAGTCGCGCGTCGTCCCGCTCGTCCATAGCGATGTCGCGCGACAGTTGCGGCGAGAACCGGTAGTAGGGGACGCCTTGGCTGGTGCACCAGGCCCGCGCTCGTTCGGTAACCCGCCCGTCTGCTTGTGTCGCCTGAAACAATATTATTATTAGACATTATTTGAATGATTACATTAATACCTCGAGATGCCAACCGTTAAGGAAGAAGTCAACTACTACTGCACAAAATACAAGGAAAGACTCAACAAGCACAGTAACATATTGGCCAGAAACCTACTGAACGACCAAAATACTATAAAACGTCTCAAGAGATGGGACATTCTCTCGCTTGACCAGAGGAACTAAGAAGTTCAACTGCTGTTCAAGTTTCAGGCGCAGTTCCAGTGAAGTGCCCCAAGCACTTCACTGGAACTGCGCCTGAAACTTCCACCCTCAGAACACATCTGATTATGGCTGACGAGCCGATGGCAGACAAAAAGGAAGAAAAAAAAAAGACATTAATTAACACACGGGAATTACTCACGTAAAAATATAGTCGATATAGATACCGACAATGTTTCGATTCATCCGGAGAATCTTCATCTGGGTAAGGAGGGAGTTGCGGCAAGGTTACTCCTCGAGCGAGCGTCTCACACTGCGAGCAATGTAAAGCTCGACTAACTTACCCAGATGAAGATTCTCCGGATGAATCGAAACATTGTCGGTATCTAAATCGACGATATTTTT
This sequence comes from Camptogramma bilineatum, assembly GCA_958496255.1. NCBI lineage: Eukaryota > Metazoa > Arthropoda > Insecta > Lepidoptera > Geometridae > Camptogramma > Camptogramma bilineatum. Next base: position 11,987,113 of record OY292464.1, read on the forward strand.
ACGTGACTAATTCCCGTGTGTTAAATAATGTATAGTACAACTCACGAAAGTTTTGAAAGTGAAATTATTATCCTATGTAGCGACATTTACCTGTCGCTAGATGAACTACAGAAACATGCTACGCACTACAGATGGCGCCACACAACATCAACATTTATAGAATTCGCAAGCGAAGTTTTCATCCGCGATAGACATAACTAGGACCAACTTTAATCTGCGTTTACCTGATCAACCAAAAGGCTGCCAATAGCCGACACGCCCCACGCAAGTCTTGCCGCATCCCATAAACTTTCGGGTTTGAATACGTCAAAGTCCTTTATCCTTGTCACCGGGTTGTTACCTGAAACGATAATCATTTAGTTAGCATTTGTTCTAGCTTTTCGCCTGTTTCGATTTTTTGAAAAGGTTAACGATTAATCCATAACTATACCATTATATAAAGCGGAAGAATTTGTTTGTTTGTTTGAACGCGCTAATCTCAGGAACTACCAGTTGGATTTGAAAATGTATTTCTGTATTTGATATTTGATAGCTCTCTTGAGGAATGTTATAGGCTACTCTTCACCATCATCATCATCACCATCACTACAATGTGAGGGCGCTGAAAATGAAAAATCTTATCAAAATTTTCAATTCCGACGGGATTTGAACCTGCAGTGACACAAACGATCGTCAGAAGCTGGCGTCTAAATGTTCCGTGGCCGAATTGGTTTACCAATTCGGCCTTTAGGCACTCCGGCTAAAGGAGGATCGTTTGTATCATTGCGGGTTCGAATCCCGTCGGAATTGAAAATTTTGATAAGATTTTTCATTTTCAAACTTTACCTCTTTATAATATTAGTATAGAATTATAGATGTGTACCTGTGCCACAAGAAATGACAACTCTCAAGTTAGTCTTCTCAGCAGCTTCCAATTGACCCGTGGCTTTGTACGCCAGTCGTAACTCAGACAGTTCAGTCAACGCGTCTAAAGTCGGGTTGTTGCCCATAAGTCCTCCGTCAAGATATCTGTAGACAATTTAGGATATCACATCTATTTTATTACTATAGACGAGCAATTCTCTAAAGTAACGACCTCTGTGGCGCAGTGAGTGAAGGAGGTTGCGGGTTTGATTTCCGCCGCGGGACAAATTTTTGTATGAACTGCAAATATTTGAATCGGGTCTATGGGTAACCTATCAATCTTTCGAAAAATGATACATCGAATTGTGAAATCCTTCAAACGTTTGATAGCAACTCGAAATCCAGATACTTAGTATGTTTTACATAATTTTATTACTCCGATAAAACATTTAACGGAAGTTTCAATCGACAGAAACACTAATGTCAGATAATCAGTTCGTTGGTTAATTGGTATCTAGGTCAAGAGTTCGATTTCCACCCAAGAAAAATAATTGTGATGAACATAGATATTTGTTGACCAGCGTAGCTAAAATGGTCGCTATTGCAGCATCGCGGTGAAGGAATTGAGCTATTGCCATCTCTTTTCACTCTAAGTCAATGAAAAGAGATAGCAATAGTTCAATTCGTTCACCGCGATGCTGCAATAGCGACCATTTTAGCTACGCTGATAACTGATAGAAATATTAGTATTCTATCAGTTATCTGCAGTCCGATTCAGACCTTCCTTACGGAATGTCTTCGAATTTCTTCGCTGAAAAAACGTCAACTTTCCGAAGAATCGTCGAATCGGATGCATTTTCGGAAGTCTGAATCGCACTGCTGGTTCCCATAGTACAAGCTTCGCTTAGTTTGGGGCTAGATGGCGTTGTGTGAAATGTCCAGCAATATTTATTTATTTACCTGCCCGATGCTCTGAAATAAGAGGGCGCAGCGCCCGTCGCTCTAGCCGCTTGCCACACCAACTGTTCCTGGGGAGTCGGGGGGTCGGGCAGCGATACTATTACTGAGGAATCACCAGCATCTACCCTTGGACCTAGACAAAACAGTATTTAGATCAATGGTTTCATCAAAATCAAATCAAAATCAAATATCATTTATTCAGTAGGACCGTTATGACCACTTTGAAACGTCTTAAGAGCTAGGTGATTCTACTCCTGTTCTTTCGCGACCAATACCGTGAAGAATCAGGGCAACAAACACGGTATGGGGCCTAGCTGTCTTTTCGGTGATCCATCCGCTTAAAATCTAAATAGTCAAGCTCCAGTGTGGAGCCAGTGGTTCCGAACCTGTGGGTAATTACCCCCAGGGGGGTAAAAAACTTTTTTTGGAGGGGTAATAGAAAGAAACGAGATCTTTTTCACGAAAAAACAACGAAAACATTGTTCTGTAGCTGAAAGTTAATCGGGGGTAAAATGACATGTCATAGGTGTAACAAGGTTGAAAAGATTAGGAACCACTGATTTAGATAGATAGATATTTTATTCATCGAACACAATACATTTGTCTGTTAAATAGTCTTGAAGCCTATGTTAGGTTTGACTAGACACTAGGGGATTTGAAAATTAAAAATCTTATCAAAATTTTCAATTTCGACGGGATTCGAACCCGCAATGATACAAGCGATCCTCCTTTAGGCGGAGTGCCTTTACCAATTCGGCCACAAAATCATTAGTCGTCAGGGTTAAGGGGGCTTGCTTGTAACATTGCGGGTTCGGATCCGTACCGTGACCGTGATTGCCGTACCGTGATTGACCTGTTAAAACTGTCAAAAAGATGAATTGCCGATACGAATTGTTAATTTTGTGATACGAGAATCTCGCTATGAATCATATTGTGAATCTGCTATAAACGGCCTTTTTAGCCTCACTGCTCATTGTCTGAAGTTAACACGCATTGATTTAAGGAATTACTTACTGCTGGTCTTGTTATGCTCATTAAGAATATGCTGCGCCGATTTATAGTTCCTGAATATATGCAAATCCACTGGTTTTCTATCCGCTAAGATAGCGAGGATCATCAGCTTAGGCTTGTCTATGTCCGCCATCACTGTTTCTGTGCCTGAAATAAATAAAAATAATAATTAAGACCACTTCGATTGGCCTCTTAGCTCAGTTGGTAGTTCTGCCTTCTGCTCTGTAGGTCGTGGGTTCGATTCCCACCCAGGACAAGCATCTGTGTGATGAACATAGCTGTTTGTTCTGATCTGGCCCCTATTCAATAAACATTACAAGTCTACAATTTACAAAATTGTAGTACAATTCTGACAGGTTTACATACAGCACTTGTCTGTATTAAACAAAATTGACACTTTTTTACAAATTTGTTGACTTGTAATGTTTATTAAATAGGAGCCTGGTTTCCATAGTACAAGCTTTGCTTAGTTCGGGCACACCCCGGACACTCGACGAAATCTCTATGCAAAAGCGGCGTCTAACTATCTATTTACATCAATGTCATTTTTGTACACGCCCAATAGGCAATATGCATCAATTTTTTTTATGGTTTGAAACGATAGGTTATATCGTTAAATAACCGTACTTAACAAAAATTCCAGCGTTGAAAAACTAAAATTTTGTAACAAAAACAATTTTTAAAATTTACCAACATTTTCACGCACCTGAAACACATATTATTATTGTTGTCACAGATTACTGTTGTAGTAACAATTTGTGAACTGTGACTTCACGCGTCAAAGTTCACAAATTGATACTAAGTACAACAGTAATCTGTGACAACAATAAGTTCGAGTATAGGAATTGTGAAAATTAAAAAAAAAACTTATCTATGGATCGTTATATCTGACTCGTCCTTGACTTGTCTTATGAACTCGTGACGTCACATCCTTTCACATCCTTTTCAAGTATTTTGAAATTCCTACTATTTTTTGCAATTTTTAAAATTTATTTTCTAATCGAAAATGGTTTAATATTAAAAAATAATTACACACACATACCTCTAAAGCAACAATGTTAGTAGCAATAATAAAATACATTTAACCCGCTTTTGAATCAGACGCATGTTCCCTATTGTGTGCGTGAAGTAAGGTTGTCACCGCATGAATGGTATTACTCACCTAAGCAGTCCTTTAGAATATTCTCCAACGGTTCCAAAGGGTAAGGCCGCATGCCCACAAAAGCGTACTCTTTCATCCTGAACTAAAGTTGTTGGCAGTCCCATAACGACTTCTCCTAAAGCTAGCTTATACCTACCAATAACCATAAAGAATAGACAGTATTACTCACCCAAGCAATCCTTCAGAATATTTTCCAACGGCTCCGAAGGATAAGGCCGCATGCCCACAAAAGCGTACTCTTTCATCCTGAAGTAAAGTCGTTGGCAGTCCCGTAGCGACTTCCCAGCGGCTAAGGCTAAGGCTAGGATCCCACCGGTGCTGGTCCCGGCTATCCAGTCGAAGCAATCGACGATGGGGCGGCCTATCGCTTCCTCGATGCTTAGGAGGGTTTGGACTAAGACTAGTCCTCTGATACCGCCACCGTCTAAGCAGAGGAGACTGAAAGATCATACCAATATTATAAATGCGAAAGCTTGGATGTTGTTTGGATGGATATACATAATTATGTTTGTTCCTCTATAACTCGACAACCACTGAAACGATTTGCCTGAAATTTAAAATATAGATGACATAGGACATAGGCTACTTTTTGTCCTGAAAAAATACACGATTCCCAATAAAAAATAGTAGTCCATGCGGGCGAAGCCGCGGACGCCCTCTGGTAAATTAATATTATTAATATCCCATTCAAGCCAGTAATTTTATATTGGTCCTGTATAAGTGTACATTATTTCAATAAGAGTTTCCTTATAAAAGAAAGCTGAGAGGATCATCTGGTTGACGATTTTTCTCGTTGGTATCTTGATACTCTCTTGGTCACCATTCTGGCCAAATCTAGCTAAGCTAAACTCGGTCATCTGGGGAAATGAAGCGCTCGTGGCGTAGCTAGCTTAGACGTTCTTGATTAATCGTTGAAGTTATGCAGCTTTGTGCGCGGTCACAATTAGGATGGGTGACCGCAAGTGGCATTACGAGCTGAGCGCTTCCGTGCTTCGGAGGGCACGTTAAATTGTCGGTCCCGGCTTTTAAGTCGTTAAGCCATGACGGAGGTCTTTAGGCGGCCTAAAAACTCCGTCACCTGAGTTCAAGGGCGGATCCAGGGGGGGGGTCATGGGGGACATGACCCCCCCCTGGGCCGGGTTGGGCCGGGTCCAGGACCTAGGTGGACCACTAAATAAAATTATTCTATGGAACATGTACTTCAGGATTTTGAAAACTACCTCCAAACGCGGTGCTAGGATTGTAAAAGTTGGTATTGGAACTTTATAACGCGTATTGTGATTTGCTTGAAACTCTGTTAAAATACTGTGAATGCAAAATAATGGACACGTGTTTCAGGATTTTCTTTAAAAACATTAAAAAATTCGTTTCGCTTCATAAGTATTTTGCGAACAAAGTGAGTTATGTCTAACCAAAGTATAGTAACCGACAAGCAGCCAGCCTTTTTATTGAGCACCGTTTGTCTAAAAAAAATCGGCTCGCTTCGCTCGCTTTTTAGCTTCATGAGTATTTAATGCGTAAAGTGAGTTATGTCTGACCAGAAAATTGGAACCGACAAGCAGCCAGCCTTTTCGTTGAGCACCGTAATAGCAAAATCAAGTGTCAATGTTGTATTTGTCTAAAAAAAATCGGCTCGCTTCGCTCGCTTTTTAGCTTCATGAGTATTTAATGCGCAAAGTGAGTTATGTCTGACCAGAGAATTGGAACCGACAAGCAGCCAGCCTTTTCTTTGAGCACCGTAATAGCAAAATCAAGTATCAATGTTGTATTTGTCTAAAAAAAATCGGCTCGCTTCGCTCGCTTTTTAGCTTCATGAGTATTTAATGCGCAAAGTAAGTTATGTCTGACCAGAGAATTGGAACTGACATGCAGCCAGCCTTTTCTTTGAGCACCGTTAGCAACATCAAGTGTCACACAGTGTTACATGCATTTGTTTTAAAAAAACGGCTCGCTTCTCTAAAATAGTTACTTACTGCATTACGTAGGTACTTACCTAAGAAAGTAATCTAACACGTACGAAGTCGCGGGTAACGGCTAGTTAAATTATAACTTGTGACTTGACCACGACTATGTGACCCCCCCCTGGCACCAAAGCTGGATCCGCCCTTGCCTGAGTTGGCCACTTGCTCATACGAACTTACTTTACTTCCTTACTTCCTACTTACAAAAAATGTTTTTTTTTTACGATGAATACTTTAAAATGGTAGAAGATGGTTGAAAAAAGTGATAGACATTTTTATTGTGTAAAATATGTAAAGTAGTTATGAATTCTATAACTTTATTATTGTTCGTAAAAAATCAATGTGTGGAAAGAAGTATCTTGTTTACTGTCTTGGTCACCTTTCTGGCCAAATCTGGCTAAGCTAAACTTTTAAAGACATTTGGCTAAAGACATTTGGGGAAAATTCTTACCGGCCAAGTTTTTCCTTAGACTCGACATTAGCCGCCTGTTCCATCGCAGCGACAGCCAGCATTTGGTTGACAATCTCTCTTGTGGGTAATTTCGCCATCGCAGGCGGCGGGACACCATTATAATCGCCGCGGGCTGAGCAAGATGGCGGGCAGTTCGACCATTCGCTTGGACATCTGGGGGAGTAATATTTATTTATTAAAACTAGAACGGTTTGAAGACCATTTACACTAGTTTAAGATTAATTTTAAGATAACCTAAAATATAATTACAATAGCACCTTCCAAAAAATTAACACGTCACAATTTCTAAAAAATATATTTTTTAACACGTTGAGTGCCATCGACGTATATGTACGTGAGCGGACTGCCCCGCGGCAAGGCTTGGCATTGAGCGCTTTAACGGACTTCAAAAAAAGGAGGAGACTTTCAATACGACAAAATATTTTTTTTTGCTTGTTTTATGTTCACCGATTACCTACTCTAAGACGCCTGGACCGACTTGGAAAATTCTTTTTTTGTTGGCGATTGGTGCCACAAAAATTTGGTGCGGATCTGTCGAGGATCTTCGGAGTTATGAGCAGAAATGCACTTATAACACTGAAGTCGTTTTTTTTAAATTTCTATCTTAGCCACTTTTTTTTTGTTGAAAAATTATGTTTACATGACGGCGCGGGCAGTTCGATAAACGTTATGTTTTTAATAAAAAAATCTTTCAAACAATGTTTTAAAATAGTTTATTTTTACTTTTACAGGAATTAAAATCGATTTATCTATTTGGCAGCTTTGATACCTTAGACACACATGTTAAACTTAATTACATCCTTCATTTTTCGATTGGCGTCTTGAATCAAAATGAATTTATGATTCAAAGAGTGAGTTTTTCACTCTTTGAATCATAAATTCATTTCTAAACATACCTTTTAGCTCCAACAGAGTGCAAAATATACAATATCTTGTCATAACTGCTATTAGTCATTTCAGTTGGCACGCAATGTCTAGCTGTATAACCATTTTTGTCTTTCGCCTCTAGATTTGCGCCAAAAACGACCAATGCTTGGACAATGGTGATGTTGGATTGTTTGACGGCTATGTGGAGAGGAGTGTTGCCGTCCTTGTCTGGGATGGAGTGTTCTGCGCCTGTGGGAAAGAGATGGATATAATGAGTAAACGAACCGGTATATATAAAAGAACAATACATTCAGAAGAACAAATAGGTCAACTATATGGTAAGGTAAAATTACTTAAAAATAATTTAATAAAGTTGTAATATATTGCTCTTTATGGTGTTATGAAACCTTAAGTTCGGTAGACGATTGCCGACCTACTCAGCAGTGCGACTAACACTTCTCGGCATGCATCCGATTCGAAGATTTTTTTCGGAAAGTTGACATTTTTTCAGCGAAGAAATGTCACTTTCCGAATTCGGATAAGATTCGGTTAAAGTTCAATAATTTTATAGAATTCGGGGGTTTTTGAGTGGGGGGGGGGGGGGGGGGGACTTCATCCGAAAAGGGTCAAAAATGGGGCTACAGGATCTCTATCATATTATGATATCCGATTTCGATGGTTCTTTTTTTATTTAAAAGGTTATAACTTTAAGTTGGTCTCATTTATTTATTTATTTATTTATTTATTGGTTTACAACAACTGTTACACTAATATTTACTATATAACGTATCTTACGAAGTAATTAGGAACTAAATGCACAGTTTTCTACAGTAAACACATCATGCGTATAAGTTAGAGCAAAGTATTCAGGTAGTAAGTATTAACTTATATTAATAATACAATTAGAGTAGAGGGCGAGTGTGATTTACATTAGGTACTATTTTTATGCAATATAATTGAGTGTGCTTGACTCTTGAATTTATTGAGGGTAGTGCCGAAAATGTCGAGATTAATATTTGAATTACTATGTGAGTTATAAAGTTTGCATAGCCTTGAGACAGGAGAGTTGGAGCCTAGGACTGTTTTACGAAATGGAGGGTGGAGAAGCGCAACGGGTTTTCTAGGGTATCTGTTTGGAATTCGAAAATTGAATGCTTTTAACAACGTGGGGCAGTCTGTGATACTACGTAAAATTTTAAAAAGGAAAACTAAATCAGATACAGTACTGCGTTTTTCAAGAGACTCCATCTTGAAATGTTCGATCAATGTCTCATAAAACTTTGGTGAAGATCTGATGAGGATCTTCAGCGTGATGAGCAGAATAACTCCTAAAATGTAGTAAATTGCTCACTTTTACATTTCTTTAAGCTATGCAAACACAGACTCATGAGGTCTACAGCTCACAGAGCTACTAGTGTTGTGAAACTGTATTAATTCATTCGTTTACAGTAATTCAAGATAAATAATGGTTCTCGTAAAACATCGGAAACAATCGTATAACATTACAAAAACTATTGACAAAAAGTCATATGGAAATGAAAATTACTCATAATTTGAACTTTATCGCAAACAAATTCAATGTCATCTTTAAGAAAAGCAAATTAGTTGCAAGCCGTGCGAGCTGCGCTGCTAACGACGTGCACTTCTGTCACATTCTGTTTTGTGGAATCATACACTGCTGTCGGACACATTCGGGAAACACGAAAATAACAGATGTCCATTATAAAGCTTAATAGTATATTTCAGTACAAGTTCGGAAAGGCTGTCATTACAACGAGTTCCGACAAATGTCTACCCGAGCCGAGGCGCAGCCGAAGGCGAGGGTTGACAGTCGGAACAAGTTGCAATGACGGTTCCGAACGTGTACTGAACGACTATTTTTAATACAGTTGCGAAAAAATGAAGCAATTTAATCTAGAAAATGGCGCCAACCGTAGAATATAAGAGATTTTTTTTTTCACCGATTCTGGTAGGCAAAGGGAACTATGCCCATACAGCCAAGTCTTCAGTAGAATTTTTTTATTGATATGAAATGAAAATGAGATTTAATGAGATGAAATGAAATGAAACCTAACCTAACTCATTCAATCAAATCATTAAATCTGATATAAAAAACAAATTATTAGCTTCTTTTTAGAAATATACGTATTTGCATGAATCATAAAACTTCTATGATTTTTTTTTAGTAAAAACTTCATGGTTGGTTTTTCTTTTTAATAGACATTATTTTGACAGTTGGGAAAGAGAACGCACGAGTGCGGGAAAGGTAAAAAAAAAGCACGAGTGTGTAATAGCCCACTTCCCGAACGCTATACGTCCCTGCAATACGCCACTTTTTGAGCAACTGTATTAAAAAGTACTGTACCTCTAGATAAAAGTGCTATAGCACACTCCAATCTCCCCCGCAACACCATTACATGCAATGCGGTTCGTCCGTCAAAGTTAAGCGCGTTTATATCACAGTTCTTGTCGGCCAACGCCTCTATAACTTCACGGGATATCGCCCAATGGATCGGAGTTCCGCCATACTTCATGTCTTGTTGGTATAACTTCGGTTGGTTGTCTTTAAGCAGCTCTCCTACTATGCCTGTGAAATAATCAGTTTTAAATGTAAATTCCGTCTTTTCTTTGTACCTTTGTAAGTATACTGTGTCATGAACAGTTTTTGTAGGCAAATAATTATATTCGAGTTGGCAACACAGGATAAGAGACAGCAACACTGTTCGTGGAAAATAAAATGGCTGAGCCTCGGCTTTATATTCTAATTAATTTTGTTTGTTCAAAAATGTAAAAGTAAAGAACCTAAAGACTATAATAAAGAAAACACTATGTCAAAGACAACACGGTTTTTTAATTCCATGACATACGTTGTCCAATTTATTGTAAGCCTGTGGTAATAATGAAGAATCAGTTTATAGTACACTTTTTCCAACGGATCTTGGCATTCGTGAAGTTAGCCGTTTCGATGCGCAGTGCAACTTTTTCATACAAAATTTTCTACTGCACAGTGAAAAGCCTAACTTCACGAATGCCTAGATCCACTGTGACAACTGTAGTAGCGCAAACTCTGTCTTTTATAAACTATGGTATATGGTATATCAATATTCTTAAGACTATTTTACTATACTATTACTTATTCATAAGTTAAATGGTTTGCATCAAATACAATCATTATGTGGATACTTGAAACTAACAAAATATATTTTTACTAAATGTATTTTTTGAAAAAATGGTTATTGAAATGTTTGTTGGTCTAACTAAACCCCAAAGGTCAGTCTACATACCAGGTTGTGAGCCAGTGCGTTTCGCAGCCGTCAAGTTAACATCAGCTCCGGACAACATAAGCGCGCGAACGCAGTCGGGCGCGTCAGCTAGGCAAGCCGTATGTAGTGGCGTGTAGCCTTGTTTGTTGTACACGTTTAGTGTCGACACGCTCTTAGCTGCTAAAGCCTGGAAAAAAATATTAATATTGCTAGATGGCCGCATGATCACCATACAAAACAGAAGAGGGAGAATGATAGGACATCTTATACAACACTAGCAGCGCCCTCGCGGCGTTGCCCCCGTAGTTATAGTGATGATGATGATGAATAGTAGCCTATAACCTTCATCAAGAGCTTAGCTATCAAATGCAGAAAGAATTTTTCAAATCGAACTGTTAGTTCCTGAGATTAGCGCGTTCAAACAAACAAACTCTTCCGCTTTATTATATTAGTATAGATTAGTATAGATATAGATTAGTATAGATGACAGTGTCATAAGGAACATCATAGAAGGAAAAGTAGAAGGAAGACGAGGGAGGGGTAGACCAAGAATGAATTACAATAAGGTCGCTGTCACGTCGTATAAAAAATAAAAGAAATTGCATTGGAAAGAGATAAATGGAGAAAATTGCATCGTTGCACCGACAAGAGCTGAGCTCTTAAATTTTGATAGGTGGCGCCCGCGGCTTTGCATGCGTAGGAACCCTTTATCGCGGAAATTTGGATTTTTCCGGGATAAAAAGTGCCATAAATGTCCTTCGTCAATGTTCAAGTTACTACTAAGTATAATGATTTTTTATAAAAATCCGTCAAGCCGTTAAGCGTAAAAGACAAACAGAGTTACTTTCGCACTTATAATATTAGTAAGAATAAACGTAAATACATACATAAAACCCGAGACAAATATTTGCAGATCATTTTGTATTGCAGCGGGAATCGAACCCGCGACCTTCTGTATTTCAGGCGGGCCTTCGCCCACTGCGCTACAGAGGTCTCCAAAAACTCATGAATTATAATTTTGCATAACGATTGATTCTGGATAGTCAACTTACGGTGCTTTAATTAACCGACAAACGAGCGTATCAAGATTTTCGACTCGACGAATATGGATTCCGTGGCCGAGTGGCTTGAGGAGGATCGCTTGTATCAATGCGGGTTCGAATCCCGTCGGAATCGTAAATTTTGCTAAGACTTCATTTACAATGTAATAAACTTACATTAATAATCTCCTTGTTACTCGCCGCGGCGTAGTGGAATACTGAGTTACCGTCGCAATCTATGATGTCCAGGGAACAGTTTAGGGAAACGAGACTCTGGACCATGCGCGAGTTACACGTTTGAACTGCTACCTGCAAAAGTATTTATATAGAAAAAAAAGTTACTATAAGTGGCGTCATGTAAAAAGAACGCTGGAAGAAGGTGGAGGGGGTGTGTTTTGTCTCATGTTTGCTCATGGGTTACCTATTCGCAAACATGAGACAAAATACACCCAAAAAAGTAGCTATAAGTCGCGTCATGTAAAAAGAACGCTGGAAGGCGGTGGAGGGGGTGTGTTTTGTCTCATGTTTGCGCATGGGTTACCTATTCGCAAACCTGAGACAAAACACACCCCTCCACTTTCTTCCAGCTTTCTTTTTACATGACGCGAACTATATTTCTGTTTAAAAAGTTGATTTTTTTTTTAGCCGATTTAATGTTGTGCTCTCGAGGTGCATTTCTGTTTATAGCTCCGAAAATCTTCGTCAGATCATCACCAAATTTTTATGGGACCACATTGGATTTATACCATTTTAAACAAAAGAAAATCATTAAAATAAAAAAATATTACAGTCAAACAAAGAACCTCCTCCTTTTTTGAAGTCGGTTAAAGACGAAACATGATTACGACTGTATATAACTATATACATCTAAGACATATCAGGTTTATCAGAGAAAACGAACTATCCCAGAAATTAAAACTTTCCCAGATATAAGACCTAGCTAGATCGATTTTTCGCCCCCGTAAACGCATACCCTGCAAATTTCATGGAAGTCGTTAGAGCCGTTTTCGAGAACATGAATACAAATAAACAAATATATTAAAATACAAATATTGCTAGTTTAATCGATCGAGCGAGCGAAGCGAGCGAAGATCTTAGTGGCAAGTTAGGCGATTTTGCTTTGTATGTTTGTATGTTTCATTTTTATGTTCTCGCATAACTATCGAACCGCTTATCCAATCTGTATGAAACTTGATAGGTCAATAGGTTGTGCTATGGAAATTTGCTGTGGAGCGTATGAGCGTAATTGATGAAGGGGTTGTAAAGATATGGGGTTCCCAAGGGGGTAAATTTTTTTCAAAGTTACCCA